>OW121699.1:26416708-26894908 GCA_933228785.1 Lasioglossum pauxillum
CATTTTTGAAACGGTCTAAAAAGTATAAAATAAAATTTTAAAAAACGCCACGGTAAAAAACCGACTAAAAAGTATAAAATAATTTTTTCTAGCCCCATACAGATTCCTAACCCTGTGCAGATAGTCCTGAAAATTTGTGATTGTGAATTTTGAATAGCAATGAAAATACTTGTAAGATTTAAAACGAAAAACGTGGGGCCACCATACTCAGAGCCACCAAACACAACTCGCAATTTCTCGTCAACTTGCAACAACTCCACAAACTCGCAACTCGCAGTTTTTCTCACAGCGCCATCGTGCGGTGATCGGTGTTCCCCCAATCCCACTTCTGACACCAATTGTAGGATCTCAGGAAAAATGAGGGCACCGCCGCCGCGGGAATCGAACCCCGGCCTCACTGGTGGTAGCCGATCGGCTAACGCGCTCACCCACGGAACCCTCCCTTCTTCCCAATCTCCTACAGTATACTTGTTCTGGGGGTCCTGATCCCACAATACGTAGTAACTTTGTAAACACCGCACGGAGCTCGAACGCACACTGACGCACACTGAGCTCCTTCGGTGCGAAGCGGGTCAGTGGAGTGGGGATGAGTCAGAGTGGAAACACGTAGTAGAGTGGCGACGCTGAACGCGAAGACGTACTACATCACGCGGCGGGGGGTGCAAAGGTTCAATTTATTAATAATTTATATCTCCTGAACGCATAGGCTTTTTTAAAAAATTTTTTTAAAATATTGCATTGTCATCCAGTTCTGAGCTATGTTTAAAATTTCAAGTCTCTAGCTCATCGGGAAGTTAGTTTAAAATCAATTGCAAAATTTGTACCAAACAAACAGACAGACAGACAAGAAAGCGAGCTAATAAAAACGTGGTAAAATAGCTACATGCGCAGTTGTATGCTTCCGAATAATGCAAATTCCGCCCCTTAATATCTCGGTCAGTTATGTATATATGAAAAAACTCTTCAAACAAAAGTTGTAGTATATAAGGAGGTGGATATAGTATCAAAGAAAAAACAATTTTTCAAAGTTATTATTTAAAGTTTTTAAGGTCACGGATGTTTTTTCTATCAACAACTGTTTATACTATATATGGACTCTTAAAGAGAAAAAAGACAAATTCAACGATATATTTTAGGAAATGATTCGTAATAAAGGTGTATACACGTGATTCTAATAAAGGTATTTTATTAAGAGAAAACGCTAATGAATACGCGTAACACGGAGAGCCTATACGCGCAACGCGAAGAGCCTACTTCTCCTGAACCGCGCGCTGTACGAAGTGACTTCGTCGACGTCTATCAGCTTTCTGCCCCACTGGTAAAAGACCTCCTTGGGGGCGGATTGGTGACGTTCTAAAAACCGTTAAAAACGGGGGAAGGAATCCTCCATTGCTCGAGAGCAATGGAGAGGGTTTCCTCCGCCAAGACAATGTGTTCTTAGAACCGTCACGTGGTTCTGGCGGGGTTCTGGCAATCGTCACTTTAATGACCATCCCCTCGACCCAACCGCCTAGAGTGTGCTCTTGGGAAAGATGGAATTTCCACGTCCAGAAAATCCCCCTTTTCCACGCACCATGTCCGCTACAATATAATAACGTCTATCTATGACAAGATTTAAAAAATTCAAAATTTTCAAATTTGCTGCGCCTCATTTTCCCATGATCCAAACGGTCCCAAAATTTTTCCAGAACATTTTCTCAACATTTGTTACAATTCTGGTTTACGGGACCAAAAAAATTTCATGGTCGAAAAATAAGGTCAACCCTAATGTTACATATACGTAAATTACGAGAAGCAGTAAAGAGTGCTTAACGTCGAAGACGAAAATCCGGCTAACTAACACTTAATATGTACTACATTCCACGTTATTAGAATAATTGTAGTTTAATTATGATGAATATCAACATTTGTTATTTACACCTATAAACGCCACTGTCTCGGAAGGAAATGGACATTTGAGAGAAGCAATGAAATTAGAACATCATTGCGAAAAAAGATGAGTTTGCAATAACCTCAATATTCTATGAAATTCTATTATAATTATAATTATGACTGTATTTTTTTATTATAGGAAGACAGAAGATCAAATAAACTTGTGTATGCTAGTAAAATCAATTTATATATATATATATATATATATATATATATATATATATATATATATATATATTATACAATTTATTCTATTATTTGTTTAACAACTAATAAATCTAAAAATTGTTTCATAAACTAAAAAATACTTTCTGCATTTTCGTATTCTCCAATCAGTCCAAATAAATACCAACCAATTTTTATTAATGCAATTATGACAGTAACAGAACTTTATATTTGAAATGAATAGATATTTTGAACATAGTTTTTACATTTTTAAATTTTTGGAAGGTTAAAAATGTAATTAAAAAAGTCATGCAAAATAAAAATAAAAATTGCTGCACGGGGACTCGGAGGCTAGCTCCAGATTGCGATTCATACGCTCGTTTCCGTCAAGCAATACAACATGGCAAGTGCTAAAAATAGATTGTGGCTGGCGCAAGCGCACAAGCAGGACACACGGATATAGTAGAGGTACGCTCGTGTGTGTAGCGCGCGGGCGCGTTGGGAAAGGAACGTTCTGTTTCTCACTCCAGGCAGAATATATCCTAGAGGGCGTAAGAGAACACCGAAAAATTCGAGAGACACCAACTCCCATAAGGCTGGCAGCAGGGTAGTGTCACTCTAATAGGAGAACTGTTAGCAGGAATTTAGTACCGTAACACAAAATAAAGATGTCACTACTTGCAAGAGTAATTCTCAAAGTGTCCGCCAGATAGAATTGATGACAACATTTTGTAGGGGCAACATGCGCTTCCGCGCATTGCCACGGCGCTAGTGTCGCCTGGCAATAGCAGCATGCGAGCTGCATAGCGAGTCGCCCCTCTTGACGATCGTTCGTCCGCTGCCTAGAGCGTTTTCCGCCTAGGCGCCATGCTAGTAGATTCTGCTCTCAGTCGTCTTACTGGGCAGACGTGCTCGTTCCTTAGCCGTTGCTAAGCGTATATATAGAACTTCCGTTATTGCCTCGTGGGCAACACGTGCCATTGTAACAAGTAATAAAGTTTTCTTTGTTAATATTACTAGCAGCAGTGATTTCGATTCAATTGTAATCTATTGGGACTAAACGCGTAGTAGGTCGCCTTCTCTATCTGGTCACCATAGGGATAAAACCTACAACTGGTGACCCCGACGTGATTGCCGTTTTTGAATCCGTCAGGACACGAGGCCTGGGACGCTCGTGATTTTTCCATCGTCCCTGCTGTCTCGCTGCCGGCACGAAGCATCTCTCTACAAAAAGAATTTGGCTGCACGTGGCCGGAAGTTCCTGCTGAAGTTCGGCCGGCGCCGAATACCGCAACAGAAGAAGAAATTCCTGCCGTTGCAGGCGGCGAGCAATCCGCTCGCTGCATTCATCGCTGCCGTTCGCAGGCGGCGAGCAGGCCACTCGCTGCACGTCGAAGTTGTTCCGGCGTTTCCGGCACCGCGTGGATTTCACCATCGCCGCCATTGTTGCCGCCATTGCCGCTGCCGTGTAACCGCCGAGTGGAGACCACCATCGACGCCATTGCTGAGGCCACGTGGAAGCCACAAGCGGTGATCGTTTAATTTTAAGTCTTTTTGCGTTTCGCGTCGTTTGATATTCGCCGTAATTATGTCAGTTCCCTCGACGGATGAAAGAGTCGCGCAGCTTTTAGAGGCCGTACTGGCGGCCCAGCAGGAAGCCGCGTCTTCCAACCGCGTCGATAGCTATCGCGCGCCCAAGTTGCCTGTATTCTTTAAGAACGAACCCAAGACTTGGTTCGGACAGGCCGAGGCATCGTTCAGAATTGCTCGCATCACGAGCCAAATGACAATGGCCGACACCGTGATAGCCGGTCTCGACGAAAGAAACCGCGACGGTCATTTCCGACCTCATCGCGTCACCCGATCCGATCGCGCCGTATACTCGTATCAAGGAGCGCCTAATGGCGACGTTCTCCACGTCCGCGGAAACGAAAAACTTCGACAGCTACTGAAGGGACAAATTCCATTGCACGGAAAACCTTCACATACGCTCGCAGTCATTCGTAACAAGAATGACGGCGAGTGCTCCGAGGCCGTGCTCCGATCTATTTTCCTCGATTTAATGCCAGAGCAATGCCGCGCGATCCTAGCCGTGTCTAAACAGGATGACCTTCAGGAGCTGGCCCTTCTGGCCGACAAAATCGTCGAAACGATGAATCCCGCGACCGCTCATACAGTCACTGCCGCGACATCGATACCTGCCGCCGCGACATTGACAACCGCTGCCGCGACATCGAGACCTGGTTCCATCCAAGACCAACTCGATCTGATTATGCGTGAGATAGCGAGTCTCAAAGTGTCTCATCAGCACTCTTCGCGGCCGAATCAGCGAAATTATAGTCGTAACGCTGACGGTCCCCGATCTCGGAGACGCTCCCGAAGTCGCGATCCGTCGGGACCTTGCCGAATACATGCGAAATATGGAGAGCGTGCAGTTCGTTGCATCAAACCGTGTTCATGGTCCGGCCCTCCGCGAGCGACGGAAAACTAGAGTCACTCTCCTCCTCGGAGACTGTTGGAGTGTGCCAAACGTCTTCTAAACGTCTTCATGTACGCGATCGTAAATCAGGCCGCATGTTTTTGATCGACACAGGTTCGGACCTGTCGCTGCTGCCGGTTTCCGCGGAATCGCGTACCTCCCCCAGCTCGTTCAAGCTGATCGCCGCGAACGATACCCGTATCAATACTTACGGTGAACTTCGCGTGATCCTCGATTTGGGATTGCGTCGCCCCATCGAGTGGAATTTTTGCGTAGCAGCAGTCCCGTATCCCATAATAGGAGCCGACCTGCTTACGCACTATGGCCTCACGGTCGATCTTAAAGGGCGTCGTGTCATTGATAACACTACGAGCATTTGTATCGCTGCCGGTATCGATACTGGAATCGCTGATCGTACCCCCTCGTCCGTGAATGTCCTTGGACCGTCATCCAAGTAGGCGCATATTTTGGCTCGTTTCCCTCAGGTCATCGGACTTGAGCAGTCAACACCCCTCGAAACGCGCGGTGTGTTCCATCACATTTGCACCACCGGCCCACCCGTGGCCGAGCGCGCTCGACGTCTCACAGCCGACAAGCTGAAAGCCGCGAAGGCTGAATTCAAACATCTGATCGCTGCCGGTATTTGTAGACCTTCTAGCAGTCCATGGGCCAGCCCCATACATCTCGTTAAGAAAAAGTCAGGTGAATGGCGTGTTTGCGGTGATTACCGTCGCTTAAACAGCGTAACCGTGCCCGATAGGTACCCCGTCCCGCATCTTCACGACTTTCCTGCCAACCTTCATGGCAAAACGATATTTACGGCGCTAGACCTCTACAAAGCATATCATCAGATACCCGTTGCCCCCGAAGACATTCAAAAAACCGCTGTCATCACGCCGTTCGGACTTTTCGAGTATTGCGCGATGACGTTCAGACTTCGAAATGCGGGCCAAACGTTCCAACGTTATATCAACCGTGCGCTAGGCGATTTGGATTTTGTCTTCACATTCCTCGATGACATTCTCATTGCATCTTCCTCTCCGGAAGAGCACGAGAAGCATCTGACAATCGTCCTGCAGCGCCTACGTGATTTTCATCTGCGCGTGAATTTAGACAAATGCCGCTTCGGCGTGTCTGAGCTAGTCTTTCTCGGCCATCTAGTCAACTCGGAGGGATTCAAACCTACTCCCGATAAAGTTGAGGCCATTATGAATTTTCCCAAGCCGCGCACGATCGACGACTTACGTCGCTTTCTAGGAATGGTGAATTTTTATAGGCGTTGCATTCCGCACGCTGCCGCCACTCAAGCTCCGTTAAACGCATATGTGCATGATGCGCGAAAACGCGATAAACGATTGATTAAATGGCTGCCGGAAGCCGAGACCGCATTCGCGAAATGCAAGGACGATCTTGCAAACGCTGCCTTGATAACTCACCCTAGTGAAAAAGCCACCGTTCGACTCGTTGCCGATGCATCTGACGTGGCCATGGGCGCAGTTTTAGAACAGCTATGTGGTGCGAATTGGAGACCACTGGCGTTCTTCTCACGCAAATTCTCCCCGGCCCAGTGCAAATACAGTACGTACGATCGCGAACTCACCGCGATATACGAGGCCGTGCGTCATTTCCGCCATTTCTTAGAAGGTCGCGAATTTAACATATATTCCGATCATAAACCGCTCATCTACGCCTTTTCTCAGAGCTCAGAGCGTGCTTCTCCTCGTCAGACGAGACAATTGTGCTATATAGCACAATTCACGTCTAACATTCTTTACCTGCCGGGCAGTGACAACGTCGTTGCCGATTCTCTCTCGCGATCCGAGGCTATACGGCTGCCGACGCAATTTGATATAAATGAGCTATCTCGCGAACAAGAAAACGACCCCGAACTCAGGGAAATTCTTCGTACGCCCGACCACTCTCTCGCTCTTAAAAGGCTGACATGGGGCCCGGAGCACTCTCCTGTATATTGCAGCGTTTGTGATGAATGCATTCGTCCGTATATACCCGCCTCTATGCGCGAGCGAGTGTTCACGCTCTTTCATTCACCCGCTCATCCGAGCGCGAAAGTGACCGATCGACTCATTCGACAGCGTTATGTCTGGCCCGACATGCACCGTGACATTGCTCGCCAGTGCAAGTCGTGTATAAGTTGCCAGCAATCGAAAATCTCTCGTCACGTTAAAATGACACCGTCGCAGTTCGTCGCGCCCGAAGGACGTTTTATGCACGTGCATATCGACCTTGTCGGTCCGCTGCCGGTCAGCGAAGGTTTTCAGTATTGCCTTACTATGATCGACAGATTTTCGCGCTGGGCCGAAGCAGTTCCTCCCCGCGACATTTCCGCGCAGACAGTCTGCCGTGCTTTCTTCGATAACTGGGTGTCGCGTTTTGGCGCACCCGCATTCTTAACGAGCGATCAAGGTACACAATTTGAATCGCAGCTTTTCTCAGCCCTTCTTGCGCTCGTCGGCTGCCGGAGACAACGAACGACTGCGTACCACCCCGCGTCTAACGGTATGGTTGAGCGTTGGCATCGCGTCTTGAAGGCAGCGATCATGTGCCACGCCGATCAACAATGGTCGCGTGTTTTACCCGCGGTATTATTAGGTTTGCGTACCCATGTCCGTCTCGATACAAATGTGTCTCCCGCCGATTACGTGTACGGAACATCATTGCGTTTACCGGGCGAATTCTTCCTAATAGATTATAGACCCGACCCGCAGCCGTTCCTGGAAGAGTTTCGACAATATATGCGTGCCGTTAAGCCGGTGCCTGTGGCACATAAGCGTAACGTGAAGACTTTCGTCTATAAGGAATTAGAGTCGTGTTCGCGTGTGTTCATGCTTGTAAAATCCGTGCGTAGACCCTTAGAACGGCCTTACACGGGACCACACCGAGTACTCCAGCGCATTTCAGATCGCGTATATTCCATCGAAGTCAACGGTTCACCGCGTAACGTTTCTGTCGAACTCTTGAAGCCTGCGCACATTGTAAATGAAGGACTCGTAGCTCCGACATAGGATGCATCGCTGCCGGTTCCAAGTACATCGCTGCCTGTTCCAAGTGCATCGCTGCCGTTTCCAAGTGCGCCGTTACGCACCTACTCGCGCAGGAGAGTCACCTTCGCCGACTCCCCACATTAATGTAAGTTTTTTGTAAGCGTTGCGCGTAGTATGTAAGTTTTTTGTATCTAGCATGTAAGTACCTTTTGTAACATTTCCTTTCCGTAAAGCGTATTGTTAAAAGCGAAATCTTGTATGCTTCCGCTTCTCTTTGGGGGGAGTGTGTAGGGGCAACATGCGCTTCCGCGCATTGCCACGGCGCTAGTGTCGCCTGGCAATAGCAGCATGCGAGCTGCATAGCGAGTCGCCCCTCTTGACGATCGTTCGTCCGCTGCCTAGAGCGTTTTCCGCCTAGGCGCCATGCTAGTAGATTCTGCTCTCAGTCGTCTTACTGGGCAGACGTGCTCGTTCCTTAGCCGTTGCTAAGCGTATATATAGAACTTCCGTTATTGCCTCGTGGGCAACACGTGCCATTGTAACAAGTAATAAAGTTTTCTTTGTTAATATTACCAGCAGCAGTGATTTCGATTCAATTGCAATCTATTGGGACTAAACGCGTAGTAGGTCGCCTTCTCTATCTGGTCACCATAGGGATAAAACCTACAATTTTGGTGCATGTTGTAAACAAAAATATACGATTTCAATGAAATAGGTTGGAAAGTTTTGTTATTCCGGTTGAATTTAATTCTGGAGTCCTGGAGGCAACAAACTCGTCGAATGCCGTTTCAGCATCTCTCTGGGATTTAAAGCATTTCACACGCAAGAAGTTGTCGAGGTGCTTAAAAAAGTGGTAATCGATGGGCGAGAGATCTGGTGAGTATGGTGGATGAGGTATTTAGAGTTTTGTAGCCTAATTTGTTCAACTTTTGAAGGGTCGGTCGGGCGACGTGTGGCTGGGCGTTGTCGTGGAGAAGGATAGGACCATTTCTGCTGACCCGTGCTGGGCACACACCTTGAAGTTTTTCGTGCATTTCGTCGATTTGGTGGCGGTACTTTTCAGCTGTAATGGATGCACCAGGATTCAGGAAGCTGTGGTAAATCAAACTGACCACAGACCACCAAATTATCACCATGACCTCCTTTTGGTGTAACTGTGGCTTTGGTAAGTGTTTTGAGCCGATCGTTGATTGCGCAAAGGAAGGGCAGATGACCCTCACGTTCTATGATATATGATGTGTTATGCGATATGCGATGTGTGTTGTATGATCTTGATGTATGTTCTGCAATATGCGATGTATGTTATGCGATATGCGATGTATATTATACGATGTTGATGTGTGTTATGAGCAGAGTAGGGCAATAATCAACTAATATTTAAAAATAACTAATGGTCATCAAAACTTTCTGATTAATTAGTGATAAATAATTAATAATATTAATGTATGTTAATCGCATAATAGTGACTGATGACTAAAGATGACTGATCATCAACTACTAATTCACTAATAAGCTATAGCTAACGATTACTTAGAGCTGTGACTAACTGTCACTAACTAATCAAAAAGTTTTGACGAATGACTATTTTGCTATAACTGACATTCAAAAAGACTATTAGTCATTTTTAAATATTAGTTGATTATTGCCCTACTCTGGTTATGAGATATACGATGTGCGTTATACGATGTAGATGTATGTTCTGCGATATGTGATGTGTGTTATGTGAGATATACGATGTCTCTTGTACGATCTCGATGTGTGTTACGAGATATACGATGTGTGTTATGCGATATGCGATGTGTGTTGTACGATCTCGATGTGTGTGGATGTGTATTATACGATCTCGATGTGTGTTACAATATATACGGTGTGTGTGGATGTGTGTTATACGATCTCGATGTGTGTTACGAGATATACAATGTGTGTGGACGTGTGTTACGAGATACACGATGTGTGTGGATGTGTGTTACGAGATGTACGGTGTGTGTTACGAGATATACGGTGTGTGTTACGAGATGTACAATGTGTGTGGATGTGTGTTATACGATCTCGATGAGTGTTATGAGATCTACGGTGTGTGTTACGAGATATACGGTGTGTGTTAAGAGATGTACGATGTGTGTTATACATTGTTTTGCTTTTCTTTGTGCCAGTTCATTGTTAATTGCTGTGATATGCATGTGATGTGTTCTTATTATGAAAAAGTTTGTAAATAATGTATAACTTGCAATATTTGTAATGAAACATTGTTATCGCGCTTGATAATATGGTTTCAATTTATTAATAAGTAGAAAGTTGTACATATACTGTTTGTAATTGTTTTAATGTTCAATAAACTATGTTTAAAATGTATTAAATGTTTTAATTTGTTTTATTTTTAAATAAAAATTATAAATTAGCAAGGAATGGGTAGTATGGATTTTAAATTCCCGCGTTTTACGCGTTAGTTGTGTAACACAAAATTCAGATGGCGCTGGATTTCCGTGCTAACAAAAAGGTACATTGAGTGACACTACCCTGGGCTGGCAGTCTTTAATAGTATCTTGTCGGTGCTTATGGCACCGACGAGATACTATTAAAGACTGCCAGCCTTATGGGAGTTGGGGTGCCTCGAATTTTTCGGTGTTCTCTTACGCCCTCTAGGATATATTCTGCCTGGAGTGAGAAACAGAACGTTCCTTTCCCAACACGCCCGCGCGCTACACACACGAGCGTACCTCTACTATATCCGTGTGTCCTGCTTGTGCGCTTGCGCCAGCCACAATCTATTTTTAGCACTTGCCATGTTGTATTGCTTGACGGAAACGAAACAGAAATTCGGCTGTCGAGCCGTCGAGCGTATGAATCGCAATCTGGAGCTAGCCTTCGAATCCCTGTGCAGCGATTTTTATTTTTATTTCTCATTACTTTTTTAATTACATTTTTAACCTTGCAAAAAATTAAAAATGTAAAAACTATGTTCAAAATATGTATTCATTTTAAATAGAAACGTTTTGTTACTGTCATAATTGCATTAATAAAAATTGTTATATGAGAACCGGTTGATGGTATTTATTTGGACTGATTGGAGAATACGAAAATGCAGAAAGTATTTTTTAGTTTATGAAACAATTTATAGATTTATTACTTGTTAAATAAATAATAGAATAAATTGGATAATATATATAAATTGATTTTACTAGCATACAGAAGTTTATTTGATCTTCTCTCTTCCTAAAATAAAAAAATACAGTCATAATTATAATAGAATTTCATAGAATATTGAGGTTATTGCAAACTCATCTTTTTTCGCAATGATGTTCTAATTTCATTGCTTCTCTCAAATGTCCATTTCCTTCCGAGACAGTGGCGTTTATAGGTGTAAATAACAAATGTTGATATTCATCATAATTAAACTACAATTATTCTAATAACGTGGAATGTAGTACATATTAAGTGTTAGTTAGCCGGATTTTCGTCTTCGACGTTAAGCACTCTTTACTGCTTCTCGTAATTTACGTATATGTAACATTAGGGTTGACCTTATTTTTCGACCATGAAATTTTTTTGGTCCCGTAATCCAGAATTGTAACAAATGTTGAGAAAATGTTCTGGAAAAATTTTGGGGCCGTTTGGATCATGGGAAAATGAGGCGCAGCAAATTTGAAAATTTTGAATTTTTTAAATCTTGTCATAAATAGACGTTATGATATATCGTTGAATTTGTCTTTTTTCTGTCTAAGAGTCCATATACAGTATAAACAGTTGTTGACAGAAAAAACATCCGTGACATTAAAAACTTTAAATAATAACTTTGAAAAGTTGTTTTTTCTTTGCGCATGTAGCTATTTTTATAGCGACATGCTGCCGAATAATGCAAATTACGCCTCGTAAACGAAAAAATAGGACTTTTGAGGCAGATAGTGCCCTAGATCGAACTTTTATCTAGCGTTTTTGACTAGTGGAAAACCCCGTGCAATCCTGGAAGTCTCTCTACTCCCTTAAATAAATTCATTAATACGCTCCAATCTACAAAAAAACAGTTCTAATATCGGAAAAAGAAGTTATTATGAATAATAAGCAGTCTGACTGAAACATGGACTGAATGTGGTCAATGATACCGCTGAACGGGGCGTTAAACTAATGGAGGATCATAATTAAATCTTATCTAGAAACAAAGAGGAGAAATAATATATACTATACAAACTGTGATGGAATATCGAAAGCAGTACATCCTGACGCCACAAAATAGAATTTGTCAAAGGATTTTTAAATAATTTTTTAATATAGAGAGAAACACCTGATCAATCCCTACACGATTAATTGCATTTTTAAGAGGCATTGAAGACTGCTTATTAACTGAGAGTTATTACATTTTTAATTTTCCTCAGAGTCAGTAAGCCCTTTATTTTTCTCGGAGTCGATACGGTCGTGATTCAGCATCAGAAGCAACATTGTAACGCACAGCGTATTGGCATTTACTAACTAAAACCAATATTACTCATTATGAACGTTATCATAATGATATCATCACCTATCGATTGAAAATGTTTTCCCAATCAAAATAAGCTCAAACACGGCATAAATCGGATAATAATAATAATACAGCCAGGTTGCACTAGAAAATATCTGGCGAAACAGTCATGTTTCAGGCGTACGAATCGTCAAGTCGGAGCACTGACAGGACAGACAGTCGAGGCGTCGAGCGAGCTCAAGCGGACTCGAGTCGGGTACGCAATACATCAGACACATCCGGCGGCCCATGACTCACCTTTGTCGGGCGGCTTCTAAAAGAATAGAACAAGATCGCGCGAGCGTGTACAGTAATTCTTCGATCGGAGTCCCAACACCCGTGTGTTGAACGGACTTGGGTAGCGTAGAGAGGCTATTTTTTTATGACTCCGTCGACCGCGCCGAGACTTCAAACGACGAGCCGAACATAGAGAAGGACAGAATGAAATAGGATCGCGTGGCCGAAGCCTGTCGCTGTCGCCGGCACAGTTTAAAGGCCCGTGCGTCATCACAATGAAACACCAAAATCTTAACTTCTTTCTTTTCTATGATATCATGATGGGACTTTAACTAGCTTATTCCTGGCGTTTCGCTGATTAACATGGTACTTGGGCCAATATTTAGTGGTTTAATCGACGATGAAAGTTTCGAATGCAACGAAGAACAGCGACAACGCGGGCCTTTGAACTGTGCCGGCGGCAGCTACTGTTCGCGTCTCTTTCTTTCCAATACGCTCTTCTTCGTTGCGTTCGAAACTTTCATCGTCGATTAAACCACTAAATATTGGCCCAATTATATCGTTCTTGGTACCATTTTAATCAGCAAAACGCCAGGAATAAGCTAGTTAAAGTCCCATAAACCGATCATTAAAATTAAGAAGTTTGAGACTTCGATTCAGTCGAGTCAATGTGTGGTGTTCACACCGATATACCCGAGCCGAGATCAAACATCGCCGCCCTACGGCGCGGCGCAGCGTTGGCCGGCAGTGGAGTGAGTAGGCACTGGACTACCGTTAGATAGGCGACCCAGGACTCCGATTGAAGATTTACTGTAATGTGACTTTTAATGTATGTACTTGGATTTTTTAATAACTACATTATAGGTATATTCGGCACAAATGTGCATGATCTTCATTTGTATTAAAATTTGAAATAATGCACGTTTCACGTGAAAAAATTATAAGAAAATATTGACAACATGGTATGTAATAAGTTATGATAACTTTTTAGTGGGTGATGTTTTTATTAACTGTTAAGTAACCTACTTACTTAACTATCATTAACCTTACACAAATTCTTAAAAGATAATATATAATATAGAATATAAAATGAAATAGAAACTAACTTAAAATAAAATCATATAAAACAAAAAATTATATAGAGCCTATAGATAATACAGAATAAAATATAAACACGAAATATAATACATATGTTTATTTTTATATTTCGTTTTTAATTATTGCCATACTTTACCATATTGTTATACCTTCTAGGTGTATATAACTCAGTAAAGATATTTTAAAGATATTATTGATACATATTTGAGTTCATTCGTAAGTTTTTCACATGAAACGTGTATTATTTCAAGCTTTAATACAAATAAAGAGCAGGCACACGTTTGCCGAATATACCTAGCGTAGTTATAAAAAAAACCTAGTACATATATTAAAAATCTCGTTATAAGTTAAGAAAGAAAACCATTATTACCATTATCTATGTCATAAGAACGCAGAGTATTTGATACTCGGATATCGCAATAACTCGTTCGCTCGAACTTCGATTCTTTTCGAACCCGCCCGACGAATTCGAAGTCGAATCAACGGGCCGCCCCGCCTGACTTTCTGCGACCCGACCCGAACCCGAACATCGAGCGGCCCACACATCCCTAATATTTATAATTATAAATATATTATATTAAATGACCTATTATATTAAATGACCTATTATATTAAATGACCTATTATAATAACCTATATCATTGCGAGTTATGATCACGCTTTAAATAAATAAATGTGGCTCAAATTATGACGTATTTAGACTCATTTTAGTTAGAAGAATCTCACAAATACGTTGGTAATACTGTAAAAGAAGAATGAAAAATAAAAAACTTTTCTATGTGCATTGACGTAATCGGTACTCAGCCTTTTGAACTGTGCCAGCTGCCTCGTACCTCAGTCCCTCTTTGTCGTTTACGCGCTGTCGTAAAAAAAAGTTCTGGTATGTTGCTAGTCTAAAAATAATTATTGAAATAAAAATAAATTTTTTAAAAATACCACGTTTTTAAAACGGACTAAAAAGTATAAAATAAAATTTTTAAAAACGCCACGTTTACAAAACGGACTAAAAAGTATAAAATAATTTTTTCTAGCCCCATACATATTCCTAACCCCTGAAAATTTGTGATTGTGAATTTTTAATAGCTAAGAAAATACTTGTAAGATTTAAAACGAAAAACGTGGGGCGCATGCAATAGATAATTGATGAATGAACGCTAAATCACTAACAACTTTATTGCACTGCAAATGATATGAAGTGTTGTTCGAGATTTCTCAGCGGCAGCTACTCTCTACACTCCTTACTATGTATTATCTTGCGCCCCACGTTTTTCGTTTTAAATCTTACAAGTATTTTCTTAGCTATTAAAAATTCACAATCACAAATTTTCAGGGGTTAGGAATCTGTATGGGGCTAGAAAAAATTATTTTATACTTTTTAGTCCGTTTTGTAAACGTGGCGTTTTTAAAAATTTTATTTTATACTTTTTAGTCCGTTTTAAAAACGTGGTATTTTTAAAAAATTTATTTTTATTTAAATAATTATTTTCTGCTTTTTAGTCTTGCATGTGTGAAATTTTATAATCGATTTTGAACATTTTGATGAGATTATAACAGAGACATGTAGTAAATTTCAGACGGTATTGCGACGCGTCATATCGAAAACGAACGCCGTGGTAAAATGTCAAAGATAAAGGTTCGAAGGAGAATTTCGGTGTAACTGTTCTTTCGCTTGGTAAACAAACATTATAGTATACTAATACGTAGTAACTTTGTAAACACCGCACGGAGCTCGAACGCACACTGAGCTGCTTCGGTGCGAAGCAGGTCAGTGGAGTGGGAACCGAGTGGGCACTACCGGTCGTCGCGCGGGGACGTGTAACGGTTAAATTTTTAATAGTTTATATCTCCTAAACGCGTAGGCTGTTGTAAATTTAAAAAAATTTTTTTTAAATACTGCATTGTCATATAGTACTGAGCTATGTTTAAAATTTAAAGTCTCTAGCTCATCGAGAAGTTAGTTTAAAATCAGTTGTAAAATTTGTACCGAACAGACAAACAGACATACAAGAAAGCGACATAATAAAAACGTGGTAAAATATTTAATGGCATACCTGGTGATTTGGCGACTTCTCTGTGAAAATCATCATTAACGAACTGCTCCTTCTTTTGTAGACATTATTTCGAGATTATAACAGAGACATGTAGTAAATTTCAGACGGTATTGGGACCGCATCATATCGAAACGCCGTGGTAAAATGTCAAAGGTTCGACCGAAAATCTCGGTGTAACTGTCCCTTCGATTGGTAAACAAACATTATAATATAATTGTAGCGGCCAGCGTTTACATAAAGTCCGTACGACGATTTGCCTTGGTACCGGGACGAGATCTGGGCATCTGGCTATGGTTTGGGCCTGTCACCGTAATTTTGTCAATAGTTATTGCCGCCCGTACCCGGGTCCAAAAAAGGACATTGTTCAATTTTCCGTTAGCAACATCTTGTCCCTTGCTTCGCCTCGGTTGCAGGTATGCCCCTGGCGTTTTATAGCTACCAGATGTGGGGTTTTCCTGCCTTGGCCGGCATCTTGGGGACACGTGAACCGCTACTCAAGGCGTCTGTTTTCCTCACCCCCACCTTGCCGCGTCTCCGCATTTTTTTTGTAGACTACCCTTGCGACTCTTGGGCCCATTCCGAGCCCTTAGTTTCGGCTCCTATCACCCTCAACTTCCAAGGAAGGGGAATTTTGACACGTAAGGGAAGGGAGAGCCGACCCATCGGCGAAGCTTGTCTCAGATTTTTAGAATTAGATTTAGCTGGACAGCAAGACAAGCAACTTCGCTCTCGCCTGAATCAAATAGTCGTCAGGCGACCAGTTTTTCTCAGCATTGTATCATTTGTAACCTTGCAACATAGTTTGAAATATACATAGTTTGTTCAATACGATTAACCTTCTTAGTCCTTCAATCGTGAAGGTGGTCCTTCGAGTGAAGTAGCGGGCACCTCGCAGTGCAAAAACAACAAAGGTCCGAACGATCAATCCTTGCTCAACCACGGACATTAACAATAATAATACGTAGTAACTTTATAAACACCGCACGGACCTCAAACGCACACTGACGCACACTGAGCTCCTTCGGTGCGAATCGGGTCAGTGGAGTGGGGATGAGTGAGAGAGGGAACGGGTAGTGGAGTAGGGAGCGCTGTCGCGCGGCGTGGCGACCGTTGAACGCGGTGACGTAGGTTTCGCGGGGGGGTAAAAAGGTAAATATTTAATTGTTATATCTCCGAAACGGATAGACTTTTTAACAATTTTTTTTTGAATAATGCATTGTCATCCAGTTCTGAGCCATGTAACCGATTTCAAGTCTCTAGCTCATCAGGAAGTTAGTATAAAATCAATTGCAAAATTTGCCACCGAACAAACAGACAAACAAACAAGAAAGCGAGCTAATAAAAACGTGGTAAAATCCGGAAGAAATCTCAAATATCATTTGAATTATATGCAATTAAATGATTAAATTAGTGCAAGTAAATGGGAAAAATTGACCAAAAATTGAATGGCGCAACGGCTGTTTAAATAATTCGAAGGACTAGCTTATATAAAGGGCTAGGCCCTTTATTCCAAATTGTAATATTCCAATATTTCAATATCATTTTAAATATTTCAAGTACTATTTAAAACTATTAATGAGTTTAACAACAAAATGTTTTAAATAGAAAACTAAATTTTGACAAATAAAATACGATTATAGCAAGCTTCCTATAAATGTCGAAACCTTGAGTCTGGCCAAAGACATTCAATTTTCAGAAAACACTATTCTGTGATGACGAACGGAGAAAAGGCAAGCGAAGCTCGAGAGCTTCGGTCGCCGTGGAATGGAGCGAAACATTGTAACATGATACGGGTTGGGTCGGGTATAACAGTGTGAGACTTCTAATCAAACAACAAAACTTAATTATTTATCATTATTTTTTTATAGGATTTTCCTTAACATATTTGGTGAATTTTTTTTTATGAAAATGACATGATATAGACATGATATTTTCTTGTGTAATGAACGACGCAAGTTTCGGACACAAAGAAGGACAGCGTCGGGAAAAAAAGAGACGCGGAGAGTCATTCTTTTAAGATTTCGACTTCCGACTTCGACTACTAGCTCTTCGCCTCGTCGCACAATGTATACAATGTATAAGCGATTCATATTTCAGGAAGTGGTGTTCAGTTCAGAATGAAACTAGAGGGCTATTGTTGCTCGCTCGCTTCGCTCGCTCGCGAGTAGGGTTGTTTTTGCTCGCTCGCTTCGCTCGCTCGCGAGTAGGGTTGTTTTTGCTCGCTCGCTTCGCGAGCTCGCGGGTAGGACTGCTTTGCGATAGGGTTAGTGATACGCATGGCTAGTAGGGCCTACTGATATGAATGTTTTTTATTTGCTGTGTGACTCTCCAAGAGTCACACAAAGAACTTCCCGATTCGTTACTCCTTCGCCAACATCGCTAACATCGTTTTTTTTTGTACTTTCATCGATATTCTCCCAAAATGTATTCTTGGGAGTAGAGATGATAAATTCACTGTTTCGATTATTCCAAGCGGTCACACTAGCATCAATCAAAAAAAAATTCTTTTTTAAATTTAAAAAAAAAATTTTTTTTAACCAAAAAAAAATTAAGAAAAAAATTTTTTTTTATGTAATTGCGTTTGGTACTTTGGTGGAAAATTTTCGTCCTCCCTTATAAATTGCATTGTAGAATCAACTCTTTTCGAAAAAAAACTAAAAATCTAAAAAACTACTTGACCAATATGGACCAAAATCTAATCAGCTCTAAGTTACGACGGGGCACTTCGGTAATCGCTCCAGCAGGAACCACTGGAAATTGACTACGTGTGATTTGATATTTTTCCTCACTCGACATATTTACTTGATTCGATATTTTTATTATTGGTGTTAAATTTTGATCAATATTTGCATTTTTCATATAATCACGATAACGAGTTCTTACTTTCACTCCTACTCTGGCCAATTGAAAATCTAACCACAATACAGACGGAATTTTAGTATTTTCTTGAAAAGTAATAAATTTTAATATTCCGCATGTGTGCTCCATTAACCAATCCGTTTTCAACATCACTGTTATTAATAATTATCATATAGTTCATATTAATTTTCAATTTAATCTCAGTTAATAATTCGTTTTGAACTGATTGTTTTTTTAAAGATTGTAATATAAATTTTTTTTTGTACTTTCATCGATATTCTTTGAAAATGTATTCTCGGGAGTAGAGATGATTAACTCTCTCTTGCATTGGGATAATTTTCGATTATTGTAAGCGGAAACATCATCGTAAGGTACAAAAAAAGATTTTTAAAAAAAAAATTTTTTTTCTAATTTTAAAAAAATCGAAAAAAAAATTTTTTGTGTAATTACGTTTGTTTCTTCGGTGGAAACTTTCCGTTCTCTCGTATAAATTGCATTGTTGAATGAACTTCTTTCGAAAAAAACTAAAAAAACTAAAAAACTTCTTGACCAAAATGGACCAAAATCTAATCAGCTCTAAGTTACAGCGGGGCACATCGATTGCATCATTCATCATCCTGATCGCGTTGTTACTTTTTCTGAAAACGTTAACGAAAAATTTGATTACATAGAAACGGCTATACGCACACACACACACACACACACACACACATACGAACATTTTGCTGAAAATAGTCTAAGATGACTGCAATGACCATGAAACGTGAAGATCTGCTAAAAAATCGATTTTCGATTTTCGGGGTAATTACAATAACTTCCCTATAAAATCGGGAAGTTAATAAAATCATGTTACACGCACTTTTTAAATAGCGTCATGTTGCAAGAAATTTTCGTATAGAGTGAAATAGAATTATTTTGTTAGATATCTTCGTACGAAATACTGCCTCTAAATAACATTGTATGGATAGGAGCCGTCGAAAATTAGTTAATTAGTTAATACTTTTATCTTATTGTTACTACCTCTACTATATAATAATTGCAGTCAATTCTGTCGAGCATTACAAGTATGGGATAAATAAGTAAAAAAATTAATTTTCTGTTTCCTACTAAGGATCTTAATAAGAACGATTGGGTTTTGTCATTACATAACATAATAGAATATTTTTTATGAATCAGTATTTTATATATAACGCAATAACGTTCAAATTACTTTTGAATTTCGATAAATTTGTAGAATATTACGTAGTAATTACTTTCATTTTTCCTACATCTATAAACTATCGATTATACTGTAAAACAATTATTACAATGGTAATAATAAGGAAATAAGAATGCAATAAGAGAATTATATATAGTATTATAAGGCAATTACAGAATGGGTAATGTCAGCATTCTACTATATCATTCTTCTTCAACTTGACAAATATCTCGTCGGTGGTGGAACTTTTGACTATGTGGTATATCAGCTCACTGTAAGCTCTACGTTATCCACGCGCCCATCGCGCCCACTTACCCGTCTCGCTGTTTAACACAGGGGCTGGCAGTCTTTACTAGTATCTCGTCGGTGCTTATGGGAGTTGGTGTCTCTCGAATTTGTCGGTATTTCTTACGCCCTCTAGGATACATTCTAGCTCCATCCAGAGAAACAGAAGGCCATCGACGGCATTTTGTCGGTGAAGAAGACCACTGAGGAGATTCTCGTCGCGATGCATCGGTCAGAATGCGAGTTATCACGAAACCATATCGATTATTATTAAATGTTACATTCTCCGCCATAGTTCAGACGATGTTTTGGTACTATTTTGGCACTATTTACAACTTTTAGCGATGTGGTATTTCAGATCACTGTAAGTTCCACGTTATCCCCGCGCCCATCGCGCCCACTTACCCGTCCCGCTGAATAACACAGGGGCTGGCAGTCTTTAATAGTATCTCGTCGGTGGCAGAACGTATTCAGCTCAGTGATGTGATCAGACCATAGACATATAGAGATAGACTGCGCCGTCTTATGGGCGAGTTGAAGCACACAATGGCGGCGCGTGGTACAAAGAGTGAGAGAGAGAGCGTCAGCCGGGGTCCATAGCGCTCTTTTTCTAATTGATGTGTCGGTGGGGAAAGATTCCCCTACTTGCTTGCTAGATAATGTAGATTTCTACATAGTGTTGATTAATTTGTTAATATTTATTTGGTTTTTGATGTTTATTTGTTTTTTGGTTTCCTACCAACGAATTGTAAAATAATAACAGATTAGAATCAACATTCAAAGACACACGTTTATTTATTTATACTGAAATTCTCATTATAAATTTGAATAAAGCACTTGTGTATACTGGTTTACATATTTTTCTCATTGTCAAGGTGAGGGTGGGGGACGGCGAAAAATTGCTCAGCACGCAGGCGGCTGTACACCTAGGAACGGCCATGTGTGGAGAAACGTTCTCCAATAAATAAACGTGTGTCTTTAAATGTTTAATCTAATTTGTTATTATTTTACAAGTAGATGGTAGGGAACCAAAAAACAAATAAATGTCAAAAACCAAATAAATATTAACAAATTAGTCAATACTATGTAGAAATCTACATTATCTAGCAAGCGAGTAGGGGAATCTTTCCCCACCGACACATCAATTAGAAAGAGAGCGCTATGGACCCCGGCTGACCCCGGCTAATGCTCTCTCTCTCGCGCGCCGCCATTGTGGGCTTCAGCGCTTCGTACAGGCCGCGCAGTCTATCTCTATATGTCTATGGATCAGACCCACCGAAACTCGCGCATGCGCGGCAATTTCAGCCTCAGTAACGTAACTATTTCGATGAAATCGGGTAGCTTGAGCACCATGCAGACTTTTATAATTGAAACTTATTCTTTATTTTGTGGATGGGATAGGGAAAGAGCACTGCAATAACTACGCAAAAGAATACATAATAAAACAAGGAAATAACACTGGTACATTCCCGCCAGAATAACTGCCTCAAGGCGTCAGGGCCCTGGCCGCTCGGCTGCGTCATTGTAGATACGCTACTGTCTTGGCCGCGCATGCGCGAGTTTCGGTGGGTCTGATCACATCACTGATTCAGCTACGGACATAGCTGCAGCGCAGTGCTGCTTCAGAATCGATGCAGCTGGTTATCTGGGTACATATTCGCGAAGGAGAGAGCCTACGACAATACATCGATAGGACAATCCACTTGGTCTACTGTACGCGCGGAGCCATGAGGGAAAAATACGAGGCACATGCTGAAGAATTTATCAAATTGATGGAAAGGGACGTCATTGAAAACTTCATCGATGCATTACCGGATCGGATTTCCCTGAAGGTGTCGGCTATCTTGAAGGATACAAAAAATCTGGAGGATGCTTACGACGCCGTGCTACAGATAGATAAAAGATTAAGGAATCGACGACAGTCGTCTCGGAGTGAATCACCATCAAGGTGGTCCCGCCGAGATTCATATGACCAGGATTCTCGCTACCGCGATCGTGAAGTGTCATATCCTTTATCTCCAAGCAAATATGACCGACACAGGGATCGACGCACGAGACCATCTGGTTTTGAGAAGGAAAGAGAAGGACGAGCGTCTGCCTGGACCTTGCGTCACAGGAGCCCCTCCAATTCCCCCTCCAACCGTTCGGATTCGTCAAATGTGAGAGACGGAGAGAAACGGTATACAATTTTAAAAAATTCCGATAGAGATTGCATGTCAAAATCGTATTGTTGGCATTGCGGAAAAGCCGGACACGATGGAAAATTCCGCAAGAATCGACCGCGTAGTCCGCGATTCAGACCAGATTCGCGAGATTCGTCCGTAGAATCGAACAAATCTTTAAACTTCGATCGCGCTCACCGTACAGGCGACACGATGAGCGAAAACAAAGAAGTTCGCCAAAGAACTGTCCGCTTCGAGGAAAAACCCTCAGCAAGGAAGCTCCAGCACCACGAATCAAAATCAAAATCCCAGAACTGGAATCAGGCACGGGAGAATTTCTAATTGATGGTGGAGCATCCGTAAATTTAGTAGTTCTTGACGTTTTAGGAAAAGGAGCAGAAATTGTTTCGCGCGAAGAAATTGAAATAACTGGTCTTACTACAAATCCAATTCGCACTCTAGAAACTACGATACTGCACATACACGAAGCTCCTGCGTTTTTCTACGTACTGAAGCGCCTTGCAATAGAAGCAGATGGACTTATAGGAAGCCCATTTTTACAACAGGAAGAAGCAGAAATTTCTTATTACCATGGGACAGTGGTATTAAAAAATAAGCCCATCAGGCCTATTCGATTTTCAAATTACCAGCAGGACTCAGATGTACCGACCAAACATCGTATTGATGCCCGATCATCTCAACAGATTGCCATAAGAATAACTAATCCAAGGATTAAAGAAGGCTATTTACCACGCATAAAAACACACGAGCAACTCTACATAGGAGAAGCCGCCGTCCTGAATGACAGAGGAAAATGTCATGTTATGGCAACCAACACTAGCGAGGAAGCCATTGACGTAAAAATAGAGCCACAAATCGTGGAACCTTACGACATTTTGAGCACATCAGATGAAGATATTTATTCAGAGGTACGTCAACACTGTAATTTCAAAACTAAAGAAGATAGGATACAGGGAATCTCCGTAACGCTAAATTTGAGTCACCTGAACAAAGAAGAACGATGCAGCACCACCGCATTGATAAAAGAATTTCCCGATCGATTTTATCTCCCTGGAGATAAATTAGGGAAGGCCTCTGATTTCAAGCATTCCTTACATACAACTGATGAGATTCCGATTAACACGAGACCAGTTTCTTTTAATTTTAACCTTCATACAAGCAGTTCGTATTATTCTGCTATCTAATACGCGTCCCTTGTAAATTCAATCTTTCAAACTTCGCGCTAGTTCCGTTAGTACACCGGTATCTATTTCGCAGCGCTTGCATCTAAAGTCTTCCTTCAACTTGTTTCAACCGCTGTACGGCTGGCTCAGGCTGGCTTATGGGAATCTCGTATCCATAGTATCAGAGAGTATATGAGAGTGCTCACGCCCGGGTTTTGGCCGTGGCCATTATAGTGCTGCCCCCTACACTAGTGCAAAGCCTGAATAAGCTCCTGTCTCCACACTCAGTCCGGACAAGAACCGGTTTCCACACTCAGTCCGGACAAAAACCGGTTTCCACACTCAGTCCGGACAAGAACCGGTTTCCACACTCAGTCCGGACAAGAACCGGTTTCCACACTCAATCCGGACAATAACCTACATCATCTTTGGCCTTGATCAGAACGAAAAGTTTATATCGTTTTATATAAAATATGTAACTAAGATATAGATCTAATATACAAATCTCTAATTAATATAAATTAAATATAACATTAACTATAATGATAGAAGAAGTATTTTCATTTTTTCCAATCTTTTAGTTGCAAACTCTAGTTGTAAAAAATAAAGAACCCGGAAGAGTTCGAAGAAATACAGATTTCATATCGAAGCGTAAATGCGACCATCTTGAATATTATTAATTTAATAATGAGGTATTGTCATCAGAGTTGGGCAAAAAATTTAATTAGATACAAATTTCGGATCACGGATCATAGATAGACAATTTTTAATTAGTTACTCGAAGATAAAGATACAAAGTAACTTGTATCCGAAGTTTAATTAGATACTTTCATATCCGAAGCAGAAGGATTCGCGAAGCTACGGATACATTTTCAACTAGTTAAGTATCTAATTCAAAGATCCTTTCGGATCCTTCAAGATCCTTTTGACCAGCTCGAGGCTTGAATGAACACGTTTCGAGGCCCGAGGGTCGGGCCCCGAGGCCTGAGCCCAGAATACAATAGAAGTACAATAAACACGGCCGGGGGATTGCCCGGCCGTGTTTATTGCACAACTTGGCCAAGGCGCCCCAGCCAACTCGTCGCTTCGTCGCCCTAGCACGGATGATGCAGAAAAATTTTGATTTAGATACATTTTCAAAGATATCTTCACAAATAAAGGCAGTAAGCAGTGGCCGAATTCTATCGCGTTTGGACTTTTTTTAATCGGAAGAACGCCACGAATTGGCTCGTGCCACTTTCGCGAGGGCATTACGAAAAATGAAAAAGTTCAGGATGAACGTGTCAGGGGTTTCATGCCGAGCTACCTGGCTGGCCGGGGGATTGCCCGGCCGTGTTTATTGCACCACTTGGCCAAGCCGCCCTAGGCAACTCGTGGCTTCTTCGCCCTAGCACCGATGATTGGCAAAAAATGGATCTAGATACTTTCCAAGGGATTTTCACGAGTAAAACTAAAACCAGTAAGCAAAGCCCTAATTATATCGAGTTTTGTCTTTTCTTAATCGGAAGATCGAGGACGAAACGCTTGGGATACATAATTTAAAAACTTATAGGATTGTTTCAAGAACTGTGGCAGGATTTGATGGGTCATTCCTTCTAAGGATTTGGATTCAAAATTTACGAAAATATGGATAGGAAAAGATGAAAGGAAAATAGAACAAGGTGAAAACGGTTTATATACAGTATATATGATTTATTCAATTTTGAACAGTTCAATAAGACAGAAGGTACAAACATGTAACAAAAAGCAAAACCAAGGTTTCAACTTTCAAGGAGTACGACCGAGAAAACAAAATAGATGACAAATATGATACATATTTTAACCATGCATATATTACCGCATTCATTACACACACTGCACAATATCTATCATACTACAAAAACAGTATTTCCAAAAACGGTAAACTGACGCCGTGTCGGAGCAGGCTTACATTGCCACGGAGCGTGTGAGAATACGGAAAATTCAATTATCTCGGAAACTAAGTCCCAGCGACGGGTAGATATACAGGGTGGGAGAATAACTATTAGCACCTCAGATATATCTTCGAAACTATAAGTTTCACAGAAATATTTGCTGAGATGAAATTGCACAGTACGAAGGGGTCCATCCGGTGGCAATAATAGTTTTTTTTGCAGGTGGAGGTACTTCGGACATTTGAAGGTCAATTTTGTTTTTTTAAATGGAATGAGGTATTTTTAACTTCCCGATTCATAGGGAAGTTATTGTAATTACCCCGAAAATCGAAAATCGATTTTTTAGCAGATCTTCACGTTTCATGGTCATTGGAGTCATTTTAGACTATTTTTATCAAAATGTTTGTATGTGTGTGTGTGTGTGTGTGTGTGTGTGTGTGCGTTTGTCCGTTTGTATGGTATCAAATTTTTCGTTAACGTTTTCAGAAAAAGTAACAACGCGATCAGGATGATGAATGATGCAATCGATGTGCCCCGTCGTAACTTAGAGCTGATTAGATTTTGGTCCATATTGGTCAAGTAGTTTTTTAGATTTTTAGTTTTTTTTCGAAAAGAGTTGATTCTACAATGCAATTTATAAGGGAGGACGAAAATTTTCCACCAAAGTACCAAACGCAATTACATAAAAAAAAATTTTTTTCTTAATTTTTTTTTTTTAACTGATGCTAGTGTTACCGCTTGGAATAATCGAAACAGTGAATTTATCATCTCTACTCCCAAGAATACATTTTGGGAGAATATCGATGAAAGTACAAAAAAAAACGATGTTAGCGATGTTGGCGAAGGAGTAACGAATCGGGAAGTTCTTTGTGTGACTCTTGGAGAGTCACACACCAAATAAAAAACATTAATATCAGTAGGCCCTACTAGCCATGCGTATCACTAACGCTCTCGCAAGAGCAGTCCTACCCGCGAACTCGCGAAGCGAGCGAGCAAAAACAACCCTACTCGCGAGCGAGCGAAGCGAACGAGCAACAATAGCCCTCTAGTTTAATACATCAATCGATGCAGCTGAGCATTCGTTATAAAAAAGTACTAACCTATGTATGTCGAAAAGTTAGTACTTCAGGAGTTATTTAACCTTTATTTACTCGAAACATCAAAGTTGTTCTAACATTTTTTAACATTTCGGGAGTCACTGAAGCGCAAGCTCACGTATTCTTTGTTTCATATCCTCTTTTGTCGTTGGTGGTTCAAACATAACTTTGTCCTTTACATATATCCCCATAAGAAAAAATCTAATGGTGTTAGATCGGGGGATCGAGGAGGCCATTGACGAGGTCCCCCACGACCTATCCATTTGTTCCCAAATTTTTCGTTCAAAAATTGCCTGGTGATGATTGCAAAATGTGGAGGAGCGCCGTCTTGTTGGAACCACATTTCTCTTCTAACGTGCAGTGGCACATCTTCCAAAAGCGCAGGCAAATGATTTTTTAAGAAATCACAATAACTTGCAGATGTTACAATTTCTTGAAAAAAATAAGGTCCAATCACAAAATCTCCTATTAGGCCACACCAAACATTTAAAGACCATCGATGTTGAAAGGGAACACATCGCATCCAATTTGGGTTTTCCACGGCCCAATAATGCAGATTATGTCTATTTACATGCCCTGAATTCATAAAAGTGGCCTCATCGGAAAAAAGTATTTTGCACAAAAAGTCATTTTCCACAACACCCTGCAGCCACTCACAAAATCTTACGCGGTGATCGTAATCTGCTATCGAAAGCTCTTGTGATAAAACCATGTGATATGGATGATACTTTTGCCGTTTCAAAATTCGTTGAATTGATGAACGACTAATATGTGATGTTTGTGCAAGTGTACGATGACTAATATGAGGATTTAATGTGTTGCAGCAAGAATATTGGCACTATTATTTTCATTAGTGACAGCTTTAGGTTTATTGCGAGTTTTTTTACACAATTCACCGTGCTCGCGAAGCCGCTTTTCTAAATTATGAAATTTTTTGATACTATAACGTTCAAAAAATATTACTGCTGCACGCCAATAATTTTTTTGGCATTCACCTAACGTTAATAATGTTGGAAGTTATAATCGCGCTCTACTGTACCGACAGAGTGTGGCGTGGTGTGGGTGTGCAGGAGAGAGCGTTAGAAGGACAGGAACCTTGTAAGACTGGTTAGAGGAAACACGTGCACAGTCAAGCTTTAGTATTAATGTATACCTACTTATATTGTTGTTACACAGAGATTATAATAAACGTGATATAGTTTAAGATTTAAGAATAGCAGTTTCTCTTATTTAGAACATGAGCCGAGTCTGTACTGTGTACGCTGAAGTATACATAGAATCAACAGGTTATGGGCCCAGTTGAACAATTCAGACCAACGGCCACGTGTTAGTAAAAATAAAACTAATAACGCTTAAGTCGGTAAAAATAAAGTAAAAGTAAGACAATTAAAAAAGGGTGAACCAAGAGAGTAGAAAGAAGAATTTGAGAACCTGGAAAAATTGAAGGATGCTGATGGATTTCAATTGTGGAAATTCAAAGTAGCCATCTTGTTGAAAGCATTGGGCTTGTACAACCAGGTAAACGCGGAACCACAGAAAGTAGAGAATAGAACTGCGGATTGGAACAAAAACGACGCGAAAGCACAAAAAGTAATAGTCACTACAATTGAAAATGGTCCTCTTTTGCAAATTATAACTTGTGATACAAGTTTTGAAATGTGGGCAAAATTAAAAGCAATTTATGAGAGGGATAATGAACAGCAAAAATGCGCGTTAATGCAAGAATTATTCACATACCAAAATAAAGGAGTGTTTGACGTAGCATCACACATAGCTCATCTAAGAAATATAGCTTTTAAGTTACAGGCACTAGGAAATGAAATAGATGACAAAATGCTAATAACTAAAATATTAACAACGTTACCTGAAAAGTTAAAAATATTTGTAAGTGCGTGGGACGCAACACCTGTAGGTGATAAAACTATAGACAATCTTACGGCAAGGTTGTTGGCAGAAGAAGCAAGAAATTCAAAGGAGAAAGAAGAAGAAACTGTAGCATTTAAGGCTATAGAGAAGAAATGCTTTAAATGTGGATCTACAACACATTTAGCAAGTTCTTGCAAGAAAGGAACACACAGCGAATTGCGGAAGGGTAAAGAAATAAGGTGTTACGTATGCGACAAAACGGGTCACATAGCAAAAGACTGCAGAAACAGAAGAGTGGAAACTCGAATGGAATATTCGGGATGTAGAATCTGCAAAAAGTCAAATCATAGAGAAAAAGACTGCTATTTTAGGAACAATAATCAAAGAGAAGAAAGGAAGGAAGATAAGAAGATGTGCTTCTTGACGAGCAATATGAACTCGGAAAGATGGGTTCTAGATTCTGGATCGACACATGGACCTACAGGACTGAGCATAAGGTAGGCTTTTAGGCGAGAGGGGGCTCCAAGCGAGCGGGGAGGGATGGTCGCGGTGCGGCCATGTTACGTAGAACCACAAGTGTTGCCATCTATATATAAAGTAGCGGGAACATTTAAAATGTACAAATGAATCACGTATATTCACCACATATTTTAAGGCGATTCTAATTGTAAGTCAATTGTGACATGCGTAATAATGTTATTTCTATTTACGTATGTCTTATCATAAAGGATATATAAATGTTTTGAAAAATTATCAGTGATTTTGTAAGAAATATGTAAAGGATCAATAACAACACGATGTACTTAATGGCCAGAAAACAATATTAATTTATTAAAATAATTTCTTTTGCTATTAGCAACATTGTTTTTTTGCTTACAGATATAATTGTACCTGACTTTAACGTAATTATTAATGATACACTTGATCAGGTGTATCCAGGTGTGACGTCACACTGTCCGTTTATCTTTTCCGAGCTGCACTCTCGGTTTTCCTATACACATAATATGCCTATGCCGGGTCTATACGTATATATGGTCTAAGCGTGTATTGTACAGACCACGTGCTACAGACGCTACACTAGTATTTAAAGTCGCCTATAGAGCGCACCACATATGGTTCCGACCAAGATGGCCGACATGGTTGATACCCCTTCCGTCTTTTCTTACGCCCCCGCAGGCTTATGCTCAGTCCTGTAGGTCCATGGATCGACATGCCACATGGTGAACGATCACAGACTGCTGAGAGACAGAAAAAAGACTGAAATTGAAGTAGGATCAGCGAAGAAAAATACTTCAATGAAAGCGGTTGCGAAAGGAAAAGTAGACCTAGGGAACTGCACACTAAAAAATGTTCTTTTAGTACCAGAATTGAGTCAAAACCTAATATCCGTAGACGCAATAACGCAAAAAGGAGGAGAAGTTGTGTTTAAAGACGAACACGTAAAAATAATAAAGGACAACAAAAAAGTTCTTGAAGGGGAGAGATACAAAAATGGATTGTATTACATACAAAATAAAGCAGAACCACAGAAAGAAGAAGCAATGCTAACCACGGAACAAAAAAAGGTAAAAGAGTGGCACCGGAAGCTTGGGCATATGAGCTGTGGAAACATGATAAAATTAATGGAAAGAACAACAGGAATGGATGTCTCGAAAGACTCTATAAAGGCGGAAACACAAACGTGTAAAATATGTAATGAGGCAAAACAGACAAGAATACCATTCGGAGAAGTAAGAGATCGAGCGACAAGACCACTAGAAATAATTCACTCGGATGTATGTGGTCCAGTAGACATTACAACATGGGACAGAAAAAGGTATGTAATAACCTTTATAGACGACTACACTAATTTTGTAATGGTTTATCTTATAGAGAATAAAACAGAGACATTTGAGAAAATAAAAGAATATGTACAAGTAGCTGAAGCAAAATGGAACTTAAGAGTGCCAAAGCTACGTTGTGATAACGGTGGTGAATATACAAGCAAATTAGTGAAAAACTGGTGTAAATCCAGAGGTATAATCTTAGATTATACAACACCATATACGCCTCAGTTAAATGGAAGAGCAGAGCGTTTAAATCGAACACTCTTCAACAGAGCAAGAGCTCTCATATTTGATAGCAAGTTTAAAAAAGAAATGTGGGGAGAGGCTATATTGGTAGCAGCATATTTGCAAAACAGAAGTGCAATAAAGAATGCAGAGAAGACTGCATATGAAATGTGGCATAACAAGAAGCCTAACATAAGGAACTTACAAGTTTTTGGAACTACGGCTTATGCAAAAAAGCTAGGACATATTAAAAAGCTAGACAGAAGGTGCGAAGAATTCAAATTCGTAGGTTATGCACAAAATGCGTATAGGCTTTGGGATAACAAAAGAAGAAAAATAATAGTGTCCAGAGATGTAATATTTGAAAAGGGTGAGATAGAAGAAAGAAAAACACAAAAAAAATGGTCCATAAGCATAGAAGAGGAAGAAAGTGAACAAGAAGAAAATACAATGGAAAGTAAGAGTACTTCTGAAAATGAAAATGAAGATACAGACGATACATATGAGACGACAGGAGAAGATGATTTGGAACAAGAGAGAAGCAATATGGATACAGAAGATCAAGAACCAGAAACAAATAATGAGTTAACTGAAACAGAAAATAACTCAAGGCCAAAGAGAACTACAAACATTCCGTGGTCGCGGGTTCGATCCCCGACGCCGGCACCTCTGGAATACTCCATGTGCTCTGTAGACTGTGGTGCCCAAGGTGGTTCGGAACCCACCTTATAAAAACTGTAGGTCCCGTCGTGAAATAATTCCCGAAAGGAGTTCGAAAAGCGACGTTAAATAACATAAAAAAAAAAAAAAAAAACTACAAACATCCCACAAAAATATAAGGACTACGTTCTATTAACACATGAAGAAGCAGTGAACGGAGAAGAAAAACTGAAGTGGCAAGAAGCAATAGAAGAAGAAAAAAGAGCTGTAAAGATAAATAAAACGTGGGAACTTGTCAATAAGGCAGAAGCAAAAGGAAAAAGAATACTAAACAGCAAGTGGATATTCAAAATTAAAGAAGATGGACGATACAGAGCTCGCCTTGTGGTACGTGGTTGCGAACAGAAAGAAGGAACGTTCAACTATGATGATATATACAGTCCAGTGATAAACAGCAGCACATTGAGAATAATGCTTGCACTAGCTGCTGCGAGAAACTACCACATAGTCAAATTTGATATAAAAACTGCTTTTCTGTATAGTGATTTACAGGAAGATATATATATGTATTTGCCAAAAGGATACGAAGAAGAAAAGGGAAGAATATGCAAGTTAAAAAGAGCATTGTATGGGCTCAAACAAGCTCCCGTACAGTGGAATAAGAAATTTACTGAAACATTAAGAAGAAAAGGACTGACATTGTTAAGTGCTGAAAGGTGTATATTTAAAAAGAAAAACAGTAAACTTGCATTGGCGATATATGTGGACGATGGAATAATCATCGGACCAAATTTACAAGAAATAAGAAAACTAATAGAAGAATTAAAAAGGGAGTTTGAAGTAAAGGTGGAGGAGGAACCAAATGATTTCCTGGGCATATGTTTGCACAGAACTCGTGTTGGGATCAAACTCTCTCAACAGGGATATACAGAGAAAACATTGGAGCAGTATGGAATGGAAAATTCAAAATCGATGATCACTCCAATGCAGGACAACGATAGAAACAGAAAGGAAAAAATAAAGGATAAGGTAAGATCGTTCCCATTTCGCGAAGCGGTGGGAAGTTTACTATATCTTTCAAATAAAACGAGACCAGATTTAAGTTATGCTGTCAATTTTAGTAGTAGGCACAATAATAATCCAACAGATAACGATGTAACAAATGTAAAAAGGACTTTAAGGTATTTACAGGGCACGAAAAGTCTAGGTTTGCAATATCTTAAAGGTGAAACAGATGATAAGATTGAAGCGTACTGTGATGCAGACTACGCAGAAGACCCAGAAACGAGAAAAAGTACCACAGGATATTTAATAAAGTATGCTGGAGGAGTCGTGAGCTGGAGCTCAAGAAAACAGCCTGTGGTGGCTTTATCAAGTACAGAGGCAGAATTTATAGCTGTTGCAGATTGCTGTAAAGAACTACTGTACATAAAAGGTGTAGTAGAACAGTTGCTGGAAAACAAAGTATCGGCAGAACTAAATGTAGACAACCAAAGTGCAATTCAAATTGCACGAAATGGTACGTTTAACAAAAGGTCCAAACATATAGATGTACGTTATCATTTTGTGCAAGAAAAGATTAGAGAACACGAGATAAGTGTAAAATATTGTAAATCTGCAGAACAGACTGCAGATATATTTACGAAGCCATTAGCGAGTAGTAAGTTTTTGTATCACAGGAATAGTCTTATAGTTTAAAAAAAAAACAGTATTGTTAGAATGTAAGAGATGTGCAATCTTAAAGAAAAACAATAATTTAAGAAATTGGAAGATTGAATGAATGAACTAAAGTGTGACCGCGAATTAAGAGAGGATGTTGATGTTGATGTTGATGTTGACGTTGATGTCGATGTTGAGGATTGTAATCGCGGTTGTAAGACAGGATAGTGTGTTGAAAGTAAAATCGTGGTTGTATGATGGAATGAGTGGATAAAAAGTAAGATCGCGTTTAAGAGAGGATGTTGGAAGTTATAATCGCGCTCTACTGTACCGACAGAGTGTGGCGTGGTGTGGGTGTGCAGGAGAGAGCGTAGAAGGACAGGAACCTTGTAAGACTGATTAGAGGAAACACGTGCACAGTCAAGCTTTAGTATTAATGTATACCTACTTATATTGTTGTTACACAGAGATTATAATAAACGTGACATAGTTTAAGATTTAAGAATAGCAGTTTCTCTTATTTAGAACATGAGCCGAGTCTGTACTGTGTACGCTGAAGTATACATAGAATCAACAAATAACATATTCACTTCTGTGTCAAAAGTAGCCATAATCACAATGTTACTGCTTGAATAACAGCTCTAAACTGAAAACGTTTTCATAGATAAGTGAGTCAAACTCAAGAATTGTAAATATTATTGTTTGTGTTTCTTCATGAATAAGCAAAGGACTCAAGCGCGTATAATTCCATAACGCTATTTCCGAGCGCTTCAAGTACCTACAACTCGAAACTTCAAACTGTTATAATCTCATCATGGAAGTATCTGACAAAAAAATGTTTCAGACAAAATTGACTTGTTTTTTCCGGTAGAATCTAAATATGTAACATTTTATAGGGAGTTCCATTTAAAATTACAAAGGTACCTCCCCTCCCCCGTTAACGGGGAAGGGAGGCCACTTCACGTTTATGTAGTCAGAAAGGCCCTTCAGTTCCATGCAATTTAAGACTAAGAACTTTAAAATCGATGGCATAGTTTTCGAGATATTGAGCTGTTCAGAGTTATGTGGGCCACCCTGTATATTATATATAGATTCTAATTTTTTTATAATTTTTTCTTAATTTTGAAGATTTTGTACGTCTGAAAAAAGATGCATAAAAGATGTCCAAAAAGGCAACTTTTTTGCGTCTTAAAGATGCATCTTAAAGATGTCGAAAAGACCTGTGAGAGACGACTTTAAGTCGCACAGTTTTGTAACAAAGACCTGTTAAAGTTTTACACAGTACGTGGAAAAGACGTGAAAACGACGTGCCACAGACGTAACGTACGACTTAAAGATGTACGTTACGTCTTGCGTCAGGCAACTTTTAGGCGTACTTTAAGATGTCTTTGTGCTATCTTTGTTGTTTCGCGTTTCATTTATTTTCCAGTCCATAGTTAAATTCCGACTTTCAAACTAAATATAATTTCTAAAAGTCCTAAGTAAATAGTACCTTGTACATTTTCTAGTTTGTTGGAAGTAGAGCTTAAATGTTGATCGATCTTTTTTGTTTAAATAAAAAATAAAATTAGTTATTCCGTACAACGTGTCTACTTCTGCAATCCTGTCTTTTATTTAACCTTATTAAATAATTATTTTTGCAGTTATTTTAATACAGGATATTTCCTTCAATTCGTGAAAGAAATAAATCTTAGTTACATATTTTATATAAAACAATATAAACTGTATGATGTAGGTTCTTGTCCAGACTGAGTGTGGAAACAGATTCTTGTTCGGACTGAGTGTGGAAACAGGTTCTTGTCCGGACTGAGTGTGGAAACCGGTTCTTGTCCGGACTAAAAGATGATGGCAGCCAAAAGTGGCACGGCCAAAACCCGGGCGTGAGCACCAGGGGGCATAAGCTACCGTGTTAAAAATGTGTCTGTAGGTTTTATCCCTATGGTGACCAGATAGAGAAAGCGACCTACTACGCGTTTAGTCCCAATAGATTGCAATTGAATCGAAATCACTGCTGCTGGTAATATTAACAACGAGAACTTTATTACTTGTTACAATGGCACGTGTTGCCCACGAGGCAATAACGGAAGTTATATATATATACGCTTAGCAACGGCTAAGGAGCGAGCACGTCTGCCTAGTAAGACGACTGAGAGCAGAATCTACTAGCATGGCGCCTAGGCGGAAAACGCTCTAGGCAGCGGACGAACGATCGTCAAGAGGGGCGACTCGCTATGCAGCTCGCATGCTGCTATTGCCAGGCGACACTAGCGCCGTGGCAATGCGCGGAAGCGCATGTTGCCCCTACACACTCCCCCCCAAAGAGAAGCGGAAGCATACAAGATTTCGCTTTTAACAATACGCTTTACGGAAAGGAAATGTTACAAAATGTACTTACATGCTAGATACAAGAAACTTACATACTACGCGCAACGCTTACAAAAAACTTACATTAATGTGCGGAGTCTGCGAAGGTGACTCTCCTGCGCGAGTAGGTGCGTAACGGCGCACTTGGAAACGGCAGCGATGCACTTGGAACAGGCAGCGATGTACTTGGAACCGGCAGCGATGCATCCTATGTCGGAGCTACGAGTCCTTCATTTACAATGTGCGCAGGCTTCAAGAGTTCGACAGAAACGTTACGCGGTGAACCGTTGACTTCGATGGAATATACGCGATCTGAAATGCGCTGGAGTACTCGGTGTGGTCCCGTGTAAGGCCGTTCTAAGGGTCTACGCACGGATTTTACAAGCATGAACACACGCGAACACGACTCTAATTCCTTATAGACGAAAGTCTTCACGTTACGCTTATGTGCCACAGGCACCGGCTTAACGGCACGCATATATTGTCGAAACTCTTCCAGGAACGGCTGCGGGTCGGGTCTATAATCTATTAGGAAGAATTCGCCCGGTAAACGCAATGATGTTCCGTACACGTAATCGGCGGGAGACACATTTGTATCGAGACGGACATGGGTACGCAAACCTAATAATACCGCGGGTAAAACACGCGACCATTGTTGATCGGCGTGGCACATGATCGCTGCCTTCAAGACGCGATGCCAACGCTCAACCATACAGTTACACGCGGGGTGGTACGCAGTCGTTCGTTGTCTCCGGCAGCCGACGAGCGCAAGAAGGGCTGAGAAAAGCTGCGATTCAAATTGTGTACCTTGATCGCTCGTTAAGAATGCGGGTGCGCCAAAACGCGACACCCAGTTATCGAAGAAAGCACGGCAGACTGTCTGCGCGGAAATGTCGCGGAGAGGAACTGCTTCGGCCCAGCGCGAAAATCTGTCGATCATAGTAAGGCAATACTGAAAACCTTCGCTGACCGGCAGCGGACCGACAAGGTCGATATGCACGTGCATAAAACGTCCGTCGGGCGCGACGAACTGCGACGGTGTCATTTTAACGTGACGAGAGATTTTCGATTGCTGGCAACTTATACACGACTTGCACTGGCGAGCAATGTCACGGTGCATGTCGGGCCAGACATAGCGCTGTCGAATGAGTCGATCGGTCACTTTCGCGCTCGGATGAGCGGGTGAATGAAAGAGCGTGAACACTCGCTCGCGCATAGAGGCGGGTATATACGGACGAATGCATTCATCACAAACGCTGCAATATACAGGAGAGTGCTCCGGGCCCCATGTCAGCCTTTTAAGAGCGAGAGAGTGGTCGGGCGTACGAAGAATTTCCCTGAGTTCGGGGTCGTTTTCTTGTTCGCGAGATAGCTCATTTATATCAAATTGCGTCGGCAGCCGTATAGCCTCGGATCGCGAGAGAGAATCGGCAACGACGTTGTCACTGCCCGGCAGGTAAAGAATGTTAGACGTGAATTGTGCTATATAGCACAATTGTCTCGTCTGACGAGGAGAAGCACGCTCTGAGCTCTGAGAAAAGGCGTAGATGAGCGGTTTATGATCGGAATATATGTTAAATTCGCGACCTTCTAAGAAATGGCGGAAATGACGCACGGCCTCGTATATCGCGGTGAGTTCGCGATCGTACGTACTGTATTTGCACTGGGCCGGGGAGAATTTGCGTGAGAAGAACGCCAGTGGTCTCCAATTCGCACCACATAGCTGTTCTAAAACTGCGCCCATGGCCACGTCAGATGCATCGGCAACGAGTCGAACGGTGGCTTTTTCACTAGGGTGAGTTATCAAGGCAGCGTTTGCAAGATCGTCCTTGCATTTCGCGAATGCGGTCTCGGCTTCCGGCAGCCATTTAATCAATCGTTTATCGCGTTTTCGCGCATCATGCACATATGCGTTTAACGGAGCTTGAGTGGCGGCAGCGTGCGGAATGCAACGCCTATAAAAATTCACCATTCCTAGAAAGCGACGTAAGTCGTCGATCGTGCGCGGCTTGGGAAAATTCATAATGGCCTCAACTTTATCGGGAGTAGGTTTGAATCCCTCCGAGTTGACTAGATGGCCGAGAAAGACTAGCTCAGACACACCGAAGCGGCATTTGTCTAAATTCACGCGCAGATGAAAATCACGTAGGCGCTGCAGGACGATTGTCAGATGCTTCTCGTGCTCTTCCGGAGAGGAAGATGCAATGAGAATGTCATCGAGGAATGTGAAGACAAAATCCAAATCGCCTAGCGCACGGTTGATATAACGTTGGAACGTTTGGCCCGCATTTCGAAGTCTGAACGTCATCGCGCAATACTCGAAAAGTCCGAACGGCGTGATGACAGCGGTTTTTTGAATGTCTTCGGGGGCAACGGGTATCTGATGATATGCTTTGTAGAGGTCTAGCGCCGTAAATATCGTTTTGCCATGAAGGTTGGCAGGAAAGTCGTGAAGATGCGGGACGGGGTACCTATCGGGCACGGTTACGCTGTTTAAGCGACGGTAATCACCGCAAACACGCCATTCACCTGACTTTTTCTTAACGAGATGTATGGGGCTGGCCCATGGACTGCTAGAAGGTCTACAAATACCGGCAGCGATCAGATGTTTGAATTCAGCCTTCGCGGCTTTCAGCTTGTCGGCTGTGAGACGTCGAGCGCGCTCGGCCACGGGTGGGCCGGTGGTGGAAATGTGATGGAACACACCGCGCGATTCGAGAGGTGTTGGCTGCTCTAGTCCGATGACCTGAAGGAAACGAGCCAAAATATGCGCGTACTTGGATGACGGTCCAAGGACATTCACGGACGAGGGGGTACGATTAGCGATTCCGGCATCGATACCGGCAGCGATACAAATGCTCGTAGTGTTATCAATGACACGACGCCCTTTAAGATCGACCGTGAGGCCATAGTGCGTAAGCAGGTCGGCTCCTATTATGGGATACGGGACTGCTGCTACGCAAAAATTCCACTCGATTGGGCGACGCAGTCCCAAATCGAGGATCACGCGAAGTTCACCGTAAGTATTGATACGGGTATCGTTCGCGGCGAACAGCTTGAACGAGCTGGAGGAGGTACGCGATTCCGCGGAAACCGGCAGCAGCGATAGATCCGAACCTGTGTCGATCAAAAACGTGCGGCCTGATTTACGATCGCGTACATGGAGACGTTTAGAGGACGTTTGGCACACTCCAACAGTCTCCGAGGAGGAGGGTGACTCTAGTTTTCCGGAGGGCCGGACCATGAACAGGGTTTGATGCAACGGACTGCACGCTCTCCATATTTCGCATGTATTCGGCAAAGTCCCGACGGATCGCGACTTTGGGAGCGTCTCCGAGATCGGGGACCGGCGGCGTTACGACTGTAATTTCGCTGATTCGGCCGCGAATAGTGCTGATGAGACACTTTGAGACTCGCTATCTCACGCATAATCAGATCGAGTTGGTCTTGAACGGAACCAGGTCTCGATGTCGCGGCAGCGGTTGTCAATGTCGCGGCGGCAGGTATCGATGTCGCGGCAGCGACTGTATGAACGGACGCGGGGTTCATTGTTTCGACGATTTTGTCGGCTAGAAGGGCCAGCTCCTGAAGGTCATCCTGTTTAGACGCGGCCAGGATCGCGCGGCATTGCTTTGGCATTAAATCGAGGAAAATAGATCGCAGCACGGCCTCGGAGCACTCGCCGTCATTCTTATTACGAATGACTGCAAGCGTATGTGAGGGTTTGCCGTGCGATGGAATTTGTCCCTTCAGTAGCTGTCGAAGTTTCGTTTCCGCGGACGTGGAGAACGTCGCCATTAGGCGCTCTTTGAGACGAGTATACGGCGCAATAGGATCGGGTGACGCGATAAGGTCGGAAATGACCGTCGCGGTTTCGGCGTCGAGACCGGCTATCACGGTGTCGGCCATTGTCGTTTGGCTCGTGATGCGAGCAATTCTGAACGATGCCTCGACCTGTCCGAACCAAGTCTTGGGTTCGTTCTTAAAGAATACCGGCAACTTGGGCGCGCGATAGCTATCGACACGGTTGGAAGACGCGGCTTCCTGCTGGGCCGCCAGAACGGCCTGTAACAGCTGCGCGACTCTTTCATCCGTCGAGGGAACTGACATAATTACGGCGAATATCAAACGACGCGAAACGCGAAAAGACTTAAAAATAAACGATCACCGCTTGTGGCTTCCACGTGGCGTCAGCAATGGCGTCGATGGTGGTCTCCACTCGGCGGTTACACGGCAGCGGCAACGGCAGCGGCAATGGCGGCAGCAATGGCGGCGATGGTGAAACCCACGCGGTGCCGGGAACGCCGGAACAACTTCAACGTGCAGCGAGCGGCCTGCTCGCCGCCTGCAAACGGCAGCGATGAATGCAGCGAGCGGATTGCTCGTCGCCTGCGACGGCAGGAATTTCTTCTTATGTTGCGGTATTCGGCGCCGGCCGAACTTCAGCAGGAACTTCCGACCACGTGCAGCCAAATTCTTTTTGTATGGAAATGCTTCGTGACGGCAGCAAGACAGCAGGGAGGATGGAAAAATCACGAGCGTCCCAGACCTCGTGTCCTCACGGATTCAAAAACGGCAATCACGTCGGGGTCACCAGTTGTAGGTTTTATCCCTATGGTGACCAGATAGAGAAGGCGACCTACTACGCGTTTAGTCCCAATAGATTGCAATTGAATCGAAATCACTGCTGCTGGTAATATTAACAACGAGAACTTTATTACTTGTTACAATGGCACGTGTTGCCCACGAGGCAATAACGGAAGTTATATATATACGCTTAGCAACGGCTAAGGAGCGAGCACGTCTGCCTAGTAAGACGACTGAGAGCAGAATCTACTAGCATGGCGCCTAGGCGGAAAACGCTCTAGGCAGCGGACGAACGATCGTCAAGAGGGGCGACTCGCTATGCAGCTCGCATGCTGCTTTTGCCAGGCGACACTAGCGCCGTGGCAATGCGCGGAAGCGCATGTTGCCCCTACATGTCCAGTATTTTAGCGCTCCCTGTGACCCAGGGCAGAACTAACGACAGTATAAATAGATATAAACGCTAACTCACTTATACACACATACTTGCGTGACTCACACAACTCTATATATCGTAGCACAGCCTACTCTAGTACTAGCCGTGCTGAAGGTAAAAACGGCAACACTGCGAGAGTCCGATTGATACATATATATACCAATATACCTAACCCAACCCACTGAATCAGACTCTCAATCTCCCCTACCGGCCTCTCAGTTTCCCGCGTAGTTTTCAAATTTTCTCATCAATGTGTAGTACACATATCGTGTACTAATTATTATGTAGTATAGCTAATTTTCGAAAATAAAAAAGTGCAATAATGGAGATAAGTACTATTTATTAACTGTTTAGGTCATTATCTTTTTGTGTAGCACATTTACTTAATAGAATCTATTGTTTTTTCAATACATTTCAATTTAGTATTAATAACATTTTAATAATATCACATCTAAATTTTTACAAAATCATATGTATTATATACATAGAGTTTTTAGAAAATTTGTTTTACATAGTTCTTTTCACAAGTTTTATAATACATTTATTAGTTAATAATGCCACGGCGTTGTTGTGTCCCCACTTGTAAGGGAAATTATGATAGTACGCTGAAAGAAAATAATTATATTTCTGTATTTAAATTCCTCAAGGATGAGCAATTGTGGAAAAATCGATGGCTATTCACCGTAAAAATTGGACACCAACAAAATATTCTGCAGTTTGTAGTCTGCATTTTGCAGAAACTGATATCCAAAGGTAACAGAATATTCCATCTCCTAACGATGTACTGGAGATTGTTTTGTTCAGATATCCAAGACTTATGATAGAGCGCAGGGAAAGAATAATTGAAGAGCATGAAAATTTAGTTATAGAGTTTATTGATTCTGATTTAATTAACGGTTTCTTAAAATTAATGAATAATTATAAAGAAAAGCTTGTAATTTCGCCCCATTGGGGTATTAAAATAACAAATTCAAAAATTTATTTTTGCATGCTTGTATGTAGCGATACTTTTGATTTCTTGGTACTTAAAACACAGATTGTGATTAGTAATGTCACGAAATTACAAGTTTTTCAAGAAAGTAATGAATTAATATTTCATGAATTCCGATGATGATAATACTGATCTTCATAATCTTTCTGTTGATGTAAGCAGTTTTTAAAAAATTCTTGACACTGATTATTTATCCACTTGTATTGTTGATGATTCCATTAAGATTTATATATCCAGTTATGGGTTCCATTCTGTTGCAAAAAAATTAAATTTTAATATATATAAATTATTAATTATGGAGGATAAAGGTACAATTGTAAATAATTAATATTTTGATCATTTACAAAGGGGTGGTCTTTCCACTTCTACAGAAGATGTAACAATTGTATTTACTCACATGTGTGCAATAATCGAAGCCATAATAAATGTTCCCAATTTGGAATCAGATTTTCTGAAATCTGAAAATCATAAACACATTTTATGTAAATTAACATATTAGTCAGATATACATCATTTAGCATTTTTAGATAGATGCATTTGTGGTAAAGATTATCCCAGTATTTTGTGTAAATTATAAATTTTTTCTAATATTTTACTACATAAATGATTATGTTATAACTATAAACAATAGTCAATTAGAAATTAATGCACATATCATTTCCAAAAATTTACAACAATTATAAAATTATCCTTTATAAGACAATATTATAATATATTACCTGCACAACTTCTCTCTTCAGTAACTGATTACCCAACCTCTTTGACGTATACATGCAGTCACTTAACCTCTTCGACTTCGTCACAATAATTTCGTCTATTTCGGGCTTCTATTGACTTATATATCCCTTCATTCATTTTCAAATGTTGCATTTTAGTCCAAAGATGATTTCCCTTTGCTTCATGCTTGTATTTTCTTAAAACCACTGGAAATATTTCAAATATTATGTATCACAACACCAAACTGTTCCGAGAGTCCACAAAATGTATACCGCATTTATAAATACTAGTATGCTTTAATATCACTTCTACTTACCATAGTTATAATAATTACACATTGCTTAAACATAATCAACAATGAACTGTGTATTTTAACATAATTTTCTATGAAAAAAACGTTAATTATAATCTCAAACACAAGACTCCCATTATTAAAAATCGGACTCTCGAACTGTAAACACGACAGTGTTGTCAAGTTGTACAGCACGGCTTGTACTAGAGTAGGCTGTGATCGTAGCTATTAGCTATATATTAGGTTGGGGAAAAAGAAATCCATCATTTCTCCGCTTGAGATAACGTAAAAATAATGGATTTCTTTTTCCCCAACCTAATATATACTTTAATGTACACGCGTACACTTAATCTTACAAGTGAAAAGGGTAGAAATTCGTACAGTTTCAAATAAAATTAAATATTTATTAAACTTATTATTTTTTACATTTTCCTGTCCTTAGGAAATTTGTATAATTTGCGAAAATTGCCAGGGCAATTAGGAACAACGTACACTCTCGCAACCATAGCTACTTTTTACCACGTTTTTTCACTCCGACCAAATTCGACTCACTTTGAACAATTCCAGTATGGACGCTACGTCAGTCAGCGTGGATCAACATGGATATAAAGCAAAGTACGCGTTCTGCGCATGCGCCCCCATCACGCGATGGAGAACACCAGCGCCGCCTGTGACTCAGGGCGGAACAATAGTGGTCAAACTATTTCCATTACAGCTTACACCCCCTGGTGAGCACTCTCATATACTCTCTGATAGTATATATATCAGTGAACGCACCCCAGACCAAAGAGGATTAGATAGAGATAGAGGTGAAGGTGCTGTGGTGTAGGTATACGGGCTCTCAGAGTCCACAAAATCTACTATTAACAGTGCATCTATACAGCCTACACTGTATGGATAGCACGAACACTGACGTATAGGAAGGAGGTAACGAATCGACCACAACAATATATGTTCAACGTGAACAAAACACTATTTATTTCAAGACACGGCACGAGGTCTGCCTCGTATAACGGCCGGATGAAGAGTCCCTGGCGAAGATCGCTTCGCGCTTCTTCTCCGCCTGGGCGCAGGGCGGCCAACTCCTGGGCGGAGAGTACACTAGGCACGGCCTAGGGGAAATCCCTACACACTCCCCCCCGAGTGTGTACGGACGCAGTACAAAACGTCTTAACAGTAACTTAAAACTATATATACATTGGTTGCGCAACTAAACTACAATACATAATATTTACACATGGTTGCGCACTTAATCTACGATACATGATATTTACATATGCCATAGTGGCGGTGGGCGTATACGTTCACGCATTTGGTGCACATATACGAACCTTTTTTGCGCGTGAGTATGTCGCGGCGCGTTGGTATGCACTACGTGTGGGGATTCACCAGGCGTGACCATAATGTCCTCACGGGTGGAGTACGCAGGCTTAACGTTCTCAATGGAAACGACACGCGGATTACCGTTCACCTCGATTTCTAACGCGCGATCATTCGGGCGTTTGATCACTCTGTGGGGTCCGGAATATGGTCGTTCAAGCGATTTTCTATTCGGCTCTGCGCGCAGGAACACATGCGTACAAGTGTTTATGTCCTTGTATAGAAATGCACGCTTCTTATGCCGCTGTACCACGGGGACCGGCTTAACTTTCCGCATGTGTTCGCGGAATTCCTCAGTAAATATTTGAGGGTCCGCGGCAACGTCGTCAGGGAGTACAAACTCGCCCGGAATTCGAAGCGTAACGCCGTATAAATACTCCGCGGGTGATGAGCCTGTATCCATCACTACGGTTCGCAGTCCAAGCATTATCGTGGGTAACACGCGTGACCATACGGGGTCAGCGTGGCACATGATCGAGGTCTTGAGGCAACGATGCCATCGCTCGATCATCCCGTTGGCGGCTGGATGGTACGGGGTTGTTCGGATGCGGTGACAACCGGACAACTGCAGCAGTGCCGTAAAGAGTGCGGACTCAAACTGACTACCCTGGTCTGTCGTGAGGGTTTCGGGGGCGCCGAAACGCGAAATCCAACTATCCGCGAACGCTCTACATACAGTCGGTGCTTCTATATCTGCGAGCGGAACTGCCTCAGGCCATCTCGAAAAACGGTCCAGCATGGTCAGGCAGTAACGGTACCCCTCCGAAATCGGCAACGGGCCGACAATGTCCATATGGACATGTTTAAAACGAGCGTCGGGGGCTACGAATTCCGCTGGTTTCACGTGATTGTGACGCGCTACCTTGGACAACCTACAGTCTAAACATTCCTTCGACCAGTTGGTGATATCGCGATGCAAACGCGGCCAAACGTATCGCTTCCGGATCACGCGATCCGTGACCTTCGCACTCGGGTGCGCGACGCTGTGAAATTTGTCAAATATGGCCCTTCGCAGTGGGCCCGGAACGTAAGGACGCAAAACCTCCCCTGACAAATCGCATACGATCGCTATGTGTGTGGGTCCCCAATGAATTTTTCGAAGCGCTAGTGAGTGATCGGTGGAGGTCAATAAGCCTCTCAACTCGTCGTCGGCTTCCTGGAGCTTCGCGAGCTGTTCCAACGAGATATCCGCGGCGAGGTGCAAGGTGTCGATGCGCGATAATGAAACGGCGACTGCGTTTTCGGAGCCAGGAAGGTGCTCGATATGAGTCGTGACGCATTGTCGGCGCGTTGCCGAAATGCGTAGGTCAGGGGTTTGTGGTCAGTCACTATTATGAAATTCTGACCTTCTAAAAAGTGTCTGAAGTATTTAATGGCTTCATAAACAGCGGTTAATTCGCGATCGTAAGCACTGTAGTTGCGTTGAGACGGAGTGAATTTTCGGGAAAAAAATGCCAATGGTTTCCAAATGTTTTGAAATTGTTGCTCTAATGATGCGCCCATCCCAAAATCGGATGCATCGGTAACGATGCGCGTTACTGCATCAGGGGCGGGGTGATTCAGTAGGGTCGCGTTAGCAAGTTCCTTTTTGACTCTCGAAAACGCTTCCTCAGAATGCGAAGACCAAACTATCTCGCGTTTGTCATTTTTTTTAGACTCACGGAGGTATTCGTGCAGGGGTGCTTGAATGTCCGCGGCGCGACGGATACTACGTCGGTAAAAATTAACCATCCCCAAGAATCTGCGGAGATCCATGACGGTCTTAGGCTTAGGGAAATTCTGAATTGCCTCCACCTTATCGGGCATCGGCAACGACCCGTTACTATCAATTAGGTAACCGAGGAATTCGAGTTTGGCTTTCCCAAACTCGCATTTGGCGAGGTTTAGTCGCAACGCGTAATCTTGCAACCGTTGCAGAACGATGCGCAGATGACTCTCATGCTCTTCGGGACTCGAAGAGGCGATGAGGATATCGTCTATATATGCAAAAACGAACTCGAGGTCACCGAGAGCGCGGTGAATATACCTCTGGAAGGTTTGTCCGGCATTCCGGAGACCGAAAGGCATGGATAGGTATTCGAAAAGTCCGAACGGGGTAATGACGGCAGTTTTGGCGATATGCATCGGCGCGACCGGAATCTGCTGGTATGCTCGATGTAGATCGAGCTTACTAAAAATTGTCTTCCCGTGCAAATTAACGGAATAGTCCTGCAAGTGCGTTACTGGGTACATGTCAGGGATTGTGACAGCATTTAAACGGCGGTAATCACCGCACACCCTCCAACCCCCATCCTTCTTCGGTACGAGATGGATGGGGCTTGCCCAGGGGCTACTAGAAGGACGGCAAATCCCGTCGGCAACGAGCCGTCGGAACTCGGCTTTCGCCACCAAGAGCTTGTCCTGTGTCAGACGCCGCGCACGTTCAGCAACGGGTGGACTCTCAGTCACGATGTGATGGAGGACATCGCGAGGTGACTGAGGCTGTACATGGGGTTGCAAAGGTCCCAGAACGTTAGGAAATTCGGAAAGAATTCCTCCATACGGAGATGAAGGATCTACGGATTTTACTGAGAGAATCGGAGAAAACTTGCTGTGACAAACGGCTGAGATCTGTGTCAGCGGGTCGATTAATCTGCGGTGTTGCAGGTCAACCACAAGGCCGAAATGATTTAAAAAATCCGCGCCTAAAATCGGGTAAGGGACCGCGGCGACGCAGAAATTCCACGAGAAAACTCGTCGGAGGCCCAAATTTAACTGGAGTCGTCTCTCCCCGAACGTCTCTATAATCGACTCGTTTGCCGCGTATAGCTTAAGGCTGGACGCGGATCTACTCGACCTCTTATTCGTCGGCAACAGGGAAATGTCCGCGCCCGTGTCAACCAAGAAGTTAAGTCGTGACTCACGATCATAAACATGGAGGCGGTGTGAATCCGCACTCGGCGCGCTCGCCTCCGCGCGGCTGGTGCTTATTCGTTTTTCGCCTGCCACGAGCAGGGTTTTGCACAGAAACGCGCGTCGTTGCCATATTTCCGGTGTAGACGGCAAATTTTATCATCGCGCGTTTTGGATTTGGGTCTCGAACGAAATTCCTCGCGGGATGGGGTTCTCCGACGAGCGTTCCGATTATCACGCCTGACGATAGTCGTCAATTCGGCGACTTGCTTCGCAAGGCGGTCGACCTTTTCTTCGAGCTCCCGGATTGAAGAAACGCGAGGGGCTATCGCGGAAACGTTAGGCGATATCGGCGATTCAATATGCACTTCCGAAGGATCACGCGAAGAAATCGCGGCAACTGTGGTCGAACATGCGCCCGACGCCTCGACAACTTTGTCGGCCAATTCGGCAAACTCCTGGAGGTCATGAACCCTTGACATCGCCAGAACCGCACGAATTTGGGTCGGAAGTTGTTCTAAAAATATCGCGCGAATGACATCGTTGTTGCACGACCCGTCATTTAAATTGCGTAGTCGCGTCAGGATATGGGACGGTTTTCCCGTGGCGAGAACATCTCCCTTCAGCAAGCGACGTAATCGCGTTTCAGCCGACGTAGAAAAACTTGTTATTATGCGATCCCTAATTTGATCGTATAAATCTACGGGCTGCGGTTTCGCGTACAATATGTCTCTGATTGTCGCGATTTCGTCGAATGACAACGCCGATACCACGACGTCAGCCATTGTCTTCTGCGTCGTGATCCGCGACACCGCCAAGGACGATTCCACTTGCGCGAACCATAGCGCGGGATCTTCCCGGAAAAACGCGGGTATCTTCGGGACGCGGTACGAATCTATATGTTTCTCAAGGAGGGTCTTGAGGAGATCCTCCTGCCCCGTCGACGCGCCCGGCGCGGTCATGTTGACTACGGGAAAACGTAAGCGCGACGGCGATCTACAATGAATTACGGGCCACGAGCCCGCCGAACGCGCGAAACACTCGCGATCGGAACTAACACCATTCGCTCACGAAACGGTACGCAATCCTAGGCACTTACTATCGTTCACGCGAATACGATATGTTGAAATCGGCCTCGCGAACGGCGGGAAACTTCACCAAAGATGGCGGCTTGGCAGCCAACGGCAGACGGCCCACGTTGAGCGTCCAAGATGGCGGCAAACGGCCCACGTTGAGCGTCCACGATGGCGGCAAACGGCCCACGTGGGTAAACGGCGTCCTCGACAGGGTCGAACGATGCAGATCGTCACTGCCCGGTGACGCGACTTCCTTCCTTCTGTTCAGATTTATGCGACGGAAATGATCACGTCGGGGTCACCAATGTAGGTATACGGGCTCTCAGAGTCCACAAAATCTACTATTAACAGTGCATCTATACAGCCTACACTGTATGGATAGCACGAACACTGACGTATAGGAAGGAGGTAACGAATCGACCACAACAATATATGTTCAACGTGAACAAAACACTATTTATTTCAAGACACGGCACGAGGTCTGCCTCGTATAACGGCCGGATGAAGAGTCCCTGGCGAAGATCGCTTCGCGCTTCTTCTCCGCCTGGGCGCAGGGCGGCCAACTCCTGGGCAGAGAGTACACTAGGCACGGCCTAGGGGAAATCCCTACAGTGGCCACTTTTACAGCGCCATCTATTATGTCAAATACCGAACTATACGTTGCAGTTCTATTCAGCTTATTTCCCTTCTTATATTTTTCTTGTACACGCCGACTGAAATATGTACGCCATTTGTAATCAAATCGTTGTGAGTGGTTCATTGCTTCCTATATTTCCAAGTATTTTTGGTTTTGTGTTTTCGAAATTAGACAAAAATGCCTATACATTGCTGCATTTGGAAGCAAAAAGTGGAGCAGAACGTTCGTAGTTTGTTTAATATACCCAAAGAGCCACATATGTAAGTCGAGTCAATATGTATAAGTGCTGTAAATATGTATGTATACCCAGACAGCACAGCCTGCCCGAGCCCACCGCCGGCCCAAACCTCCCGAGGCCCGTGACCGGCAGGTTACTACCTAACACAATGCTTGGATCGGCTCGAGGCTGATTCCGTTGGATCCGTGCCTGCTTCTTATGCGCGCAATGGCCCGGAAATAGCCAGGCATGGTCTCGAACCCACAGCCTGACGGCCGTGCCAGATTTCAGCTAGATTTCAGCCAGAGTCTAATGTGGCCAATCAGTGCTTCGATTGAGCCCAACTTTTCTCGCGCATGCGCGTCACAGTGCGGGTCGCATGGAAATGAGGATTGCAAGGGTGCGGGATTCACGTTCTCATTTCTTAATAATACAAAAATTTGATATTTCAGTAGTCAATAACGCTAGATAAAAGATCAATCTAGGCCGTGATCGCCCTCGAAACTCCTATTTTTACATTTACGAGTCGTAATTTGCATCATACGGAAGCATACAACTGCGCATGTAGCTATTTTCATAACATATATAATGCAAATTACGCCTCGTATAGGAAAAAAAAAGACTTTTGAGGGTGTTTGCTGCCTAGATTGATCTTTTATCTGGCGTTTTTGACTACTGAAAAACCCCTTGTTTGTATTATCACGAAATGAGAACGCAAATGCCGCACCCTTGCAATCTTGTAAATGGGCTGAAATCTAGCTGAAATCTGGCACGGCCGGCAGGCTGTGGGCTCGAGCCCATGCCTGGCTATTTCCGGGCCATGGCGCGCATAAAAAGCAGGCTGAAATCGAGCCGGTGTGCTGTCTGGGTATATGTATACTGATGACACGATGTATACGTATATTTCTTTTGAAAATAAATGTAAATGTACTTTTCAATTCTATTTTATATTCTTCCTTCCTAACTATATAACCTGTATGTACATGAATTAAGGTGACGCCGGCTCAACAGAGTAAACATACCTGACATCAGCGACAGTTGCGGCAGAATAAAGAAGCTCCCGGACAAGGATAGAGAGATCTTTGTCTCTCCTGCAGGGCTGTGACAGAGAGGAGATATGTCCCTCGCAGGACAGACAAAGACAGAGATATAACCAAGCAGCTCGATTTCTTGATCACGCGGGTAAGCCGCATTTAGCGAAGAAGCAATATTTTTTGATGCTCTTTGTGCTGAAATATTCTCTGAACTCTCGCGGGGTCCCGTACAAAGCCCTTTTTTGAGAAAACTGTACAGAAAAAAAATTATTCTATAAAAACGTACGCTTTTACTGTTTATAAAGTTTCAAGAGGCAAATTGCAAAAAAGGGCTTTGTGCGGGACCCGGCGACAGTTCGGAGAATATTCCAACACCAAAATTATCCACTAATATTGCTTCCTCACTGAATGCGACTTACCCGCGTGATCCTTATACAACTGAACAATTCGTATTCCAACATGGCTGCTTGGCTATCGCGCTTTCCGACTTTCCGCCGCGGCGCTGTCGCCGCGTCTCCTGCTATTCTTGCATCGGTGGTAGAAACTCATGGTATCATCACGCCCTTTTTCTGAACGAAAGTGGCCTATGAATGAAGTAGGACAAGGATGGAGAGATCTTTGTCTCACCTGCGGGGCTGCGATGGAGAGAGAGATATGTCCCTCGCAGGAGAGACAAAGACGCATAGATATAACCAAGCAGCTCGATTTCTAGATCACGCGGGTAAGCCGCATTTAGCGAAGAAGCAATATTTATTGATGCTCTTTGTGCTGAAATATTCTCTGAACTCTCGCGGGGTCCCGCACAAAGCCCTTTTTTGAGAAAACTGTACAGAAAAAAAATTATTCTATAAAAACGTACGCTTTTACTGTTTATAAAGTTTCAAGAGGCAAATTGCAAAAAAGGGCTTTGTGCGGGACCCGGCGACAGTTCGGAGAATATTTCAACACCAAAATTATCCACTAATATTGCTTCCTCACTGAATGCGACTTACCCGCGTGATCCTTATACAACTGAACAATTCGTATTCCAACATGGCTGCTTGGCTAACGCGCTTTCCGACTTTCCGCCGCGGCGCTGTCGCCGCGTCTCCTGCTATTCTTGCATCGGTGGTAGAAACTCATGGTATCATCACGCCCTTTTTCTGAACGAAAGTGGCCTATGAATGAAGTAGGACAAGGATGGAGAGATCTTTGTCTCACCTGAGGGGCTGCGACGGAGAGAGATATGTCCCTCGCAGGAGAGACAAAGACGCATAGATATAACCAAGCAGCTCGATTTCTAGATCACGCGGGTAAGCCGCATTTAGCGAAGAAGCAATATTTTTTGATGCTCTTTGTGCTGAAATATTCTCTGAACTCTCGCGGGGTCCCGTACAAAGCCCTTTTTTGAGAAAACTGTACAGAAAAAAAATTATTCTATAAAAACGTACGCTTTTACTGTTTATAAAGTTTCAAGAGGCAAATTGCAAAAAAGGGCTTTGTGCGGGACCCGGCGACAGTTCGGAGAATATTTCAACACCAAAATTATCCACTAATATTGCTTCCTCACTGAATGCGACTTACCCGCGTGATCCTTATACAACTGAACAATTCGTATTCCAACATGGCTGCTTGGCTATCGCGCTTTCCGACTTTCCGCCGCGGCGCTGTCGCCGCGTCTCCTGCTATTCTTGCATCGGTGGTAGAAACTCATGGTATCATCACGCCCTTTTTCTGAACGAAAGTGGCCTAGGAATGAAGTAGGACAAGGATGGAGAGATCTTTGTCTCACCTGAGGGGCTGCGACGGAGAGAGAGATATGTCCCTCGCAGGAGAGACAAAGACGCATAGATATAACCAAGCAGCTCGATTTCTAGATCACGCGGGTAAGCCGCATTTAGCGAAGAAGCAATATTTATTGATGCTCTTTGTGCTGAAATATTCTCTGAACTCTCGCGGGGTCCCGCACAAAGCCCTTTTTTGAGAAAACTGTACAGAAAAAAAAATTATTCTATAAAAACGTACGCTTTTACTGTTTATAAAGTTTCAAGAGGCAAATTGCAAAAAAGGGCTTTGTGCGGGACCCGGCGACAGTTCGGAGAATATTTCAACACCAAAATTATCCACTAATATTGCTTCCTCACTGAATGCGACTTACCCGCGTGATCCTTATACAACTGAACAATTCGTATTCCAACATGGCTGCTTGGCTATCGCGCTTTCCGACTTTCCGCCGCGGCGCTGTCGCCGCGTCTCCTGCTATTCTTGCATCGGTGGTAGAAACTCATGGTATCATCACGCCCTTTTTCTGAACGAAAGTGGCCTATGAATGAAGTAGGACAAGGATGGAGAGATCTTTGTCTCACCTGAGGGGCTGCGACGGAGAGAGAGATATGTCCCTCGCAGGAGAGACAAAGACGCATAGATATAACCAAGCAGCTCGATTTCTAGATCACGCGGGTAAGCCGCATTTAGCGAAGAAGCAATATTTATTGATGCTCTTTGTGCTGAAATATTCTCTGAACTCTCGCGGGGTCCCGCACAAAGCCCTTTTTTGAGAAAACTGTACAGAAAAAAAATTATTCTATAAAAACGTACGCTTTTACTGTTTATAAAGTTTCAAGAGGCAAATTGCAAAAAAGGGCTTTGTGCGGGACCCAGCGATAATTCATGGAACATTTCAATACCAAAATTATCCAATAATATTGCTTCCTCGCTGAATGCGACTTACCCGCGTGATCCTTATACAACTGAACAATTCGTATTCCAACATGGCTGCTTGGCTATCGCGCTTTCCAACTTTCCGCCGCGGCGCTGTCGCCGCGTCTCCTGCTATTCTTGCATCGGTGGTAGAAACTCATGGTATCATCACGCTCCTTTTCTGAACGAAAGTGGCCTATGAATGAAGTAGGACAAGGATGGAGAGTTCTTTGTCTCACCTGCGGGGCTGCGATGAAGAGAGAGATATGTCCCTCGCAGGAGAGACAAAGACAGAGATATAACCAAGCAGCTCGATTTCTCGATCACGCGGGTAAGCCGCATTTAGCGAAGAAGCAATATTTTTTGATGCTCTTTGTGCTGAAATATTCTCTGAACTCTCGCGGGGTCCCGCACAAAGCCCTTTTTTGAGAAAACTGTACAGAAAAAAAAATTATTCTATAAAAACGTACGCTTTTACTGTTTATAAAGTTTCAAGAGGCAAATTGCAAAAAAGGGCTTTGTGCGGGACCCGGCGACAGTTCGGAGAATATTTCAACACCAAAATTATCCACTAATATTGCTTCCTCACTGATTGCGACTTACCCGCGTGATCCTTATACAACTGAACAATTCGTATTCCAACATGGCTGCTTGGCTATCGCGCTTTCCGACTTGTCCCGCCGGCGCCTCTCGTTCCCCGTAGCGGCCATAGTGCTCCGAGCAGTGGCATGGCCGCCACGGGGGGCGAGACGCGCGGGCGGGCTAGTGGGGGTATCTCTTGAGAATGCCTCCGATCGAGCTACGAATTCATCGTGCCTCCTGGGCTTCTCCTCTGAGCGTAACTGACCTACGATTCAAGTAGGAGAAGGATAGAGAGAGATCCTCGTCTCTCCTGCGAGGCTGTGACAGCGAGGGAGATATGTCGCTCGCAGGAGAGACAAAGACAGAGATCACCACGCAGCTTCATTTCTCGATGAACTTGCAACTACTTTCTGAAGCGGAGGAGCAATATTTTTTTATGCTCTTTGTGTTGAAATATTCTCTGAATTATAGCGGGTATCGTACAGAGCCGTTTTTTGGATTGTACTGAATACAATTTCTTCTACAAACAGTTTATAAATTACAAAATTAGCAAATTGCAAAAAAGAGCACTGTATGATACCCCGCGATAATTCAGAGAATATTTCAACATAAATATTATCCTGAAAATAGAAACAGAGATAAGGAGAGGAGGAGAGTGGCAATACCTTTATTTTTTAAGATAAATTTATTGGTATTTTTTCAATGCTTGTATATGAAGTAATTTTTATACAGCGGCACTGTCTTATGGCCACCTTGTCCGGCACCACGACCGCGGCCGCTTCCTCCTCCACGGCCGCGGCCCCATCCTGCTCCACGTCCGCGGCCCCATCCTCCTCTCCGCTGTTGCTGCTGCTGTTGCTGCTGTTGCTGATGTTGCTGATGTTGCCGATGTTGCTGATGTTGCTGCTGTTGCTGATAGTGCTGCTGTAGCAGCTGTTGCTGCTGTTGCTGCTGTAGCAGCTGTTGCTGTTGCTGCTGCACAATGTGCCGCAGCTCCTGCCGCTCGAGATTGAGCCGTTGGCGACGGCGCGCATTGCGAATGCGCCGCCCTTCTCCCTGGAAATGCCATAATAGCATAAAATATTAGCATAAAACATTACTTGCAGGTACAGTCTTGGACAAAAAGATAGGACACCCTATGCTTTTTTATCTTTTTAACTAATAGAAACTTTTTTGGGAAACTAGAGCAAGTAGTTTACTAGAGGATGTTAACAAAGTGTTTTCAATAATTTCAATTGATCGAAATTTGTAAAAAAATGTGTCAATTATATGTGTTACTAATTATTGAATTTATACATGTAATTCCCAGGCTCGTAATGGTGAATGTGATAAATGTCTTGACTGATTGAGCCAGTAGAATAACGAGCGGTCGCATCATGCTCACGCATACGCACAGCACGGACGTGCACGTATAGACAAAATTCAATGTATGTAGTAGTAGCTGCAGCTTTTGGCAAATATGTATGTATATCAAAAACTAAGGCTGAGCGTCGGTTACATGTGTAGGAAAAACTTGTTCAGAATGTTGAGTTTTACAATATATTTTATCAAAATCGGTGAGGTGGGACCCTTTATGCACAATAACCAAGTTATGGATATTTATCACATTCATTTAATTTCTTTCTGACCTCCAGAAAGACATGATTACGAGTTGGGAATTTTATAGAAACTCCTCTGTTAATGTGATAAATATTCAATAATTTATCACATTTACCAAATGAATTGGTGATTATATATAATAACTGGTAATTATACATAATCACCCGTTTATTACATTTACAGTAACATATGCACTGTGAAAGTTTCATCGAAATCGGTTGATGCGGGAAAGAACGACAGGCATCGAAAGATGTAAGAATCCTTAGATTTATTGCAATTAGAGGCCGATAATCGTGAAAATCTGCAATTTTTACCATGTTTAAATGGCTGTAGATCATTGCAACGTCGACCGATTTTGACGAAATTTTCACACCAGAATATATTTAATTGACACAGGTCTACAAAATGTATTTTTAAAATTTTCAATATAGGCCCATATAAAAGTTGTGAAATACAACTTTTAGTATTTTTTATACAATTCCTTTCAATTGCAATTTTAGAAAAAATTTGGTTCACATCCTGTAGTAAACTACTTGCTCTAGCTTCCCAAAAAAGTTTGAATCGTATAGTCCAACGTTAAAAAAAATGTTATCGCTTTTTTTACGACGTCCGAATATTAATCCGAGTCACTGTACTTTACTTGTGTAATGAAGGATAATAATTTTGGACATGAAGAAGGACAGTGTATGGGAAAAAAGAGTCAAGAAGAGTTGCAGTGCGCCGGGCTATCACAGTTCAAAGGCCTTCCCATACGCTGTTCTCCCTTGCGTCCGAAACTTCCATCGGTCATTACACAAGTAAATATCATAATGTCTCAACACGAAGTTGAACCAATTACTACATTGTGAATTGTTTATTAACTTACCACATTTTGTGGCTGCGGCAACGACGGCGGCGTTGACTGCGACGCAGTGATGCCAGAATCGTGGACGCGAGGACGTTTCCCCTCCGGCACAGGACCCCCCACTCTGACACCGTGGACGCACCGTCCTCGCCACGTTGCTTCTGCTGCGCACGCGCTACACACGAACGTACTTCTACTCTGCCTGTGTGAGTGCCTGCTCGATTGCACGCGCGCTACACACACAAGCGTACCTCTACCCTGTCCGTGTGGACTACCTGCTACCTGCTCGCTGGTCGACGCCGACGCGTCCCTTCGATTTTCACGTTACCGAAGTTTCGGAAGCATGAGTCGGAAAGTCGACATCTGGAGACAGCGCGCATTTGAATCCCGGCCCGGCACGGCGCGGCGCGGCGCAATCCACATTTTGCTATAACTTTTGATCTAAAAAAGATATCGAAGCGATATTTGGACGAAATTTTTTTTAAAAAACCGGGTTTAATGGTCCATCCTAAAATATGTTTTGTATTTCTTAAATAATTTTCTTCGTTGATTTTTGAAGTTAAGATGGTCCAGCGGGCCCCCAACACAAATTGATTTTTAGTCGAACCATGCTCAATAAACAATTACAAAAAAATTAATAAATATTCTACCCAATACCACACATGACTGAGATTTTTTTCAGATTTTTCAGATTATGCAAACATGTTTAAAAAATTGAAAATCTCCAAGCATTCGAAGAAAATGCATATTTCGTATTGAACTTTTCGAAATACGAGTTTTATAAAAATTCAGTATTCAGATATTATTGAAACAATTGTCCTTAATTTTTTTCAGAATTTTTTATAAATTGTATCGGTGTTAAAAAAATCCAAATCAATTTTTTCGATACTTCTTTACTTTTTTGTAGATGTATTATGTAATATCGAATATTTTTATAATCAGAAAAGTAATGTACAGACTTAATAATGCAATATAAAATATTTTATTTACGTTATATTTCAATATGTGAGCAAAACTTCCAACACTTTCGGTTGGCGTAGGCGGTAAAGTCTTCGGCTGCGAACTTTTTGGCCCTTGATCGAATCCCGCACCGAATAATTCTTTTTTTCCTTTAAACACTTTTTTTTGTTCTTTGTTTACATTAAATTGTTGTAGTAACATTTCAAATATATTTTCAAAATGTTTTAAAAATGTTTTATGCAATAGTATCTCTGACTACGAAAATCCATCATAATGGCTCACAATTAGTTGCAATGTCTTTCACATTATGTACTATTTTCATTTATTGATTCTGCTGAATGTAAAATGGTATGCAACTTCATATTTTACTATTGCCGTATGTTAGTTAGTTTCTTTTCATTTATCATTGGAAGAACTCTTAATTTTCAAACATTAGACATTTTGGTGTTTTGTTATCTTCGCAATGGCAACTGATGTATCATAAGCCCACAAAGTTTGATGTCCTACGATTTCGAACCATTTATAGCTGTTGTAACTCTCAAGAAACAGCAAAGTACCAACGGAGAAATAGATAGATGGTCATGTATGGTATTTGTGTGTAAAGTGAGGTCTTTGAATGTGATGAACAACGAAGTCAATGGGCAAATTAAATGAATCCGACTCAAGTTCCAATCATTCATCTCAGACATGTTCTGCGGATGACAAAAAAGTAGAAAGTGGAAGTGAAGTAAAACAATCTCAGATAATTACAATGATGTTAAAAAGAACAGAAAACATAAGGATGTTCAGACTACCGATAGCGATATGATAAAAATATGGAGAGATCCATTAATATTGAACGATCCCACAGAAAAGGATTCAATTGAATTTTAAGATGCACGCGTTGAATAGAAAATATCGCAACTGCCAAAACAAGAAGTCGTAACGTTCGACGACTAAAGATACACTATCGCTGCAATTATGTAAATGTGAAATTAATAAAAGAAGGACAGCTGTATATAAAAAGAAGAAAAAGGTCTTTAAATCAGAATTTAAAATTACGGTAGATGAACAGAAAATTTCCAATTTTAATGATAAAAATAGAACCGAGTCTACAAAGATTCGAACTCTTCTTGCCAATCGTTCAAACAATGGTAATCCAAACAGGTAATTAGAAATAAAACCATAAAGGATACAGTTTCACAAGAGTATAATTCACAAGAATATAATTCTTTAAAATAATAATAAATCCTTACTATAAAGATTTACTATTATTTTTACTATATTCCACCCGCAATTTAAAAATAATAATAACACTTTAAAAATATAAGTGAAATGCCATTGCTATAATTATATGAAAAACAAAGAACAAAAAAAAGTGTTTAAAGGAAAAAAAGAATTATTCGGTGCGGGATTCGATCAAGGGCCAAAAAGTTCGCAGCCGAAGACTTTACCGCCTACGCCAACCGAAAGTGTTGGAAGTTTTGCTCACATATTGAAATATAACGTAAATAAAATATTTTATATTGCATTATTAAGTCTGTACATTACTTTTCTGATTATAAAAATATTCGATATTACATAATACATCTACAAAAAAGTAAAGAAGTATCGAAAAAATTGATTTGGATTTTTTTAACACCGATACAATTTATAAAAAATTCTGAAAAAAATTAAGGACAATTGTTTCAATAATATCTGAATACTGAATTTTTATAAAACTCGTATTTCGAAAAGTTCAATACGAAATATGCATTTTCTTCGAATGCTTGGAGATTTTCAATTTTTTAAACATGTTTGCATAATCTGAAAAATCTGAAAAAAATCTCAGTCATGTGTGGTATTGGGTAGAATATTTATTAATTTTTTTGTAATTGTTTATTGAGCATGGTTCGACTAAAAATCAATTTGTGTTGGGGGCCCGCTGGACCATCTTAACTTCAAAAATCAACGAAGAAAATTATTTAAGAAATACAAAACATATTTTAGGATGGACCATTAAACCCGGTTTTTTAAAAAAAATTTCGTCCAAATATCGCTTCGATATCTTTTTTAGATCAAAAGTTATAGCAAAATGTGGATTGCGCCGCGCCGCGCCGTGCCGGGCCGGGATTCAAATGCGCGCTGTCTCCAGATGTCGACTTTCCGACTCATGCTTCCGAAACTTCGGTAACGTGAAAATCGAAGGGACGCGTCGGCGTCGACCAGCGAGCAGGTAGCAGGTAGTCCACACGGACAGGGTAGAGGTACGCTTGTGTGTGTAGCGCGCGTGCAATCGAGCAGGCACTCACACAGGCAGAGTAGAAGTACGTTCGTGTGTAGCGCGTGCGCAGCAGAAGCAACGTGGCGAGGACGGTGCGTCCACGGTGTCAGAGTGGGGGGTCCTGTGCCGGAGGGGAAACGTCCTCGCGTCCACGATTCTGGTATCACTGCTGCGACGGCAGCGGTTGCGCCGGCTGTGGCGACGACGCTGGCGATGGCCGTGGCCGTTGCTGCATCGGGATTGGCATCCCTCCCATTATTCCCACTTGCCGCCGCTCCCATAAAACAAATGGACCTGCAAATGAAACAAATTATCAATAATTATTACTAACGTATACATACATACAGTAAAACCTGCTTTTGTGCGGTAGATAGATAGGGACCACAGAAAAAAAACCGCACAAAAAAGATATTCACAAACTTCATAAATAGCTATAATAAAAAATTTTTAACGTATGAAAGAAAATTTTTTTTATGCGGTGGAGAAGGACCGCATAAAAATAGTCTCATTTTGAAAATATGTCAAAGCTTTACGAAATAGCGAGAAAGTGCTTTCCAAACAAAATAAATCATTAAATTACACATGGAAACATTTAAAAAAATGTTAAATTCTCATTTTAATCATGGAGAAATTTTCAAAATATAGATAATTCAATACATATACAGGGTGTCCTGCTGAAATGAGATCAGCAGGATATCTTGGAAGACGTCGTTATCAAAAAAGTGTTCCTACATACAAAAGTTGTTTGGTATGACGGGCTACATTACGTAGTATTTAATTGTTTTCTTGTGGGTGGAGTGGTGGAGGACATTTCAAGGTCACCTTTATTTTTTAAAATGAAATGTCCTCCATCACTCCACCCATAAGAAAACAATTAAATACTACGTAATGTAGCCCGTCATACCAAACAACTTTTGTATGTAGGAACACTTTTTTGATAACGACGTCTTCCAAGATATCCTGCTGATCTGATATTCATATACCGCACAAAAAACATCGCACAAAACAAATCACACAAAACAAATCGCTCAAAAAAAATCACATAGGAAAAGACCGCACAAAAACAGCTTTGACTGTACTTTTATTTCTACAAAATTTAGAAATAAATAAAACGTACCGTTAAAATTCATATTAGCTTCTCTCCAGTGGTATCTCTATCCAGTGGTAACTAAACTGTCTAACTGTCTAAAAGAGCCTCGATCCTCTGCTCGCTTATATAGGCGTCCGCGGGTACCATTTTAGTGACCTGGCCAAGATTCTGGCCAATCCTCTTTGGCCTGGGCACCAACAACGGTGTGTACTTGGGGAAGGGAGAGTTTCGGGAAAGTCTCGGGCGCGGAATTTAAAATTCGCGGCAAAGTATCTGGACCCGTATCGCTACATGGTAAAAAATGTCGGTGATCATGAAGGGCCGAACGAGACATCCACTACACGGAATATATAAAACCATGGATTGTTAGTACTATATTAATGACAGCGAGACTGAAGACAAGTGTGAGACGAATGTCTGAGATCACACATTGTTGCACGACGGCCGAGTGTGGGTGGTTCGACAGTCGAGTCGAACTCGAAACTCGACTTTGTCGGGCAGGTTCGAAAAGAATCGAACAATGCATGTTTCACGTGAAAAAATTAAAAAACGATATTTCTGGCATTCTGACGAATTTGTTCCGAATGAACTTACATTTGTAAGCAACAGTTTGAGTTATGTCAGTATAATATCTGTATATTTGAAAATGTAATTACAATAGTTCCATTATGAAAGAAAATAATATAAAGGAAAAAGGAAAGAGTTCTTCCTTTTCTACAGCCTTCAATACGTGATACGGCACACAGTCCCTCGTGGCCAGTATCGCACTCACGCACACACACTGACAGTCCTTCGCAGTAAACAATATGTGTTCTATTCTATCCTTCGACTCTATCTGCTCTCGACTCTCAAATACACCTGTATATAAACATTTTCCAAAATCCGCATTTTCCGCATTAGCCGACAGGGGTCGACGACCGCCAGTCGCGAATAACACCGAATCACTAATTCGCGCCGACACATATGTATCGATAATATCATTAAAATATCTTCTGCATGTCCATCTTCGTTTCCATCAGCTGCTCCTTCTGTTTCATCTTACAATTAGTGGTCAGACTCTTCAGATTCGCCTGCAGCATCTGAATCTTTTCTTCGTTGCAAACCCCTTCTGTCTCCATCTCGCGTAATTTTGTTTTCGCCTTTTGCAGTTGCGCCTCCAGCTGTCGCAGACGTTCCTTGGTCTGGCTGCTCTTGTCTTTCTCCGTTTAAAATTCCTCGTAAACTCTATACAACTGCGACTGCAACTCCTCTTGCTCCTCTATTTTCTTAATTTCCGCGATCGTCCGTCGATACACGGCGGAAACCGCGCGGACTTGATTTACATTAGCGTCTAATACGTATTCGTTCACACGTGTCCGCGCGGTCGAACAATCGAAAACAAAAAGGGCCCGTTCAGACACGGCGGAATCGGCGCGGTTTCGAACGCGCCATTTGAACCGCGTCAAAATTGACAGTCGTTCAGGATGAGGCGGTAATCGTGTGGACATGCAGGAGAGGGGCAAAGTTTTAGCTCAGTACGAAGATGAAAATTGCGCGCAAATAGCGCGGATTTGATTTCCTGCGATTCAGAGGCGGCAGCCGCGCGGATCTTTATTAGGGCTGTAACTTTCCTTCGAAACTTCGAAACTTCGGAACTTCGAGGTTTCTGTAATCGAAGCTTCGAAGCTTCGAAGGAAAGTTACATCCCTAATCCATGTACGTTAATGTAAATAAGGTCCGTGCGGTTTCCGCCGTGTCTGAACGGGCTCTAACTATAACAAATTTTCAAAATGTTCTCCGTTGTTTTCTAAACAATGATACACACGATTCTCAAATTCTGAACGTACATTTTTGAAGGTATCTGTTGGAATAGCTATACATTTCTGTACAATTCTGCGACGCAAATCGTTGAAGCTTTCTGGCTGTGTTTTATAATCAACAGATTTTAAGTGTCCCCACAAAAAGAAGTCAACTGGAGTTAGATCTGGTGATCTTGGTGGCCACTCAATAACACCTCTTCTACCAATCCATCTTAGTGGGAATCGATTATTTAACCACTGACGAACTGGTAACGTGTAATGCCTCGCAGTATAATAATAAAATTGCTGGTCTTTTTACATACAATACGACCCCATAATAAAGAACATACATTTCTATTTGAAAAATCAAAGTTGATCTTCCAATGACCTTGAAAACGCCACCCGAATCAAAAACTGATACTGCCCCCCTCTTTCCCCCTCGAAATCCTTGGACACGAATTTTACACTTTATTAATATCTTTCATACTTTTCGAGATATTCAGTTGGAAAATTTTTCAAATGTACACCCTGTATAACCAGCTTGAAAACAGATGTTTACACAAGTAAAATGCCGTACCTTCAAAATGACTTTATTACTAAGCACCGCATGTTGGGTGCAGGCTGGGCCTGCTAAAGAAAGGACAATAGCTCGATGCTTCCAAGAAACGGACTGAGAAAGTGAAAACTCGTAGATGGTGTCCGCACCATAAAGTAATATTCGACGGATTTGTCGAAGGTGTCATTAGGTATCATTACCCCGCGATGGAACGATCAACTATATTAAAGAATAACCCTGATTTACATTAGCTTTTATGTATTCGTTCACACGTGTCCGCGCCTTCGCGAACAATCAAAAACAAAAATCGCGCGGTTCCGCCGAGTCTGAACTAAGGATTAGCGTCCATCGCACTTTTCTCTGCTGACGCATATTTGGTAACGACATTCTTCACTTGTTCTCGAATCGTAATGTCCCCTATATTTGCTACATCTGCGTCGCACGCTCGCATACAATCCGAAAAACTTCCGGCATACTATCATCGAAAAATGTAATCTAACGAAAATGGAAAAGAATTGGAAAAATGTTGACTAGAAAAATTCCCTCCACGGATAGGGTTCGACTAGTGGGCGATCAATAAACGCATTTAGGGCGGTTTTCGACATTGTGCAACGGTCACGAGATAGTACATACATTGTTTTGAGGGTAAACACTTGGCGGAGTCGGTCCAAGAAATACGACACGAAGTCTCGCGTATCTCGAAACGTCCCATAACTTACGGGCCCCCTCCTGCCACAAGCGAATCTATGGTATGCCATCGAGAGCGGGACGGGCGAGCTGATTTTCCCATGAAAATCCGCTGACACTAACCAGTCGTGTCCTCGTCGTCGTAAAGCAATAAATTTGTTAAAGAGGCAATACGAGACTTTCTCAAACAAGATCTCAGCTAATGCGTTCGTAGCGTAAACCCAGACTGAAATTGTAGCTGGCGACGCAACAATATTAAAAATCACATTATGAATTATGAAAGAAATACCATTGTCTTATAAATACCATTATCTATTTCGTAAGAACGCAAAGTTGAATTTCGGTTATCGCGGTAACTCGGTCGACCGAACTTGTTGCACAGTTATCGGTAATTATTCAATCTCGTCGACACGTTTTTTTGTTTTATGATATAAAATTGAGATTTCATGAGGTTATTGTATGCTTGCAATGGGCTTGCATACATTGTATGTTCTTAGGCCGAACATAATACAGAATGACAGGGCCGAATATCATAACCGAAACCGGAATCGAAACCGGAACCGATTATCATTTTATTCCACCTCAGGGCAGCAATTTTTACGTTTACGTACATAATATTTCTTAGAAACGGCTACTGCATACGATCTTCGGTATGCATACAGTTATCGATATGTAGACTGTAGTTGACGTACTAAAACGTATGTTTTCTACACCAATTATATCAATACATAAAGAAGCGTAGGGTGTCCTATTTTTTTGTCCCAGACTGTATATCGATTTCGATGAAATTTTCAGCATGTGTATAACTAACATAGATCTACAAAAGGTATATTTTAAATTTTCACTAAGGGCCCAAATAAAAAAATATAAAAAAATGCCTTCTTTATTTTTGCCTTGTAACCTTGTAAATTATAATTTTTAAAAAAGTTATTCTTTTTTTGAAGGGCGTACGAATATTTTTTACACTCACTGTATTTTGTCTTATAAAAGCAAGTTCATCATTCAGGACAGCATAGTGCGAATTACGAATCATTATGGTGACGATGGCCAGAACCAAAAAGCTTGTTTGCAAAAAGTCCTTGGCAGTGATGGTTACCAGATGCGTTAATTGGGGGATGTGGATGGAACTTTCTCCGTGTTCTTGAGGGACAATGCATTCTACTTCGCTTTGCTATTCCTTTCCGGGCTCGTGCTGAAGGAATGGTCAGCCACATCTGTTCCGCAAGCCAGCGTCGCCCAGGCCTGGGCCCTAAAGCGTTCTTTTTATTGCGACTAAATGACCTTCCATAAATTTGTATTGCTTCCTGAATGTCCGTCAACATCGAAGTTAAAAATGAAAAACAGTTCTTTGGATTAACACTTAACGCTGTCAGTTGAAGATATTTGCTCGCAATGTATTAAAAATTAATATATTCAACAGTAAACGTACGATACTTCATGTATACCAATTCCTACCGCGACCGGTCGAATGACCGGTCTTTAAAACAACTTATATTTATAGGGTTGAAGTACGGATGTATGCGTGTATTGTATGTATGCGTGTTGATAGGCAGCCCTACATATGATTAAATTTATAAAATAGAGAATCGCAAAGAACAGAAGAATTGTAAAATTACAATCGCCAACGAATTGTAAAAAGAAGGCAGATCGAAACGAGCGCCCGCGAGAAACACGTCTGTCAACCATTGGTTATCCGTGCGTCTTACGGTTTTTTACAAATAAATACGGCTTATTCCTTACATATTTTTTGATATACAATGAAGATAATAACCAATTTGACAGTCTAAAAATATAGTTCCTTTTATTTTATTTTACAGTCACAATAGATAAGACGGTGTAGGAAAACCCGAGGTTTCGCGGAGTGCTTCGGATACTCATTTGGCAAATGTTACCGCGAGGCCGATAGTGCGAGCGAGAATTGTAAACACTTGGGGCTGCCGTAAAGTAGTCCGTAGAAGGCACTTTTCGGCCAAAATCATGCCACACATGCATTACCTTTCGGTTGTAACGACTTTATAGTTTCAGAATACCGTCTTCGAGAGAATACTATTACAAAAAAATATAAATCGTTCAACCGGTCAAATGACCGGTCGTGGTAGCTAAGACAGACTACACATTTTTCTCAGAAAACAAACAATAAGAGAAGTGAACAGAAGTAAAACTTCTTGCAGTCTAGTAATGTTTAGAAGTAAATTAAGATTGGAAATGGTAAATAATCCTAATGAAGCGACAACAAGATCAGGAACAACTCTCGATGATGTATTTGCAAGACATTTGGACAAAATTGAATCATAGAAAATCATTGCAAAACATAGAACATAGAAAAAAATAATGAACGATCAAAATTTGCGACGCAAAGGAGAACAGATGGGAAAGAAAGAGACATAGTTCATAGCATTTGCCATACGTGTCATTCCATGCCGAATCGATCACTTTTTGCAGGCACCATTGCCGATTTTGTTCTAAATGAAATATGTTGTAGTCCATGTGAAATTAGGGGGGGTTTAAGTCATCATTTTTTTCCATAATCCTTAAGTCCACCCCACACAATAATCCTATCCATACTTCTTACCATAAACCCTCCTTATCCCTCCCCGATGGAAGAAAACCACCACCTTCTCGTGATTTCCATTGAGCAACGACACCTTTTTTTGGAACATATGATTCCTATAAAAACTAATATCTATAAAAGAAGTCATGATTAAAAAGGTGTTATTGTCCAAGAGTGGTTACTAATATTGTTCTCCAGGTATATATAGAGTTATTACAGTGTGCTGGTATTTTCTCGAGACCAGCGGTATAGACAACGGACCATAACAGCGGTGCGCTCGACCCACCTCTACCTGAAACGGGGGTACACGGCGTCCTTTACCAGCTCATTGCGACGCCAATTTTAATGATACCATCTTTTTCAAGGGCTCATTTTAAAGGGGAAACTTCAAGGAATATTACCATATTTTTTCAAAATTTAAATCACTGAGCCCCATCATTAAAAGAAACGCAAAAGAATTTGTTTAAATTTTTCGACATTATAAAGTTGATTTTCAAGATTGAAAAAATTATTTTGTAATAGCCCAATCCTTTCCGAATAAAACAAAAGAAAATTTAGCTCAATCGGACAAACGGTTCTTGAGATAAAAATTCGTAAGTGAGGCCCGTTTTCGCCGAAATGGGAAAAAATTGAAAAATTTGAAGGCCTGCCATTTCTAAAAAAATTCGAAACCGGCAAAATGATGACTTAAACCCCCCCCCCTAATTTCACATGGACTACAACATATTTCATTTAGAACAAAATCGGCGATGGTGCCTGCAAAAAGTGATCGATTCGGCATGGAATGACCCATACGCTCTTTTTCTTTGCGTCGCAAATTTTGATCGTTCATTATTTTTTTCTATGATCTTGTTGTCGCTCCATTAGGATTATTTACCATTTCCAATCTTAATTTACTTCTAAACATTACTAGACTGCAAGAAGTTTTACTTCTGCCGCGCGCGGTTTTCCACACGTATTTTTTTTTTTAAATCAAAAGACTACATACATCATGTGGTTGGGCATACCCTATGTGCTTTCGGTTGAACCTTTTGAAAATTTCGTTATTTTTGCTGTACGACGCACCGTTCCCGAGATACAGCCATTTTTTATTTAAGATATTGAAAAATGTATTGTACGTATATTATACGAAAAGTCGTGAAGTTTAAAGGCGTTGCAATTACGTTGTACATACATAAGAAATTCTAATCGAAATTTTAGAAACGGTCATTTGACCGGTCGTGTTATGAAATCTATATACTGTATTATAGAATCGATCTTGAACTTTGCACAAGCTTTTTGAGAGGGAGGGGGTGCCGTAAAAGAAATTAAAAAGTCGAAAATAAGAGTCACCCCAGTGATGCACGCGACATAATGATAGCGAGATATATCGCCCGTAGTAAAGAAAGGGTTAATTAACTCGTTCGCAGCAGAATACAAATGTTGACGGTGGCTGGTGCTTATGGCTGGACCGGAGACTAGAAGAGACCCGAAACTGTGGTGAGGAACAGACGGACCTCTTTCTCTTTCACCGTCTGTCTTTTTCTACGTTCAGCAAGACTGTGATACTTGACAGCTTTACAAGGGTCCTGTCTATTTGGAACCGATATCTCGAGGCGGAAAGTCGGTTCCATGTGTCCGCGTCCAGCAACAATTGCTGTCGCGGTTTCTCCTAATCTATATTTTTATTTTTATTATTATTATTTTTATTTTTATTTTTATTTTTATTTTTATTTTTATTTTTATTTTTATTTTTATTTTTAGTTTTAGTTTTAGTTTTAGTTTTATTAACTTCCCGATTTTATAGGGAAGTTATTGTAATTACCCCGAAAATCGAAAATCGATTTTTTAGCAGATCTTCACGTTTCATGGTCATTGGAGTCATTTTAGACTATTTTTATCAAAATGTTCGTGTGTGTGTGTGTGTGTGTGTGTGTGTGTGTGTGTGTGTGTGTGTGTGTGTGTGTGTGCGTATGGCCGTTTCTATGTAATCAAATTTTTCGTTAACGTTTTCAGAAAAAGTTACAACGCGATCAGGATAATGAATGATGCAATCGATGTGCCCCGTCGTAACTTAGAGCTGATTAGATTTTGGTCCATATTGGTCAAGTAGTTTTTTAGATTTTTACTTTTTTTTCGAAAAGAGTTGATTCTACAATGCAATTTATTAGGGAGGACGAAAATTTTCCACCAAAGAACCAAATTCAATTACAATAAAAATTTTTTTCTTAATTTTTTTTTTAGATTTAAAAAAAAATTTTTTTTTTTAAACTGATGCTAATGTTACCGCTTGGAATAATCGAAAGTTATTCCAATGAAAGAGTGAATTTATCATCTCTATTCCCAAGAATACATTTTGGGAGAATATCGATGAAAGTACAAAAAAAAAACGATGTTAGCGATGTTGACGAAGGAGTAACGAATCGGGAAGTTCTTTGTGTGACTCTTGGAGAGTCACACACCAAATAAAAAACATTAATAGCAGTAGGCCCTACTAGCCATGCGTATCACTAACCCTCTCGCAAGAGCAGTCCTACCCGCGAGCTCGCGAAGCGAGAGAGCAAAAACAACTCTACTCGCGAGCGAGCGAAGCGAGCGAGCAACAATAGCCCTCTAGTTTTTATTTTTCTAATTTTTTACATTTTCTTTTGTTTGAGTGAGTGTTTGAGTGAGTGCAAGAACTATAATATAAGGACTGTACAAGGACTCTGAAGTGAAGTGTAGTGTAGTAAAAGAACAATGAAGCAGAGGAAAGGCAAAGGTCGCAGCAGGGATGTTGTTCCTATGAAGGCCAGGATGGCAGCTCTACGACGTCGGAAGCAGGACCCGACTAAAGGTAGGTCAATTGATTTTAATGAAGGGCAGGCTCGCGTAGCAGAAATGAACGATTGTAATGTGCCAATGTTATTTGCAAGCACATCTAATTTATCTGCCGATACATGCGTTGCAATCAATGAACAAAGCATTCTAGAAAATGCATGTTCAGCAACGCATGTTTGTGAAGATGAAGGAGATGTGCTAGCATCATTTGCAAGCACGTCTAATTTATCTGCCGATACATGCGTTGCAATCAATGAACAAAGCATTCTAGAAAATGCATGTTCAGCAACGCATGTTTGTGAAGATGAAGGAGATGTGCTAGCATCATTTGCAAGCACGTCTAATTTATCTGCCGATACATGCGTTGCAATCAATGAACAAAGCATTCTAGAGAATGCATGTTCAGCAACGCATGTTTGTGAAGATGAAGGAGATGTGCTAACATCATTTGCAAGCACGTCTAATTTATCTGCCGATACATGCGTTGCAATCAATGAACAAAGCATTCTAGAGAATGCATGTTCAGCAACGCATGTTTGTGAAGATGAAGGAGATGTGCTAGCATCATTTGCAAGCACGTCTAATTTATCTGCCGATACATGCGTTGCAATCAATGAACAAAGCATTCTAGAAAATGCATGTTCAGCAACGCATGTTTGTGCGGATGAAGGAGATGTGCCGCCATTACAATCAGTATCTGCTACGTTACCTGCAACTATTGTAGATGCATGCACGGTAGGGAACGCAGCATCGGACATGCAAAACGATACGGACGAAGATATCGAAAATATCGTTTTGCACGAAGATGGGAACATCGACGTAGATCGTATACGTTCTGCCGAGATCACTGGACGGAGTATCGTGGACTTTAAACATGTTCAAGCAGAATGGCAAAGATTATCCGCGCATTCGTCCATGTGCCAGTTCATAGATCTTGTTACAACGAGTACGAAACGTTACGGTCTCAAGACGAAATATTTTGTCACATGTCGTATGTGTCACTTCAAAGATAGTTTCTGGAGTGAACCGACGGATGAAAACAAATTAGATATCAATACAAGTGCCGTTTGCGGTACTATAGTGGCAGGGATCGGTCACAAGCAGTTAGACCAAGTTATGGCTTGTATGGATATTCCATGTATGAATAGTAAAACATACATAAATTACTCAAAGCCAGCGTCCGAAGCTTTCGCAAAAGCCGTACAAACAGTAATGGAAGAGGCTGGCAAAGAGGAAAAACGATTGGCAGAAGCTAGAGGTGATGTCATTGACGGTTTTGCACACATACCTGTGGTAACAGACGGTTCATGGATGAAGAGATCGTATCGCACTGGTTACGATTCTCCATCCGGAACGGCTATTATCGTAGGTTTCTATACAGGAAAAATATTGTTCGTTGGTGTACGTAACAAATATTGCTGTGTCTGTGCAAGAGCAGCAAATATTGGTACGACGCCAAAAGAACATGTGTGTTATAAGAACTGGGGAGTCAATCAGAGCTCCACCAGTATGGAAAGTGACATCATCCTCGAAGGCTTCCGCCATAGTAAGGATATGCATGGATTAATATATAATCAATACATTGGCGATGGCGACAGCAATGTATTAAAAAAATTGAGGGATTTCCCACCATACCCGGAGATTGATGTGCAGAAGATTGAATGTGTAAATCATCTTCTCCGCAATCTTGCACATAAAATACGAGAAGCGGGTAGTGTTGGTGGTCGCAAATACTCAAAATTGAAAAAAATTGTTACGAACAGCGTAATGAAAATTCGAAACGCTGTTACGAAGGCTGCTGAGTTTCACCGGAACAGTACAGTAGAATGGACAGACAAAATTGCTGGTTTAATGAGAGATATTGACAATACACCCAACCATGTATTTGGTGAACATCGAGATTGTGCCTCGTACTTTTGTAACGGAACTCCAAAAGAAAACGAGACAAATCTTGTTCCCCAATTACATGCGGCAGGGATGTATGAAAAAATAGAAAGTGCAATGCAACGCGTCAAAGAAAACGCGGAAAGTTTGCTATACAATTATACCAGCAATTCTGTTGAAAATTGTAATGCTATTATTTGCAAGCTTATTGGCGGCAAACGTACGCATTTAGGACAAAGAGGCTCTTACCAAACGCGTGTACAAGCATCCGTCGTGCAATACAATACTTTCGCACCGATGAGAAGTGCTTGTCACACATTAGGTAAAGAGCCCCCAGCACGTTCAAACGTGGTGGAAGATAGAAATATTGCAGCACTGGCAAAACGCCGTGAACGTATCCGCGTAGCAAAAGAATCGGGTCGCGCTGTTCGTAGATCAAGATATTCTGGCAAGAATACACCTGATAAAGATTATGGTCCAAACGCGGAAAAGCCTGATGTTGATCCTGAAACATTCGAACAACTGAAGTCCGATCATTTCCGAAAGTTGCGAAGCAACCAGCAGATGTGGCGAATAATTGAGTATGATACGCGGAAGCAGAATGCCGACCCGAAATGGCATCGCGCCCGTAAGCACCTGCTGACTGCTTCGAATTTCGGAAAAGTTTGTTCCAAGAAAGATATAACTTCACGCAAAGCTCTCGTTAAAGATATTCTTTACCGTAACCCGGTAGTCCGCCCCGCTACTCAGTGGGGTAAAGATAAAGAACCATTGGCACGACAAAAATTGGCAGAGGTCTTGTCCGAGCCAATCGAAGAATGTGGATTGTTCATTGATCAGGAATTTCCATATTTTGGCGCGTCGCCTGATGGCACTATTGGTAACGATACAATCGTTGAAATTAAATGCCCTTATGCGGCGCGCAATATGACACCTGACGATGCAATTCGACAAAAAGTTGCTGATGTTCATCGCTTTTTTGACAAACACGACGACAGTCGTTTAAATGTAAAACACTGTCACTATTTTCAAGTACAAGGGCAACTGCATGTGACGCAAAAAAGAAAATGCATCTTTGCAGTCTGGACGCCTCTTGGAATAAAGCATGTGACTGTTGAGCGTGACGATAAATTTTGGCTGGATAAAATGTTACAGCCGCTCCGGCGCTTTTACGAAGACTGCTTGGTTCCCGAAATAATTAATAGCAGACAAGAGAGAGATATGGAAATTCGGGAACCGCAGTACGTAATTGAAGCACAGGAGGCGGCTAAAAGAAGAAAAGTTTCATTGAACGATTAAATAAATAGATTTCTATTCATTTATATCGTTCAATAAACTTTTTGATTAGAGGGACACTCCATTGAGAGTCCCGGGTGAAGAAGGTTTTTTAGTGGGTAGTGGGAGATCTGTCAATCTTGATCTCCTGAGTCCCACACTACCCCCTTCTGGGGTGTACTTAAATGTACTTTTCCCCTTCATCCTTAAAAAAACAAAAAGAAAAAAAAAAAAAAAAGATTCGGTAATGCGTTCATTCTTTAAATATGTTGTAGTCTTTAGTGGTCTATGAACGAATAGCCCTTCTTTTGCAACATGTCTCTTGAAACTTTATAAACAATAATAACGTACGTTTTTATAGAAGATATTTTTTTCAGTACACTTTTTCCCAAAAGGGCTCTGTACGGGACACCGCAATAATACGGAGAATATTTCAACACAAAGAGCATAAAAAAATATTGCTCCTCCGCTTCAGAAAGTAGTTGCAAGTTCATCGAGAAATGAAGCTGCGTGGTGATCTCTGTCTTTGTCTCTCCTGCGAGCGACATATCTCCCTCGCTGTCACAGCCTCGCAGGAGAGACGAGGATCTCTCTATCCTTCTCCTACTTGAATCGTAGGTCAGTTACGCTCAGAGGAGAAGCCCAGGAGGCACGATGAATTCGTAGCTCGATCGGAGGCATTCTCAAGAGATACCCCCACTAGCCCGCCCGCGCGCCTCGCCCCCCGTGGCGGCCATGCCACTGCTCGGAGCACTATGGCCGCTACGGGGAACGAGAGGCGCCGGCGGGACAAGTCGGAAAGCGCGATAGCCAAGCAGCCATGTTGGAATACGAATTGTTCAGTTGTATAAGGATCACGCGGGTAAGTCGCATTCAGTGAGGAAGCAATATTAGTGGATAATTTTGGTGTTGAAATATTCTCCGAACTGTCGCCGGGTCCCGCACAAAGCCCTTTTTTGCAATTTGCCTCTTGAAACTTTATAAACAGTAAAAGCGTACGTTTTTATAGAATAATTTTTTTTCTGTACAGTTTTCTCAAAAAAGGGCTTTGTGCGGGACCCCGCGAGAGTTCAGAGAATATTTCAGCACAAAGAGCATCAATAAATATTGCTTCTTCGCTAAATGCGGCTTACCCGCGTGATCTAGAAATCGAGCTGCTTGGTTATATCTATGCGTCTTTGTCTCTCCTGCGAGGGACATATCTCTCTCTCCGTCGCAGCCCCTCAGGTGAGACAAAGATCTCTCCATCCTTGTCCTACTTCATTCATAGGCCACTTTCGTTCAGAAAAAGGGCGTGATGATACCATGAGTTTCTACCACCGATGCAAGAATAGCAGGAGACGCGGCGACAGCGCCGCGGCGGAAAGTCGGAAAGCGCGATAGCCAAGCAGCCATGTTGGAATACGAATTGTTCAGTTGTATAAGGATCACGCGGGTAAGTCGCATTCAGTGAGGAAGCAATATTAGTGGATAATTTTGGTGTTGAAATATTCTGCGAACTGTCGCCGGGTCCCGCACAAAGCCCTTTTTTGCAATTTGCCTCTTGAAACTTTATAAACAGTAAAAGCGTACGTTTTTATAGAATAATTTTTTTTCTGTACAGTTTTCTCAAAAAAGGGCTTTGTGCGGGACCCCGCGAGAGTTCAGAGAATATTTCAGCACAAAGAGCATCAATAAATATTGCTTCTTCGCTAAATGCGGCTTACCCGCGTGATCGAGAAATCGAGCTGCTTGGTTATATCTCTGTCTTTGTCTCTCCTGCAAGGACCATATCTCTCTCTCTTTGTCACAGCCCCGCAGGTGAGACAAGGATCTCTCTATCCTTGTCCTACTTCTTCCTGTAGTACACCCTACGCCGATAGAGGCACCACTTTACCTCCTGTAGTTCACCTCTACGCTGATAGAGGCACCACTTTACCTCCTGTAGTTCACCTCTACGCTGATAGAGGCACCACATTCCAGCATCTGTAGTTCACGCCGACTGACGCTTTTGGTGGCGCTACTTTTGTGCCGGCGCGACCTTAAGGTTTCAAAATTTTTTAAATTGTATAGTCAGAAAAAAATTTAGTCTTGGAGTTTAATGTAGAGCGAACCGTAAAATGAGGTATAGAGGATGGGACCGTTTTCGGGGTGCGGAGCAAGGGGATAGATGAATAGTTCGGTATTTGACTCGTTAGGAGCGCTGCAAAACGAGCCACAGCTTTTAACATAGTGCTCTTATGGGACCTTCACCTCTATCTAATCCTCTTTGCCCCAGACGTTGAGAGGTTCTGCCTATTTACCATTGCGCAGCGGGGACATTTCCCCTTGCGGGTGACATTCAGCAGCACAGCTAGATTTGACAAGCTGTCAGGGAGGTGTCACTCTAATAGGAGAACTGTTAGCAAAAGTTTAGTACCGTAACACAAAATAAAGATGTCACTACTTGCAAGAGTAATTCTCAAAGTGTCCGCCAGATGGAATTGATGACAACATTTTGGTGCATGTTGTAAACAAAAATATACGATTTCAATGAAATAGGTTGGAAAGTAATGTTATTCCGGTTGAATTTAATTCTGGAGTCCTGGAGGCAACAAACTCGTTGAATGCCGTTTCTGCATCTCTCTGGGATTTAAAGCATTTCACACGCAAGAAGTTGTCGAGGTGCTTAAAAAAGTGGTAATCGGTGGGCGAGAGATCTGGTGAGTATGGTGGATGAAGTATTTAGAGTTTTGTAGCCTAATTTGTTCAACTTTTGAAGGGTCGGTCGGGCAAAGTGTGGCTGGGCGTTGTCGTGGAGAAGGATAGGACCATTTCTGCTGACCAGTGCTGGGCACACACCTTGAAGTTTTTCATGCATTTCGTCGATTTGGTGGCGGTACTTTTCAGCTGTAATGGATGCACCAGGATTCAGGAAGCTGTGGTAAATCAAACTGACCACAGACCACCAAATTATCACCATGACCTCCTTTTGGTGCAACTGTGGCTTTGGTAAGTATTTTGAGCCGATCGTTGATTGCGCAAAGGTAGGGCAGATGACCCTCACGTTCTATGATATATGATGTGTTATGCGATATGCGATGTGTGTTGTATGATCTTGATGTATGTTCTGCAATATGCAATGTATGTTATGCGATATGCGATGTATATTATACGATGTTGATGTGTGTTATGAGCAGAGTAGGGCAATAATCAACTAATATTTAAAAATAACTAATGGTCATCAAAACTTTCTGATTAATTAGTGATAAAAAATTAATAATATTAATGTATGTTAATCGCATAATAGTGACTGATGACTAAAGATGACTGATCATCAACTACTAATTCACTAATAAGCTACAGCTAACGATTACTTAGAGCTGTGACTAACTGTCACTAACTAATCAAAAAGTTTTGATTAATGACTATTTTGCTATAACTGACATTCAAAAAAACTATTAGTAATTTTTAAATATTAGATGATTATTGCCCTACTCTGGTTATGAGATATATGATGTGCGTTATACGATGTAGATGTATGTTCTGCGATATTTGATGTGTGTTATGAGATATACGAGGTGTGTTGTACGATCCCGATGTGTGTTACGAGATATACGATGTGTGTTATGAGATATACGATGTCTCTTATACGATCTCGATGTGTCTAATGAGATATACGATGTGTGTTATGCGATATGCGATGTGTGTTGTATGATCTTGATGTATGTTCTGCAATATGCAATGTATGTTATGCGATATGCGATGTATATTATACGATGTTGATGTGTGTTATGAGCAGAGTAGGGCAATAATCAACTAATATTTAAAAATAACTAATGGTCATCAAAACTTTCTGATTAATTAGTGATAAAAAATTAATAATATTAATGTATGTTAATCGCATAATAGTGACTGATGACTAAAGATGACTGATCATCAACTACTAATTCACTAATAAGCTACAGCTAACGATTACTTAGAGCTGTGACTAACTGTCACTAACTAATCAAAAAGTTTTGATTAATGACTATTTTGCTATAACTGACATTCAAAAAAACTATTAGTAATTTTTAAATATTAGATGATTATTGCCCTACTCTGGTTATGAGATATATGATGTGCGTTATACGATGTAGATGTATGTTCTGCGATATTTGATGTGTGTTATGAGATATACGAGGTGTGTTGTACGATCCCGATGTGTGTTACGAGATATACGATGTGTGTTATGAGATATACGATGTCTCTTATACGATCTCGATGTGTCTAATGAGATATACGATGTGTGTTATGCGATATGCGATGTGTATTGTACGATCTCGATGTGTGTTATGAGATATACGATGTGTGTGGATGTGTATTATACGATTTCGATGTGTGTTACAATATATACGGTGTATGTGGATGTGTGTTATACGATCTCGATGTGTGTTACGATATATACAATGTGTGTTACAAAATGTGCGATGTGTGTTATACGATCTCGATGTGTGTTACGATATATACAATGTGTGTTACAAAATGTGCGATGTGTGTTATACGATCTCGATGTGTGTTACGAGATCTACGGTGTGTGTTACACACATCGAGATCATACAACACACATCGTATATCTAGTAGCATACATCCTACATTTCGTAACACACATCGAAATCGTATAACACACATCGTACATTTTGTAACACACCGTACATCTCGGAACACACATCGAGATCGTATAACACACATCGCACATTTCGAATTTATTATTAAAGAAATGTACGATGTGTGTTATACGATCTCGATGTGTGTTACGAGATCTACGGTGTATGTTATAAGATCTCGATGTGTGTTACGAGATCTTCGGTGTGTGTTACGAGATGTACGATGTGTGTGGATGTTATTATACGATCTCGATGTGTGTTACGAGATATACAATGTGTGTTACGAAATGTACGATGTGTGTTACGAGATCGACGGTAAGTGTTACGAAATGTACGATGTGTGTGGATGTGTGTTACGAGATCTACGGTGTGTGTTACGAAATGTACGATTTGTGTGGATGTGTGTTATAAGATCTCGATGTGTGTTACGAGATCTACGGTGTGTGTGGATGTGTATTATACGATCTCGATGTGTGTTATACATTGTTTTGCGCTTTTCTTTGAGCCTGGTCATTGTTAATTGCTGTGATATGCATTTGATGTAGTCTTATTATGAAAAAATTTGTAAATAATGTGTAACTTGCGATATTTGTAATGAAACAGTGTTATCGCGCTTGATAATATGGTTTCAATTTATTAATAAGTAGAAAGTTGTACATATACTATTTGTAATTGTTTTAATGTTCAATAAACTATGTTTAAAATGTATTAAAATGTTTTAATTTGTTTTATTTTTAAATAAAAATTATAAATTAGCAAGGAATGGGTAGTATGGATTTTGAATCCCCGCGTTTTACCCGTTAGTTGTGTAACACAAAATTCAGATGGCGCTGGATTTCCGTGCTAACAGAAAAGTACATTGAGTGACACTACCCTGACCTAACGCAACCCACTGAATCAGACTCTCAATCTCCCCTACCGGCCTCTCAGTTTCCCGCGTAGTTTTCAAATTTTCTCATCAATGTGTAGTACATATCGTGTACTAATTATTATGTAGTATAGCTAATTTTCGAAAATAAAAAAGTGCAATAATGGAGATAAGTACTATTTATTAACTGTTTAGGTCATTATCTTTTTGTGTAGCACATTTACTTAATAGAATCTATTGTTTTTTCAATACATTTCAATTTAGTATTAATAACATTTTAATAATATCACATCTAAATTTTTACAAAATCATATGTATTATATACATAGAGTTTTTAGAAAATTTGTTTTACATAGTTCTTTTCACAAGTTTTATAATACATTTATTAGTTAATAATGCCACGGCGTTGTTGTGTCCCCACTTGTAAGGGAAATTATGATAGTACGCTGAAAGAAAATAATTATATTTCTGTATTTAAATTCCTCAAGGATGAGCAATTGTGGAAAAATGGATGGCTATTCACCGTAAAAATTGGATACCAACAAAATATTCTGCAGTTTGTAGTCTGCATTTTGCAGAAACTGATATCCAAAGGTAACAGAATATTCCATCTCCTAACGATGTACTGGAGAATGTTTTGTTCAGATATCCAAGACTTATGATAGAGCGCAGGGAAAGAATAATTGAAGAGCATGAAAATTTAGTTATAGAGTTTATTGATTCTGATTTAATTAACGGTTTCTTAAAATTAATGAATAATTATAAAGAAAAGCTTGTAATTTCGCCCCATTGGGGTATTAAAATAACAAATTCAAAAATTTATTTTTGCATGCTTGTATGTAGCGATACTTTTGATTTCTTGGTACTTAAAACACAGATTGTGATTAGTAATGTCACGAAATTACAAGTTTTTCAAGAAAGTAATGAATTAATATTTCATGAATTCCGATGATGATAATACTGATCTTCATAATCTTTCTGTTGATGTAAGCAGTTTTTAAAAAATTCTTGACACTGATTATTTATCCACTTGTATTGTTGATGATTCCATTAAGATTTATTGTTGTTTCCCGGTATTGGAAACGTCTTGCACAGTTGATTTTCGTAATAAATAAGTCTTTATTTACACTGTACAGAATGATGTCGCCGGCGGAGTTTATCGTTGGGCGACTAGTTTTAACGGAGCCAGTAGACGGAGTTATATCAAGTGAAATATTGAACGGTAATTATGAGACCTTAACGGAGTGTCTCAGAGATTGATATATTCGCAATCTCTGTAGGCGGATTGTAAGGTTTGATTCTTTCGCGTCGGAGAATCAAAGTATTTCGGCTGAATCGTACTGTCTTAAAACGTCTTGCTCGAGTCCCAAGAACGAATGCGAAAGTGTTCCGCTGCTTCGGGTGAGTTCCCGGTCGAAAAGGCGCATGCCTCGATAAGGCCCTAATTTGGGGGAAACTCGTTTTCTATTTGTTGGTTGACTTGAGGGAGGAGGAACCTTCCTCGGTGAAGGCAGAAGACTCCACCCTCAAGTCAACCGTTGGAAAATCGTTGTAATTCCCGGGATACGTCATCTCCGAATCAGCGCGACGAATCGGGCCCGAGCGACCCACCGTGAATTTATGGCCCTTGGCCTGCGAACGTTATTGCCGGTCAAGGGTACGCGCTAATCCTCAAACGTGCAATTTGAAGATGCCTCGAAAAGGCTATTGGGAAAATAACCCACGTGAGTCGCATGTGCAGCGCAAGGGATGCTAACCTTGGCCGCTGTCGCTCAGACCCGCGAATATCCGAATCTGGGACCCTCGTAAACTTGACCTGCGTTATTCTAAAAAAGGGTCCCCAGATTGACTTATGACCGTCTTTCCGTTGCCGTCTGCTCGAACCCTCGAGTGCCGTATACACTTCCAGGGTTAGCAATCGTCGAAATTACTGAAGGACAGCGTGTATACAAAAAAGGCCTCTCGGGTGGCCGATGATTTATGATCGAACAATAAATCGGTAAAACGCGGAATCGTACATGCTCCCCCCGTTGAATAACCCTGTTATTCAAAAATGCGAAAAAACATCGTGATAGAACGCAGTTTAGCTGAAGTCGAATTCAACTTTACGTATTAGTCGCGTTGACAGATTGGATGACGGCGATAACCTAATATAAAACGCACGCATTAACAAATTAGATCGATTCTACATTATTGTAATTGACTTAAATTTACCGAACGAAAATTACTACAAACAAGTAAAAAGAAAACTTATTTCGAATAAATAAAATTGCGAACAGCCAACGTGCACGGGTTTGGAAGAGAAATCGATATGCGGATAATTAACATTTTTGATAATCGCGAACTATTGGCAATGGCGCAAGTTTTTTTACATTTCTCTTGTAAATACCGTTCATGGTCTTAACGGTAACCGCACGGATGATGTCATCTTTCCCGGGGTGGACTTCCAAAACCCGTCCAAGATTCCATTGGAGCGGTGGTAGATGTTCGTCCTTTAGGATGACCATAGTTCCCTCCTTGATGTCATGGGTACACTTTACCCACTTGGCTCGAACGGTTAATTGGTGGATATATTCCTTAGACCATCTCGTCCAGAAGTCTTGTTTAACCTTTTGAATGTGCTGCCAATTTGACAGCCGATTGCTCGGAGTCGCCGTAAAGTCGGCCTCTGGTACACTCGTTATCGCGGTACCAATCAAAAAATGGCCAGGAGTGAGAGACAAGGGGTCGTTAGGATCTGATGAGAGAGGAGTTAAAGGTCGGGAATTGAGAACGGCTTCGATTTCGGTCACAAAAGTCGCGAATTGTTCATAGGTAAAGAGTTCGTCGCCAACCACGCGTTTTAAATGGTGTTTAAACGACTTGACCGCTGCCTCCCATAATCCGCCGAAGTGCGGAGATAGAGCAGGCATGAAGTGCCATGATATCCCTTTATCCGTAATAAATTGATTGACCTTCTCGTTGGTGCGTAAATCTTTATGTAATTTGTCTAATTCATTGCTGGCACCAACAAAATTCGTACCATTATCGGAATATATGTTAGTGCATATACCCCTTCGTGCGACAAAACGTTTTAGTGCTGCTAAAAAGGCCTCGGTGGTTAAGTCCCCTACGACTTCGAGATGAATTGCCTTTGTTGAGAAACAAATAAAGACAGCAACGTAAATTTTGATACGCGTCCGATTACGATGACGACGTTCCTTAATAAAAAATGGCCCGCAATAATCAATTCCAACGTTCGTAAACGGTCGGGTTTCCAAGACTCGGGTGGCAGGTAAATTGCCCATGACGTAGTTTGTCGGAGGCGGACGGAATCTAAAACACTTCACGCAATTTCTGACTATTTTCCGAGTAACATTTTTACCATCGATTGGCCAATACGTCTGGCGGACATTATACAATGTTAAAGTTAAACCGGAATGATAATTTTGAATGTGAACATCACGGATTATTAAATCGGTAATGTGGTGACTCTTTGGCAAAAGTATGGGATGTTTTCTTATGAAATCAAGATCTGAGTATTGGAGACGTCCTCCCACACGAAGAATACCCTTCTCGTCTATAAAGGGGTTTAATGATAGTAGCTTGCTTTTGCTATTTAATCCGGTTTTTGACTTAAGGTCTGATATTTCGTCAGAAAATGCGTGAGTTTGTGTTAAAATAATAATTTTTTCGTTAGCGCGTTCTAACTCCTTGATGGAAATCGGACCTGTCGTACGATTTCTCGGTAGAAATCGTAAGCAGTATGCAATTATTCTCCGTAATCGTTTAATACAGGAATATCTGTTTAATACTTCGAAGGTCTGCACATTGGCGACTGTAAAACACTGTACCTTTCGTAATTCAGGTATTTCCGTGAGTGATTCTATACGTGACTTCGGCCATAACGATTCGGGATCTAAAAGCCAATCTGGCCCGTGACGCCAGAGTTTGTTGTTCACGAATTTCTTGGGTTCTATACCGCGCGATAATAAATCCGCAGGATTGTCAGATGAACGGATATGCCTCCAAGTATGGACATCTGTTTTCTCTTGTATCTCCGTAACCCGGTTGGCTACGAAGGTCTTTAACGTATTCGGTGATTTGTTTAACCAATGAAGAACGATGGTCGAATCAGTCCACAACGTCGTATCGTTGATTTGATGCGTTAAACTCTCTTTAACCGAAACGCATAATGAAGTGAGTAGATTGGCTCCGCATAGCTCGAGACGAGCTAAACTAATCGTCTTCAACGGTGCAACGCGCGATTTTGCACAAAGGAGTCGTACCTTTATATTGCCAGAACTGTCAGTGGAGCGAATGTATATGCTAGCCCCGTACGCACGCTCGCTGGCATCGCAAAATCCGTGTATTTCTAATCTTTGGATCGAAGATTGAGAAACGTGTCGTTCGAAACGTAAATTTTCCAAAAGCCGCAATTGCTCTTGGTAATTGGACCATTCCGTTTGAGTGGTCATCGGCAACGATTCGTCCCAATCTACCTTTAACTGCCATAGTCGTTGTACTAGTATTTTCGCAGTGACAGTGATCGGACCGAGTAAACCCAAAGGGTCATAAATTCTTGCGATTATTGAAAGTATTATTCGTTTCGTATATGTAGTCCGCGGCGTAATGTTAACCGTATAACTGATCGAGTCCATTTTCGGATCCCAAGAAATTCCCAGTGTTTTGACCGTAGTGTCGCCAAAATATTTCGGATGAATTTGATCTGCGGTCAGTCCCGACAAGAGGCTTTGGTCGTTCGATACCCATTGTCTAATATTTAATCCTCCGCGTTTCAATAGATTTATAATTTCATCTCGAAGGATGAGCGCGTCGTCGTAATTATCCGTACCGGTAAGCAGGTCGTCAACGTAGACGTCTTTGGATATGCGTGTAGAAGCTCTAGGAAAATTCTCGTATTCATCGGACGCGAGTTGCTGAAGGCATCTAATGGCCAGATATGGAGCTGCTGATAACCCGAAAGTAACCGTATTTAATTCGAATGTTTTAATATCGCCCTTATTTTCTCGCCAAAGTATTCTTTGGTATGACCGATCTTCCGGACGAACGAAAAATTGACGATACATCTTTTCGATGTCGCCTGTTATCACATATGTATGCATTCTAAATCGATTTAATAACGTAAATATATCATCCTGTAATGTCGGTCCAACATGTAGCGTATCGTTAAGCGAAATTCCGGTACTGGATTTGGCCGAACCATCGAAAACAACTCGACATTTAGTCGTCGAGCTGGAGGTTTTGATGACGGCATGATGCGGTAAATAATAACTGCGTAAGTTATCAGTATTTTGAACTGGACTCATATGACCCAATTCGATGTATTCGTCCATTATACGAGTATATTCAGTTTTCAAATCTGGATTATGAGAAAACCTTCGTTCCAAAGATAGAAATCGATTAAGAGCGCGTGTACGAGATTCGCCGATGTTTTGCTCCTTCCCATTGAACGGGAGCGAAACCATGTACTGTCCAGACTCTAACCGTATGACCGTGTTTTTAAAGTGGGACTCGCATTCAATTTCTGTCGGCGATAATTTAGAATGATGAGGCCCCTCTTCAACCTCCCAGAAGTTTCTCAAGTCAAAATCAACATTGGTCATGAACGTTTTACGCGATCCGCGAATGGATGAACTGGGTACACTCCCCCCGATTATCCACCCGAATTGCGTCTTTTGTAGGATCAAATCGGGTCGGCCTGTATCGCCAATCTCGATTTGACCAATGCTCAAACAGGCCAACGCAGTTCCGGAACCGATCAACATATCAACATGCGATGGTCGATGAAAGTGTGGATCGGCCAACTGAATATTAGAAGGAATGTGCAATTTTGACTTGTTGACCTGTCGATCAGGTAATTGACTTGATATACGTGGAATTATGAAAAACTTAAGGGTACGGTTGAAGTTGGTTATTCGCGATTTAACCCTGACTCGTAGCGTTTTGGTCGTTGCCGTACTTAATTCGTTTAGAACTTCGATGCTCACGTGTTCGTTCCGATGAGTTAATTTTAATTTTTTGGCAAATTCTTCCGTAATAAGATTTGCGTTTGAACAAGTATCGAGTAAAGTTCGACACTCGATAGGTTGGTTGTTATTATCAAAGGCGTAAACTATTGCGGTAGTTATAAGGTCGTGAGTGGACCCGTCGGTAATTAGCGTAGCGTATGGACTGAACATGCGTGAGCTATCGAAGTGTGCGAGTCAAGAGTTTTGATCTAATTTCGAAGTTCCCGCTCGTTCCTCTGTTTTGGTTTGAGACGGTGTCGAGTCCTTGTGTAATCTCGTATTGTGTGTCATATTACACACCTTGCATCTGCTTAACTTGCATTGCGCAGTCGTATGTCCTGGGAGGAGGCAATTAAGGCAGATCCTGGCCCTTTTGGCAGCTTCGATTCGTCTATCAATGGTCATTCCTTCAAATGTCTTACATTGAAAGATCTTGTGCGGACCGTTCTGACAGATTGTGCAATTTGCTTGTTTCGACTGCGTTGCAAATGTTTGGTTGCGATGAAAATGCGGCGAAGACGGCGGAGAATTTCGCGGTCGATATCCCTTCGATGGATAATTGTAATTCGTGGTCGGATATTTCGGTATCGATTTGTTAAAATTATTGGGCAGACGAGGGGGTGTGGATTCGTAATCCTTCGTACGATGAGACGCGATATTTAAAAATTTAAAAATGTCCAATACCTTCGACATTTCCGTGTCCGACAAGGTCTGTTCCCAACATTTACGCGTATCCTTCCCCATCCGTGATACTAAAATGCTCGTAAGCACATCGCTCGCAATATCCTCCCAAGTGCGTCCTAGGGCTTGCAAGGATCTGATATGCAATTGCATGTAACTAGTTAGATCTCTGATGGCTTCCGACGAATCGTTAGGCATTTTTGGCGTTTCTCGTAATAACGCCGCGTGTCGTAACACTAGTGCCCGTTTGTTATCGTAAATTTCCATCAAGTGTTTCCACGCGGTCTCGTAGTTTTCCTCGCTGAGTCTAAATGCTCCGATCGCGATTTGAGCCTGTCCCGTTAACGATAGTTGTAAATAATTCATTTTTTGAATATTGCTTAGGCTAGGATGTGAATGAATCATGGTAATGAACGCATCCTTAAAAGTGACCCAATTCTCCATCTTTCCATCGAATTTTGGCAAATCAATTTTTGGTAATCTCATAACCGATGTCTCAGCCCTTGTATCCCGTATTGCATCGCGTACACCGGGGTTTTCGCTGTGCGTTTGTATTTTGGCTTTCGATGAATTTAATAATTCTAACGCGGTCGCTAAAGTGTCATCGTAATGATTCGTTATCTCTTCGCGAAGCTGCTCTATTGCCTCGAAATCGTTTATTAACAGCAATTCGTTAAGGTTGGTGTTGAATTTATCGAATAGAATTCGTAGGCGTTCAATTTTTTCGGATAATTTTATTTGTTCTCTCGAAGAGCCTTGGTATGTACTCGCGAAATTCTCTAAAGACGTCGTTTGAGCTTGAAAATATTGAGTCCTTTGTTTTATCGAACGGATTTGTTTGTCAATCGTCTTGTCGTTGGACTTGGCTTTCTCAATAGCCTTATCAAGATCAGCTGCCGACATTATGAACCGAAATCGAGATCAGGAAGGAATGGGTAACGAAGGAAGTGATTGGTTTACGATATAAACGAGCCTACCTTGGCGATGATGTCGTAATGCAGCAATATCTCCAGTAAAGATTGCACGAGACGTCCGAATCCTGGGCAGGTTGAATGCTCGACTTCCTCGTTGTCGACTGTCCTATTTTCCTGTGTGTCACCGACACGGAACCCTTGGTTGCGTCGCTCGTCGTCAGTACACAAATGGACCCAAGGTGCTGATCGGTGTGGCTTCCTCGTAGGATCGATTTTATCTTCACTTGCCACGATTGTTTGATCACGTAGTGATAATGTTCGTTTCAAAATTCACTTGAACTGCACTGTCACTTAGTCTCTGGATCCGGCTCGAAGGACCATATGTTGTTTCCCGGTATTGGAAACGTCTTGCACAGTTGATTTTCGTAATAAATAAGTCTTTATTTACACTGTACAGAATGATGTCGCCGGCGGAGTTTATCGTTGGGCGACTAGTTTTAACGGAGCCAGTAGACGGAGTTATATCAAGTGAAATATTGAACGGTAATTATGAGACCTTAACGGAGTGTCTCAGAGATTGATATATTCGCAATCTCTGTAGGCGGATTGTAAGGTTTGATTCTTTCGCGTCGGAGAATCAAAGTATTTCGGCTGAATCGTACTGTCTTAAAACGTCTTGCTCGAGTCCCAAGAACGAATGCGAAAGTGTTCCGCTGCTTCGGGTGAGTTCCCGGTCGAAAAGGCGCATGCCTCGATAAGGCCCTAATTTGGGGGAAACTCGTTTTCTATTTGTTGGTTGACTTGAGGGAGGAGGAACCTTCCTCGGTGAAGGCAGAAGACTCCACCCTCAAGTCAACCGTTGGAAAATCGTTGTAATTCCCGGGATACGTCATCTCCGAATCAGCGCGACGAATCGGGCCCGAGCGACCCACCGTGAATTTATGGCCCTTGGCCTGCGAACGTTATTGCCGGTCAAGGGTACGCGCTAATCCTCAAACGTGCAATTTGAAGATGCCTCGAAAAGGCTATTGGGAAAATAACCCACGTGAGTCGCATGTGCAGCGCAAGGGATGCTAACCTTGGCCGCTGTCGCTCAGACCCGCGAATATCCGAATCTGGGACCCTCGTAAACTTGACCTGCGTTATTCTAAAAAAGGGTCCCCAGATTGACTTATGACCGTCTTTCCGTTGCCGTCTGCTCGAACCCTCGAGTGCCGTATACACTTCCAGGGTTAGCAATCGTCGAAATTACTGAAGGACAGCGTGTATACAAAAAAGGCCTCTCGGGTGGCCGATGATTTATGATCGAACAATAAATCGGTAAAACGCGGAATCGTACATTTATATATCCAGTTATGGGTTCCATTCTGTTGCAAAAAAATTAAATTTTAATATATATAAATTATTAATTATGGAGGATAAAGGTACAATTGTAAATAATTAATATTTTGATCATTTACAAAGGGGTGGTCTTTCCACTTCTACAGAAGATGTAACAATTGTATTTACTCACATGTGTGCAATAATCGAAGCCATAATAAATGTTCCTAATTTGGAATCAGATTTTCTGAAATCTGAAAATCATAAACACATTTTATGTAAATTAACATATTAGTCAGTTCATCATTTAGCATTTTTAGATAGATGCATTTGTGGTAAAGATTATCCCAGTATTTTGTGTAAATTATAAATTTTTTCTAATATTTTACTACATAAATGATTATGTTATAACTATAAACAATAGTCAATTAGAAATTAATGCACATATCATTTCCAAAAATTTACAACAATTATAAAATTATCCTTTATAAGACAATATTATAATATATTACCTGCACAACTTCTCTCTTCAGTAACTGATTACCCAACCTCTTTGACGTATACATGCAGTCACTTAACCTCTTCGACTTCGTCACAATAATTTCGTCTATTTCGGGCTTCTATTGACTTATATATCCCTTCATTCATTTTCAAATGTTGCATTTTAGTCCAAAGATGATTTCCCATTGCTTCATGCTTGTATTTTCTTAAAACCACTGGAAATATTTCAAATATTATGTATCACAACACCAAACTGTTCCGAGAGTCCACAAAATGTATATCGCATTTATAAATACTAGTATGCTTTAATATCATTTCTACTTACCATAGTTATAATAATTACACATTGCTTAAACATAATCAACAATGAACTGTGTATTTTAACATAATTTTCTATGAAAAAAACGTTAATTATAATCTCAAACACAAGACTCCCATTATTAAAAATCGGACTCTCGAACTGTAAACACGACAGTGTTGTCAAGTTGTACAGCACGGCTTGTACTAGAGTAGGCTGTGATACCACTATTCACTATCTGTACAAAAAGAAATATTAGGTTGGAAAATTCAAATGTACAGCCAGAGAGTATATAGCGGCCCCTACACGGTCAATCAGGAATGACAGTCTGATTGATCAGTCAGACTGTCAATTCTGACTTCAATCTGCTACAATCACGAAGAACCTATCAAATATCTGGAAATTCGTCAGTCCATTTCATCAGTCCGTCAGTATTAATTTTTCACCATCAATCCGAATGTCAATCTTCGACGTGACTGTCATTCCGATTGACCGTGTAGGGGCCGCTTATGAGAGTGCTCACGCCCGGGTTTTGGCCGTGCCACTTTTGGCTGCCATCATCTTTTAGTCCGGACAAGAACCGGTTTCCACACTCAGTCCGGACAAGAACCGGTTTCTACACTCAGTCCGGACAAGAACCGGTTTCCACACTCAGTCCGGACAAGAACCTGTTTCCACACTCAGTCCGGACAAGAATCTGTTTCCACACTCAGTCTGGACAAGAACCTACATCATACAGTTTATATTGTTTTATATAAAATATGTAACTAAGATTTATTTCTTTCACGAAATGAAGGAAATATCCTGTATTAAAATAACTGCAAAAATAATTATTTAATAAGGTTAAATAAAAGACAGGATTGCAGAAGTAGACACGTTGTACGGAATAACTAATTTTATTTTTTATTTAAACAAAAAAGATCGAACAACATTTAAGCTCTACTTCCAACAAACTATAAAATGTACAAGGTACTACCCAGATAGCACAAAGACATCTTAAAGTACGCCTAAAAGTTGCCTGACGCAAGACGTAACGTACATCTTTAAGTCGTACGTTGCGTCTGTGGCACGTCGTTTTCACGTCTTTTCCACGTACTGTGTACAACTTTAACAGGTCTTTGTTACAAAACTGTGCGACTTAAAGTCGTCTCTCACAGGTCTTTTCGACATCTTTAAGATGTCGCTTTAAGATGCAAAAAAGTTGCCTTTTTGGACATCTGAAAAGACGTACAAAATCTTCAAATTTAAGAAAAAATTAGAATCTATATATATATATATATACATATATATATATATTACTACTTTCATGTACTACTTGAGAGAGAATATTCCATTTTGTCTCTTCGAAAAAACCTTATTACAATTTAGTTTTTATGCAGCATACTCTGGGCGGGAATCGAACTCGGGCCTACCATTTAACTTCATGATGGTTTCCTCGCTGAGCCATGCGAACCTTTACTGTTAGATTCATTACTTTTTATTCTTATACGCTCAAATCATATCAAATCATATATATTATTATATAAAAAATATTTTAACAGAAGTTTATCTCTTTTAATAATTATATAACCTAATTATTTAATTATTTACCTAAAATATTTTTTAGGTAAAAATCAAACTACTTTTTTTAATGAAGTATAGTATCAGTATATTAACGATTAAGAGATATACATATTTTCGTAAGTACTTCAATCGTTTCTGCCGTGAAAACGGCGTTGCGAAAGAGGCAACTTTTACACATCCATAAAGGCACCTCTGCTGGGACGACGTTTTCACGTTCGAAGGTAGGTGCCTTTTATGCATCTCATTTCTAACCTGAAAACGGCGTACCGAAAGAGGCAACTTTTACGCGTCCTTAAAGGCACCTCTGCTGCGACGACGTTTTCACGTTCGAAGGCAGGTGCCTTTTATGCATCTCATTTCTAACCTGAAAACGGCGTACCGAAAGAGGCAACTTTTACGCGTCCTTAAAGGCACCTCTGCTGGGACGACGTTTTCACGTTCGAAGGCAGGTGCCTTTTATGCATCTCATTTCTAACGTGAAAACGGCGTCCCAGCAGAGGTGCCTTTATGGACGCCTAAAATGCGTCTTACTGAGACGTGAGACGTAAAGATGTAGACCGGACATGAAAACGGCAACTTAAAGTCGTCCTGTGCTATCTGGGTATTTACTTAGTACGTTTAGAAATTATATTTAGTTTGAAAGTCGGAATTTAACTATGGACTGGAAAATAAAAGAAACGCGAAACAACAAAGACAGCACAAAGACATCTTAAAGTACGTCTAAGAGCCCGTTCAGACACGGCGGAAACCGCGCGTTTTCGACCGCGCGATTTGAACCGCGCGGACCTATTTACATTGGCGTAAATGGATGCGTTCACACGTGACCGCGCGGTTGAACAATCAAAAACAAAAATCGCGCGGTTTCCGCCGTGTCTGAACGGGCTCTAAAAGTTGCCTGACGCAAGACGTAACGTACATCTTTAAGTCGTACGTTACGTCTGTGGCACGTCGTTTTCACGTCTTTTCCACGTACTGTGTACAACTTTAACAGGTCTTTGTTACAAAACTGTGCGACTTAAAGTCGTCTCTCACAGGTCTTTTCGACATCTTTAAGATGCATCTTTAAGACGCAAAAAAGTTGCCTTTTTGGACATCTTTTATGCATCTTTTTTCAGACGTACAAAATCTTCAAAATTAAGAAAAAATTATAAAAAAATTAGAATCTATATATAATATACAGGGTGGCCCACATAACTCTGAACAGCTCAATATCTCGAAAACTATGCCATCGATTTTAAAGTTCTTAGTCTTAAATTGCATGGAACTGAAGGGCCTTTCTGACTACATAAACGTGAAGTGGCCTCCCTTCCCCGTTAACGCGGGAGGGGAGGTACCTTTGTAATTTTAAATGGAACTCCCTATAAAATGTTACATATTTAGATTCTACCGGAAAAAACAAGTCAATTTTGTCGGAAACATTTTTTTGTCAGATACTTCCATGATGAGATATAACAGTTTGAAGTTTCGAGTTGTAGGTACTTGAAGCGCTCGGAAATAGCGTTATGGAATTATACGCGCTTGAGTCCTTTGCTTATTCATGAAGAAACACGAACTATAATATTTACAATTCTTGAGTTTGACTCACTTATCTATGAAAACGTTTTCAGTTTAGAGCTGTTATTCAAGCAGTAACATTGTGATTATGGCTACTTTTGACACAGAAGTGAATATGTTATTAACGTTAGGTGAATGCCAAACAAATTATCGGCGTGCAGCAGTGATGTTTTTTGAACGTTATGGTATCAAAAAATGTCATGCAACATTTCATAATTTAGAAAAGCGGCTCCGCGAGCACGGTGAATTGTGTAAAAAAACTCGCAATAAACCTAAAGCTGTCACTAATGAAAATAATAGTGCCAGTATTCTTGCTGCAATTACATTAAATCCTCATATTAGTCAACGTACACTTGCACAAACATCACATATTAGTCGTTCATCAATTCAACGAATTTTGAAACGGCAAAAGTATCATCCATATCACATGGTTTTATCACAAGAGCTTTCGATAGCAGATTACGATCACCGCGTAAGATTTTGTGAGTGGCTGCAGGGTGTTGTGGAAAATGACTTTTTGTGCAAAATACTTTTTTCCGATGAGGCCACTTTTATGAATTCAGGGCATGTAAATAGACATAATCTGCATTATTGGGCCGTGGAAAATCCAAATTGGATGCGATGTGTTCCCTTTCAACATCGATGGTCTTTAAATGTTTGGTGTGGCCTAATAGGAGATTTTGTGATTGGACCTTATTTTTTTCAAGAAACTGTAACATCTGCAAGTTATTGTGATTTCTTAAAAAATCATTTGCCTGCGCTTTTGGAAGATGTGCCACTGCACGTTAGAAGAGAAATGTGGTTCCAACAACACGGCGCTCCTCCACATTTTGCAATCATCACCAGGCAATTTTTGAACGAAAAATTTGGGAACAAATGGATAGGTCGTGGGGGACCTCGTCAATGGCCTCCTCGATCCCCCGATCTAGTAGTAGTAGTAGTAGAGTCGTGTTTATTGCCGGGGAGGGGCGGTTCGGCCGCCCCTCGCTTCCTTAGGGCACACCGGTTTTTAAACACCAGTTTCACAATTGGCGCTGCCGGCACTCGGCCCTTTAGCGGGTTGCAATTTTCCTCGTTTTTCAGCCGTCCCCTCTGTTTTATTCGGCCCGGGCCATTTTCAGAGTCGTCGACTTACTAGACGGGTCGGTCGTCATTGATGAGCGGGCCATGCTACCTAATTTTTTGAGTTTTTGAGCTGTTTTACGGCTCGGTGTGAACGTCGGGCCCCCTCACCTTCAGACCTGCAGGGTGTCTCGCCTGCCCTTTTAGACTCCCCCCCTTCACCATATTTTCATGTCGAATGTGTCAAGTTTTGAACCCGTCCCTACACTGTTTCCGGATAGTCCAGAAACTTACCCACACCCTCCCCTAGGGCTATTCCACACCCTCTAGGGCTAATCCCTCCCCGCCTATGCTGTGAGTCTATTGGGAGTACAAATGCAAGGGACCGCGTATTGTTTTTGACCATTGGGAAGAAGTTACTGCTACTTCGGATCCAATCCGACTTCATCGAAATCTCGGCTGGGCCGAGATATCAATTCCATTCGGTCTTCACCTGCCGACCTACTTCGCGATGGGGTTGAGAAGGAAGGGTTCACCAACTTCACCGAAATCTGTCTCCTCAGAGATTTGATATCAGGTTCATCGGGATCTTCCTTCTTGGGTGGGCTTGACACATCCTAGAAAATATGGCTGATTGTTCGGATGGGACCACCATCCTCGGTTCTGGTCGGTGTTCAGCAATTAGCTCCGTCCACCCGGCCTTTCCCTTAAAGGTTTTTAAGTGATGTTCCGTTTGCGTTTTTTGATTCCGTTTTTTTTTGGTAGGTTAGGTTAGGTTAGGTTGAATTTTCCGTATTCTCACACGCTCCGTGGCAATGTAAGCCTGCTCCGACACGGCGTCAGTTTACCGTTTTTGGAAATACTGTTTTTGTAGTATGATAGATATTGTGCAGTGTGTGTAATGAATGCGGTAATATATGCATGGTTAAAATATGTATCATATTTGTCATCTATTTTGTTTTCTCGGTCGTACTCCTTGAAAGTTGAAACCTTGGTTTTGCTTTTTGTTACATGTTTGTACCTTCTGTCTTATTGAACTGTTCAAAATTGAATAAATCATATATACTGTATATAAACCGTTTTCACCTTGTTCTATTTTCCTTTCATCTTTTCCTATCCATATTTTCGTAAATTTTGAATCCAAATCCTTAGAAGGAATGACCCATCAAATCCTGCCACAGTTCTTGAAACAATCCTATAAATTTTTAAATTATGTATCCCAAGCGTTTCGTCCTCGATCTTCCGATTAAGAAAAGACAAAACTTGATATAATTAGGGCTTTGCTTACTGGTTTTAGTTTTACTCGTGAAAATCCCTTGGAAAGTATCTAAATCCATTTTTTGCCAATCATTGGTGCTAGGGCGAAGAAGCCACGAGTTGCCTAGGGCGGCTTGGCCAAGTGGTGCAATAAACACGGCCGGGCAATCCCCCGTCCAGCCAGGTAGCTCGGCATGAAACCCCTGACACGTTCATCCTGAACTTGTTCATTTTTCGTAATGCCCTCACGAAAGTGGCACGAGCCAACTCGTGGCGTTCTTCCGATTAAAAAAAGTCCAAACGCGATAGAATTCGGCCACTGCTTACTGCCTTTATTTGTGAACATATCTTTGAAAATGTATCTAAATCAAAATTTTGCTGCCTCATCGGTGCTAGAGCGACGAAGCGACGAGTTGGCTGGGGCGCCTTGGCCAAATGGTGCAATAAACACGGCCGGCAATCCCCCGGCAGTGTTTATTGTACTTCTATTGTATTCTGGGCTCAGGTCTCGGGGCCCGACCCTCGGGCCTCGAAACGTGTTCATTCAAGCCTCGAGCTGGTCAAAAGGATCTTGAAGGATCCGAAAGAATCTTTTTTTTTTGTTTGTTATTTAACGTCGCTTTTTGAACTCCTTTTCGGAATTATTTCACGACGGGACCTACAGTTTTTATAAGGGGGTTCCGACCACCTTGGGCACCACAGTCTACAGAGCACATGGAGTATTCCAGAGGTGCCGGCGTCGGGAATCGAACCCCGCGACCACGGAGTCCGTAGGCGCGCGTTCTGCCCACTGAGCCACTGCGTGCCCCCCTCCCGAAAGAATCTTGAAGGATCCGAAAGGATCTTTGAATTAGATGCTTAACTAGTTAAAAATGTATCCGTAGCTTCGGATCCTTCAGCTTCGGATATGAAAGTATCTAATTAAACTTCGGATACAAGTTACTTTGTATCTTTATCTTCGAGTAACTAATTAAAAATTTTCTATCTATGATCCGTGATCCGAAATTTGTATCTAATTAAATTTTTTGCCCAACTCTGATGACATTACCTCATTATTAAATTAATAATATTCAAGATGGTCGCATTTTTTTTTTTTTTTTTTTTGTTTGTTATTTAACGTCGCTTTTTGAACTCCTTTTCGGAATTATTTCACGACGGGACCTACAGTTTTTATAAGGTGGGTTCCGAACCACCTTGGGCACCACAGTCTACAGAGCACATGGAGTATTCCAGAGGTGCCGGCGTCGGGGATCGAACTCGCGACCACGGAGTCCGTAGGCACGCGTTCTACCCACTGAGCCACTGCGTACCCCAATGGTCGCATTTACGCCTCGATATGAAATCTGTATTTCTTCGAATTCTTCCGGGTTCTTTATTTTTTACAACTAGAGTTTGCAACTAAAAGATTGGACTTATAAACTTTATAAACTTTTCGTTCTGATCAAGGCCAAAGATGATGTAGGTTATTGTCCGGATTGAGTGTGGAAACCGGTTCTTGTCCGGACTGAGTGTGGAAACCGGTTCTTGTCCGGACTGAGTGTGGAAACCGGTTCTTGTCCGGACAGAGTGTGGAAACCGGTTCTTGTCCGGACTGAGTGTGGAGACAGGAGCTGATCCAGGCTAAACACTAGTGTAGGGGGCAGCACTATAATGGGCACGGCCAAAACCCGGGCGTGAGCACTCTCATATACTCTCTGGTACAGCTTGCAGGGTAGTGTCACTCAATGTACTTTTCTGTTAGCACGGAAATCCAGCGCCATCTGAATTTTGTGTTACACAACTAACGGGTAAAACGCGGGGATTCAAAATCCATACTACCCATTCCTTGCTAATTTATAATTTTTATTTAAAAATAAAACAAATTAAAACATTTTAATACATTTTAAACATAGTTTATTGAACATTAAAACAATTACAAATAGTATATGTACAACTTTCTACTTATTAATAAATTGAAACCATATTATCAAGCGCGATAACACTGTTTCATTACAAATATCGCAAGTTACACATTATTTACAAATTTTTTCATAATAAGACTACATCAAATGCATATCACAGCAATTAACAATGACCAGGCTCAAAGAAAAGCGCAAAACAATGTATAACACACATCGAGATCGTATAATACACATCCACACACACCGTAGATCTCGTAACACACATCGAGATCTTATAACACACATCCACACAAATCGTACATTTCGTAACACACACCGTAGATCTCGTAACACACATCCACACACATCGTACATTTCGTAACACTTACCGTAGATCTCGTAACACACATCGTACATTTCGTAACACACATTGTATATCTCGTAACACACATCGAGATCGTATAATAACATCCACACACATCGTACATCTCGTAACACACACCGAAGATCTCGTAACACACATCGAGATCTTATAACATACACCGTAGATCTCGTAACACACATCGAGATCGTATAACACACATCGTACATTTCTTTAATAATAAATTCGATATGTGCGATGTGTGTTATACGATCTCGATGTGTGTTCCGAGATGTACGGTGTGTTACAAAATGTACGATGTGTGTTATACGATTTCGATGTGTGTTACGAAATGTAGGATGTATGTTACTAGATATACGATGTGTGTTGTATGATCTCGATGTGTGTAACACACACCGTAGATCTCGTAACACACATCGAGATCGTATAACACACATCGCACATTTTGTAACACACATTGTATATATCGTAACACACATCGAGATCGTATAACACACATCGCACATTTTGTAACACACATTGTATATATCGTAACACACATCGAGATCGTATAACACACATCCACATACACCGTATATATTGTAACACACATCGAAATCGTATAATACACATCCACACACATCGTATATCTCATAACACACATCGAGATCGTACAATACACATCGCATATCGCATAACACACATCGTATATCTCATTAGACACATCGAGATCGTATAAGAGACATCGTATATCTCATAACACACATCGTATATCTCGTAACACACATCGGGATCGTACAACACACCTCGTATATCTCATAACACACATCAAATATCGCAGAACATACATCTACATCGTATAACGCACATCATATATCTCATAACCAGAGTAGGGCAATAATCATCTAATATTTAAAAATTACTAATAGTTTTTTTGAATGTCAGTTATAGCAAAATAGTCATTAATCAAAACTTTTTGATTAGTTAGTGACAGTTAGTCACAGCTCTAAGTAATCGTTAGCTGTAGCTTATTAGTGAATTAGTAGTTGATGATCAGTCATCTTTAGTCATCAGTCACTATTATGCGATTAACATACATTAATATTATTAATTTTTTATCACTAATTAATCAGAAAGTTTTGATGACCATTAGTTATTTTTAAATATTAGTTGATTATTGCCCTACTCTGCTCATAACACACATCAACATCGTATAATATACATCGCATATCGCATAACATACATTGCATATTGCAGAACATACATCAAGATCATACAACACACATCGCATATCGCATAACACATCATATATCATAGAACGTGAGGGTCATCTGCCCTACCTTTGCGCAATCAACGATCGGCTCAAAATACTTACCAAAGCCACAGTTGCACCAAAAGGAGGTCATGGTGATAATTTGGTGGTCTGTGGTCAGTTTGATTTACCACAGCTTCCTGAATCCTGGTGCATCCATTACAGCTGAAAAGTACCGCCACCAAATCGACGAAATGCATGAAAAACTTCAAGGTGTGTGCCCAGCACTGGTCAGCAGAAATGGTCCTATCCTTCTCCACGACAACGCCCAGCCACACTTTGCCCGACCGACCCTTCAAAAGTTGAACAAATTACAAAACTCTAAATACTTCATCCACCATACTCACCAGATCTCTCGCCCACCGATTACCACTCTTTTAAGCACCTCGACAACTTCTTGCGTGTGAAATGCTTTAAATCCCAGAGAGATGCAGAAACGGCATTCAACGAGTTTGTTGCCTCCAGGACTCCAGAATTAAATTCAACCGGAATAACATTACTTTCCAACCTATTTCATTGAAATCGTATATTTTTGTTTACAACATGCACCAAAATTGTAGGTTTTATCCCTATGGTGACCAGATAGAGAAAGCGACCTACTACGCGTTTAGTCCCAATAGATTGCAATTGAATCGAAATCACTGCTGCTGGTAATATTAACAACGAGAACTTTATTACTTGTTACAATGGCACGTGTTGCCCACGAGGCAATAACGGAAGTTATATATATACGCTTAGCAACGGCTAAGGAACGAGCACGTCTGCCTAGTAAGACGACTGAGAGCAGAATCTACTAGCATGGCGCCTAGGCGGAAAACGCTCTAGGCAGCGGACGAACGATCGTCAAGAGGGGCGACTCGCTATGCAGCTCGCATGCTGCTATTGCCAGGCGACACTAGCGCCGTGGCAATGCGCGGAAGCGCATGTTGCCCCTACAAAATGCGCTTCCGCGCATTGCCACGGCGCTAGTGTCGCCTGGCAATAGCAGCATGCGAGCTGCATAGCGAGTCGCCCCTCTTGACGATCGTTCGTCCGCTGCCTAGAGCGTTTTCCGCCTAGGCGCCATGCTAGTCGATTCTGCTCTCAGTCGTCTTACTAGGCAGACGTGCTCGTTCCTTAGCCGTTGCTAAGCGTATATATATAACTTCCGTTATTGCCTCGTGGGCAACACGTGCCATTGTAACAAGTAATAAAGTTCTCGTTGTTAATATTACCAGCAGCAGTGATTTCGATTCAATTGCAATCTATTGGGACTAAACGCGTAGTAGGTCGCCTTCTCTATCTGGTCACCATAGGGATAAAACCTACAACTGGTGACCCCGACGTGATTGCCGTTTTTGAATCCGTGAGGACACGAGGTCTGGGGCGCTCGTGATTTTTCCATCCTCCCTGCTGTCTTGCTGCCGTCACGAAGCATGTCCATACAAGAAGAACCTGGCTGCACGTGGTCGGAAGTTCCTGCTGAAGTTCGGCCGGCGCCGAATACCGCAACATAAGAAGAAACTCCTGCCGTCGCAGGCGGCGAGCAATCCGCTCGCTGCATTCATCGCTGCCGTTTGCAGGCGGCGAGCAGGCCGCTCGCTGCACGTTGAAGTTGTTCCGGCGTTCCCGGCACCGCGTGGGTTTCACCATCGCCGCCATTGCTGCCGCCATTGCCGCTGCCGTTGCCGCTGCCGTGTAACCGCCGAGTGGAGACCACCATCGACGCCATTGCTGACGCCACGTGGAAGCCACAAGCGGTGATCGTTTATTTTTAAGTCTTTTCGCGCTTCGCATCGTTTGATATTCGCCGTAATTATGTCTGTTCCCTCGACGGAAGAAAGAGTCGCGCAGCTGTTACAGGCCGTTCTGGCGGCCCAGCAGGAAGCCGCGTCTTCCAACCGCGTCGATAGCTATCGCGCGCCCAAGTTGCCGGTATTCTTTAAGAATGAACCCAAGACTTGGTTCGGACAGGTCGAGGCATCGTTCAGAATTGCTCGCATCACGAGCCAAACGACAATGGCCGACACCGTGATAGCCGGTCTCGACGCCGAAACCGCGACGGTCATTTCCGACCTTATCGCATCACCCGATCCGATCGCGCCGTATACTCGTATCAAGGAGCGCCTAATGGCGACGTTCTCCACGTCCGCGGAAACGAAACTTCGACAGCTACTGAAGGGACAAATTCCATCGCACGGCAAACCCTCACATACGCTTGCAGTCATTCGTAATAAGGATGACGGCGAGTGCTCCGAGGCCGTGCTGCGATCTATTTTCCTCGATTTAATGCCAGAGCAATGCCGCGCGATCCTGGCCGCGTCTAAACAGGATGACCTTCAGGAGCTGGCCCTTCTAGCCGACAAAATCGTCGAAACAATGAACCCCGCGTCCGTTCATACAGTCGCTGCCGCGACATCGATACCTGCCGCCGCGACATTGACAACCGCTGCCGCGACATCGAGACCTGGTTCCGTCCAAGACCAACTCGATCTGATTATGCGTGAGATAGCGAGTCTCAAAGTGTCTCATCAGCACTATTCGCGGCCGAATCAGCGAAATTACAGTCGTAACGCCGCCGGTCCCCGATCTCGGAGACGCTCCCAAAGTCGCGATCCGTCGGGACCTTGCCGAATACATGCGAAATATGGAGAGCGTGCAATCCGTTGCATCAAACCCTGTTCATGGTCCGGCCCTCCGCGAGTGTCGGAAAACTAGAGTCACTCTCCTCCTCGGAGACTGCCGGAGTGTGCCAAACGTCCTCTAAACGTCTCCATGTACGCGATCGTAAATCAGGCCGCATGTTTTTGATCGACACAGGTTCGGATCTATCGCTGCTGCCGGTTTCCGCGGAATCGCGTACCTCCCCCAGCTCGTTCAAGCTGTTCGCCGCGAACGATACCCGTATCAATACTTACGGTGAACTTCGCGTGATCCTCGATTTGGGATTGCGTCGCCCAATCGAGTGGAATTTTTGCGTAGCAGCAGTCCCGTATCCCATAATAGGAGCCGACCTGCTTACGCACTATGGCCTCACGGTCGATCTTAAAGGGCGTCGTGTCATTGATAACACTACGAGCATTTGTATCGCTGCCGGTATCGATGCCGGAATCGCTAATCGTACCCCCTCGTCCGTGAATGTCCTTGGACCGTCATCCAAGTACGCGCATATTTTGGCTCGTTTCCCTCAGGTCATCGGACTAGAGCAGCCAACACCTCTCGAATCGCGCGGTGTGTTCCATCACATTTCCACCACCGGCCCACCCGTGGCCGAGCGCGCTCGACGTCTCACAGCCGACAAGCTGAAAGCCGCGAAGGCTGAATTCAAACATCTGATCGCTGCCGGTATTTGTAGACCTTCTAGCAGTCCATGGGCCAGCCCCATACATCTCGTTAAGAAAAAGTCAGGTGAATGGCGTGTTTGCGGTGATTACCGTCGCTTAAACAGCGTAACCGTGCCCGATAGGTACCCCGTCCCGCATCTTCACGACTTTCCTGCCAACCTTCATGGCAAAACGATATTTACGGCGCTAGACCTCTACAAAGCATATCATCAGATACCCGTTGCCCCCGAAGACATTCAAAAAACCGCTGTCATCACGCCGTTCGGACTTTTCGAGTATTGCGCGATGACGTTCGGACTTCGAAATGCGGGCCAAACGTTCCAACGTTATATCAACCGTGCGCTAGGCGATTTGGATTTTGTCTTCACATTCCTCGATGACATTCTCATTGCATCTTCCTCTCCGGAAGAGCACGAGAAGCATCTGACAATCGTCCTGCAGCGCCTACGTGATTTTCATCTGCGCGTGAATTTAGACAAATGCCGCTTCGGCGTGTCTGAGCTAGTCTTTCTCGGCCATCTAGTCAACTCGGAGGGATTCAAACCTACTCCCGATAAAGTTGAGGCCATTATGAATTTTCCCAAGCCGCGCACGATCGACGACTTACGTCGCTTTCTAGGAATGGTGAATTTTTATAGGCGTTGCATTCCGCACGCTGCCGCCACTCAAGCTCCGTTAAACGCATATATGCATGAAGCGCGAAAACGCGATAAACGATTGATTAAATGGCTGCCGGAAGCCGAGACCGCTTTCGCGAAATGCAAGGACGACCTTGCAAATGCTGCCTTGATAACTCACCCTAGTGAAAAAGCCACTGTTCGACTCGTTGCCGATGCATCTGACGTGGCCATGGGCGCAGTTTTAGAGCAGCTATGTGGCGCGAATTGGAGACCACTAGCGTTCTTCTCACGCAAATTCTCCCCGGCCCAGTGTAAATACAGTACGTACGATCGCGAACTCACCGCGATATACGAGGCCGTGCGTCATTTCCGCCATTTCTTAGAAGGTCGCGAATTTAACATATATTCCGATCATAAACCGCTCATCTACGCCTTTTCTCAGAGCTCAGAGCGTGCTTCTCCTCGTCAGACGAGACAATTGTGCTATATAGCACAATTCACGTCTAACATTCTTTACCTGCCGGGCAGTGATAACGTCGTTGCCGATTCTCTCTCGCGATCCGAGGCTATACGGCTGCCGACGCAATTTGATATAAATGAGCTATCTCGCGAACAAGAAAACGACCCCGAACTCAGGGAAATTCTTCGTACGCCCGATCACTCTCTCGCTCTTAAAAGGCTGACATGGGGCCCGGAGCACTCTCCTGTATATTGCAGTGTTTGCGACGAGTGCATTCGTCCGTATATACCCGCCTCTATGCGCGAGCGAGTGTTCACGCTCTTTCATTCACCCGCTCATCCGAGCGCGAAAGTGACCGATCGACTCATTCGACAGCGCTATGTCTGGCCCGACATGCACCGTGACATTGCTCGCCAGTGCAAGTCGTGTATAAGTTGCCAGCAATCGAAAATCTCTCGTCACGTTAAAATGACACCGTCGCAGTTCGTCGCGCCCGACGGACGTTTTATGCACGTGCATATCGACCTTGTCGGTCCGCTGCCGGTCAGCGAAGGTTTTCAGTATTGCCTTACTATGATCGACAGATTTTCGCGCTGGGCCGAAGCAGTTCCTCTCCGCGACATTTCCGCGCAGACAGTCTGCCGTGCTTTCTTCGACAATTGGGTGTCGCGTTTTGGCGCACCCGCATTCTTAACGAGCGATCAAGGTACACAATTTGAATCGCAGCTTTTCTCAGCCCTTCTTGCGCTCGTCGGCTGCCGGAGACAACGAACGACTGCGTACCACCCCGCGTCTAACGGTATGGTTGAGCGTTGGCATCGCGTCTTGAAGGCAGCGATCATGTGCCACGCCGATCAGCAATGGTCGCGTGTTTTACCCGCGGTATTATTAGGTTTGCGTACCCATGTCCGTCTCGATACAAATGCGTCTCCCGCCGATTACGTATACGGAACATCACTGCGTTTACCGGGCGAATTCTTCCTAATAGATGATTATAAACCCGACCCGCAGCCGTTCCTAGAAGAGTTTCGACAATATATGCGTACCGTTAAGCCGGTGCCTGTGGCACATAAGCGTAACGTTAAGACTTTCGTTTATAAGGAATTAGAGTCGTGTTCGCATGTGTTCATGCTTGTTAAATCCGTGCGTAGACCCTTAGAACGGCCTTACACGGGACCACACCGAGTACTCCAGCGCATTTCAGATCGCGTATATTCCATCGAAGTCAACGGTTCACCGCGTAACGTTTCTGTCGAACTCTTGAAGCCTGCGCACATTGTAAATGAAGGACTCGTAGCTCCGACATCGGATGCATCGCTGCCTGTCCCAAGTACATCGCTGCCGTTTCCAAGTGCGCCGTTACGCACCTACTCGCGCAGGAGAGTCACCTTCGCAGACTCCCCACATTAATGTAAGTTTTTTGTAAGCGTTGCGCGTAGTATGTAAGTTTTTTGTATCTAGCATGTAAGTACCTTTTGTAACATTTCCTTTCCGTAAAGCGTATTGTTAAAAGCGAAATCTTGCATGCTTCCGCTTCTCTTTGGGGGGGAGTGTGTAGGGGCAACATGCGCTTCCGCGCATTGCCACGGCGCTAGTGTCGCCTGGCAATAGCAGCATGCGAGCTGCATAGCGAGTCGCCCCTCTTGACGATCGTTCGTCCGCTGCCTAGAGCGTTTTCCGCCTAGGCGCCATGCTAGTAGATTCTGCTCTCAGTCGTCTTACTAGGCAGACGTGCTCGTTCCTTAGCCGTTGCTAAGCCTATATATATAACTTCCGTTATTGCCTCGTGGGCAACACGTGCCATTGTAACAAGTAATAAAGTTCTCGTTGTTAATATTACCAGCAGCAGTGATTTCGATTCAATTGCAATCTATTGGGACTAAACGCGTAGTAGGTCGCCTTCTCTATCTGGTCACCATAGGGATAAAACCTACAAAATGTTGTCATCAATTCCATCTGGCGGACACTTTGAGAATTACTCTTGCAAGTAGTGACATCTTTATTTTGTGTTACGGTACTAAACTTTTGCTAACAGTTCTCCTATTAGAGTGACACTACCCTGGGTTAGGTATATTGGTATATATATATATATATCAATCGGACTCTCGCAGTGTTGCCGTTTTTACCTTCAGCACGGCTAGTACTAGAGTAGGCTGTGGTGGTATAATATAAAACTGCACTCATTTGTTTTAGAGAAGTTCGTCTTTAATAAGTACTAGCTTTCTTATAAGCTTAATCGTAAGTAAACAAGTAACAACTTATTATCGATAACAATACAGTGTATTTACTGCTAGATAAATTGTCAGTATGTAACAAAAATTCATTCGTTCGATCTGTTAAGTAGAGTATTTTCAGCGACGCTCAAATATTATTCAATGTAGAATTTCAAGCACTAGATGCAAATTCGATTAAAGCTCATATATAACCTTGTTAATGCACTAAATATATAATTAGAGTAAGTACATGAATTTTTGCACGTGATGTACTTTGGTTGAGTGTTTACTAAAAGCTGTATCATGGTCCTTTTTTAAAAAGGAAACTACAGAACGTTTTAGGAAAGTTACAGCTAAAAATATTCAAAATGCTTAACAGAGAAGAGTACAAGTAATAACTGTAGGTATGTACATGTAGTTAGATACGAAGCAGCAGATTGAGAGGAATCCTTTTGTTTACCAAGCTGTGAGACACATAAATCTTCACAGTCTTCTTCCTTGCATAAGTCGCAAAGCGTTGCTTTCCGTGGTTCATAAAATACTCTCGCTTTCCTTGCTAAATAGCAGAACAGAAGAAATATCTAAGAATTAGAGATAATATTGCTATAAATTATACATCAAAGATTTTGACTTGGTAAGTAACTTACAGGAATCATAATAGTCGTATATAGTAACTGGCACTGGTTTCTGTTTTGCTACTTTGTGCGTTCTGAATGCAGATACTGTCGGGCAGTATTCCCGTCTGTCCATCTGTAATGTATTATTTACTATTAATGTACTCTGAAATTGATTGAAATAATTCAAATAATACACTTGTCATACCTTATCAAAGTATAGTACCACAACAGTGTCGCCTTCTTTAGTTTCTACACGCTTAACGTTCTGCGATACTTCAAGACTAGGTAGCGAGTCTCTGTCTGCAGTGAAACCAGATGGTAGACTAACTTCCATCACAACCATGTTACTCTCGTTTGCTTCTTTTGTTGGCACAAACCTGTGTTTAAATAACACACGTTATATTAAGATATTAAGACCGTAATTCCAGGTACAGTAAATCCTCTACAGTCGTGAAAGCCTCGGGGAGGTTCGTTTGCACAGTTCGTTGACGGACACTATTTTTTTCAGTTTCAGAAACTGAACTGAATAGACACGCTCAGTCTTCTGTTTACATATTTTGCGTCCAATGTATACCGAGACACGATTTCAAAGGCTTGTGTCTATTTAAGAATTTCTATCGATGGTTCTCTCGAGAGTACTCTCAAGAGAGTACTCACTTATATAAGAATTACATATGGTATAGAGCAGATGCACAACAGTTTAGAAGTTTTGTACGAATGAATGCGGTTATTCCACGCAGTTGGACACTTTTCGGAGTACTGTTTCGGATTTTGTTCAAATTTGTATATGTTGTAGACTCCAATGACCTATGAAAGAATCTCTCGAAGGATTTTTCGATATCTTTAAGACTGTTGATTTTACAGACTTGTGAAAAGAAGGTGTTAACCTTCTTTTTACGTAAAATCGACAGCTTTTAAGATATCACCCCAAAGACCCCAGTTAGGGGTCAAGACCCCAAAGTTAAAAATTGTGTTCCTTCCATTTCCCTCTACAACTTCTCGTTGATTGGACTATGAGGATTTACTGTATAATGTTTATGAAACCTACTATATTATATATTGTATAATACATATAACATACCCAGAGCAAATTGAAAGTTGCAAGTGATTAGCATTGGAATTTTTGTCGACTTGAGGATCCAAAGTAAAGAGCGGCCATGCTCCAGTTACATTTAGATTATACTGAAATGAAATTTGAACCAAGGCGAATCCACTTCCAGTACCTGTTATATTAACCGATCGCGTTTTCCTGGGAAGCTAAAGAAAGTGAAAATATTTGAAATACATTGAAATTACGATGCCTACAATTTAAACTTACACTGTGTTTTTGAAGTATCACAGAATTATCAGAATTGATATTCATCTGACTCTGTCCACCTCCTTCGTACATAAATGTTATTGAAATAGCATTATTCTTTGATGCTAATTTTTCACCTAGTTTCGCCAATGCTTGTATTCCGATCACGGTATCCTAAAGATTTGTTTGTAAGCGTTAAATTTTAAATACTACATTTACCTTGTGTACGCCGCTTACATATATAGTAGATGTTCTTTTAATATTTACCTGTGTAGATGCGAAACCACCTTCGGCATTTCTTTGTTTTACAAGCCATTTCATTAGAGCTATGGAATCGGTGACTAGATTACGTCTGAGATAAGTTAATAAAGCATAGGAAGTCATTTCTACGTCAACGGGTCTTGGTAAAGAATACCATGGATTTTGATCATCCTTAGGTACAGGCTTAGTCCACCATACAAGATCTTCTTTTCCACTAGCTTTGGATTCTAGTAAATTAAATGCAGCAGTTTCGTACGGATGCTTTGCCAAATTTAAGGCATACGTGCAAATACTCAATGCATAAATATCATCCAAGTCATTCATGTTACGGACAACGTAATCGATCCCTTTGTTTATCGTGTTGCGATATTTTTCATTATAATCCTGATTTTTTATGGGAACAAGATAAATATTTGATTTATATGTTTTAGAATTCTAAGCGAGTTAATATTAACTCTCTTACGTCGTTTTCAAGGAAAGCGATGAGAGTATAAGCTGTCAGTGCGAGACCTTTCGCAGCTCCGCCTTGCATGTCACGATGACTAACTTTTCCTACTTCAGGGAAACTTCCATTCGGAGCTTGATTATTTGACAACCATTGCAAAGCTTCGTCTATTATTCTATCTTCAACTAGAATATATTCCATAGCCTGCTTAAAAGCTTTTGCCACAAAAGCTGTAAGCCTAATAAAATATAACATTGCAGTGGGATAATATTAGATACAGTGCCGGATTAAGCCAGCGCGGGGCCCATAGCAAATGTTATCACGAGGCACTAGACCCTAGGCTTTGTATCAGGGCCGCTTGCGTGCAAATATAGCGCACCTTTTTAATAGTATCTCGTCGGTGATACAGTCACTGTATCGGTCACTGTATCGGTAAAACAGTGAATAAATGATGAGAAACAGACATTAGTGCTCCTATCGAAAAATTCTGGAACTATAGTTGTACCCAACCCTCCGTCTAGGGGTGTACTTCGGTAAATTTCAAACTGTGTGTTTAAACACGTATAGTTTAACGTAATAAAAGTTGCATTGACATTGTATGTGTCCCCGCAAGTGCGCTTGGTGTATGCTTTTTCTATAAGAACCCTAAATCTCTCGATATTTAAGAAAATGTATGTGTTTTGACAGTGGCAGCACTGTCGCGCCGCCCAATGCTTCTCGAACTCCGCTACATGATGCCGAATAATGAAAATTACGCCTCGATAGTGTTCGTAGCATTTGCTACTTCTGCTACGGGGCTTAATCCGACCCTGATTAGATATTAGGTATTGCTGTGCCTTACGAATTTGATAAATTGATAAATTAAACATTTTTATAATGCATACCATGTACTTCCATTGGTATCAGACTTGCCGAATGCACTAAATGATCCATCATCGTGTCTGTAAGTCAACTCTCTTTGATAACCTATTTCCATATATCTCAAAGCTTTACCTTCTACTGCTTGTGTTAGTTGATTTGTATTCTGCAAATGTATATTTATATCCATATAAATATAAAAAATGTATATTTATATCCATATTCTCGCTATTGTTACTCGTATCAAAAAATGTTTCAGCAGAGGCTTGAATCAGAGTTGGGCGTTATTCGAATGAAATTTCATTCGAATTCTCAGCGAATAAAAATTGCGAATACAATTTTATTCGAAGAGAAGTTCGAATAAATCTTTATTTGAATGAATTTTTATTCGAATAACCCAGTGAATAAAAATAGATTCGTAAAAACGTAGTGAATAAAAATTTATTCGAATAACCAAGTGAATAAAAATTTATTCGAATAAGCCAGCGAGCGAATAAAGGTATCGAATGACATCGCGCCGACGACTCAGGGCCCCGAGTGTCGAGTGCCGAGTGTCGGTCGGATTCCTAAGTTCCTACTTCAAAAGCGGCCCGCCGCCGGCTGCACTTATTCTCGGCCTTTATTCGTATTCGTTGCCGTCATTTAGAATAACGAATAACGAGTAAACAACGAGCATACGATATTGGTTTAATGCGACGCCATATAGCAAACATTTTGATAAGTAGAAAACTATTGAATTTCCTGAGAACGTATAATCTTCTTAAAACGTACACTTAATAATCGGGCAGTTCTTTGTGTGGCTCTTGGAGAGTCACACACCAAATAAAAAACATTAATGGCTGTAGGCCCTACTTACTAGCCATGCGTACCCCTAACCCTCTCGCAAGAGCAGTCTTACCCGCGAGCTCGCGAAGCGAGCGAGCAAAAATAACCCTACTCGAGAGCGAGCGAAGCGAGCGAACAACAACAACCCTCTAGTTTAAATTGAAATATCTCCTGAACTACTAACTTTTCGACATACATACATTAGTACTTTTTTATAACGAATGTCCAGCTGCATCGATTGATGTATTAAAAAATACATCATTCCATTTTAAAAAATAAAGTTGACCTTTATATGACCTTTACGTGTCCACTCACGAAAAACCTAATAACATCAAAATATGCTCCACTCGATACCATTCAAGCCTGTGCTGAAACATGTTTTACTACGAGTGACAATAGCGAAAAAATCAAGATGTCGAAATCGGGTGGGACACTGTATAATTGATTTTCTTTATCTTATACACAATATACTCGTGTCTCTTCTATTTGAGAGTGCATATTAATGAATATGTGCTTTAGCATTGCGCATTGTTTGCAATAATGGAATTATGTATTCTCATATAACATTTCAGGCAATTTGATCATGGTAATTGCAGAAAACTACACTCCTCAAAAAAAATAAGGGCTCACTTGTGCGAACCCGAAAAATTGCTCCCACTTTACGTGATCATACCTCCGTCAAAAATGGCCGTGTCGATATCGTTAAACAATGGTTTGAAAGCCTGGAATCTCTAGTTTGAGATGCTCTGTTTGAAATGGTTGCTATGTTGGTCTTTTACAGAGTTATAGCAAGATGAAGACAACATTGACGGTAAATAAAAATTTTGTGCAACTTTGGAACATCACAATCGATGTCTTGCAAAATCCTGAGGTCGTAGACAAATTTTGAGATCAGATTTGAAATCAGCGTGAAAAAATCTACGGGAAATGATATATAGTATGTTTAAAAAAAAATGTTTTCCGCGCGTGGTACTGGAGAAACCACATTTTCTTGAAATTCTACATGTTTAACGAATTTTCTCAACATTAAAAAACGTTCGTGCCATAATCTATTTTTCCATATTCTGCAAAGTTTCAGCTTTAATTTTTAAAAAATTTCATCGCTCTATCTCATTTCTATCGAAGGTTCTTTGATTTTGAATCGAGTTTGGTCCAAATTTTCCACTGTGCGCCGACGCGACGCTAGCATACTCAAAGATGTCAGGCAGCCTCTGTACGTGGCGCCCTAATTTCTGCGAAACACTAACTTCAAACACAGCTGCCATAGGTAAAAAATTGTCGCAACGAGTTCACGGGGTACTCAATCGATCGGCAGAATAGCGAGATATAAGAATAGGAGATATAGCGAGTTAAAGGAAAAATGGAAATTGTGCATTTTTTAAGCATATTTTCAGAAATACCTGGTATATCGAAATGTCAATGAAATTGAAAAAACAAATTGAGTGCCTCGAATAGAAAGAAACGCTCTTTCTATTGCTTTTTTGCACAAGATTCTACGATAATTCAACAACCTTCAACAACAACATTCAACAACCACACAATTTACACAGAAAAGATAGCCCTTCCAAATGATATTAACGCGATTTATCAAAAAAATTTGTTGCTCCCCGTGTGATGTTCCAAAGTTGCACAAAATTCTTGTTAACCGTCAATGTTGTCTTCATCTTGCTATAACTCTGTAAAAGACCAACATAGCAACCATTTCAAACAGAGCATCTCAAACTAGAGATTCCAGGCTTTCAAACCATTGTTTAACGATATCGATACGGCAATTTTTGACGGAGTTATAATCACGTAAAGTGGGACCAATTTTTCGGGTTCGCACAAGTGATCCCTTAATTCTTTTGAGGAGTGTATGTAGTAAAAAATCAAAAATTGTTCCCCTTTTATCTAATTGTAAGCCGATTAATTTTCTATGAATATCTGAAAATTAATCAATTCTTTCTAACTAATATTTTTGTGGATGTCCCACATTTTTTAATATACTGAATGAAAAATGATTTATTGTATATATACTTACTTTGAGATAATTTAGTATCACTATATTTGGAACGAAATTCAACATATTCTGTTCTCCGCAACCAGAAGGCATTTTAATTAAATTTGCCAAATTTAAGATGCTGGGACCCAAAATATCACCTGATAAGAAAATATTATAAATATAAAATTCAACTGCATGAATTACAAGAAATTTTATTCAAAGAACCTACCTACTGCAGAGATTTCAATATGTTCAGAACCTGGTACAGCATTTTTAGGTATGTCTATTGTGAAATTCATTGTTAAACTTGGCGAGTCTCTAAGATCCAAGAAAGCAGCTTTATTAAAGAACTGTGTCTCTCCTTCAGCCTGTACAATAAAAGATTGGATCCTATATTCAATTGATAACGACTTATGAATACAGAATACATATATAAAAGACTCGTTACTTTTACAAGTAGTTTACGTTCAACACTGTCACCAGCTAATATGCTATTTGCAGTTGCTTTAATAGTAATATAACCCAGATCTCGTGGAATGATCATGAATGATACGCTAGCACCAGAATTAGCTTTTACTTCGACTTTCTTTTTACGATACAATTCTAGTTCTGAAATATATAATCACAGTATTTGTGTTGATTCTGCAGCATATATCGCATGCAATAACATAACTTATGAAATCGATTAAAGTAAAACTTACTTGGTACGTCGTGCACGTCATTAGAAATTTCTGCAAAATCAAATTGACCTTCGTGCGTCAATAAAACTTCTGCTTCTACGGTCTTATTCATGTAGTTGAATACCACAATTTGTATAGCAACAATTTCTCCACGAATCACCGAATAAGGGAGATCCATTGCAATGAAAAATGGTCTGAAAACTTTCAACTGAAAAAAGAAATTTTGATTGGTTTTCATAATGCTTATAAAGTTGCGTATTATTTATACAGGGTGAGTCCGAAGAAATAGAACACCTAAATATCTCCGTTACTTTTCGTTGTCCAAAAAACTTCTTAGGACAAAGTTACACTGTTTGAAAGATCACATGTAACGGTGTAAGGGAAAAAATTTTCAAGGTCATTTATATTTTTTTAAGCGGAATGAGGTATTTTTTAATACATCAATCGATGCAGCTGGACATTCGTTATAAAAATGTACTCTAGTAGTAGTAGTAGTAGTAGTCGTGTTTATTGCCGGGGAGGGGCGGTTCGGCCGCCCCTCGCTTCCTTAGGGCACACCGGTTTTTAAACACCAGTTTCACAATTGGCGCTACCGGCACTCGGCCCTTTTAGCGGGTTGCAATTGTCCTCGTTTTTCAGCCGTCCCCTCTGTTTTATTCGGCCCGGGCCATTTTCAGAGTCGTCGACTTACTAGACGGGTCGGTCGTCATTGATGAGCGGGCCATGCTACCTAATTTTTTGAGTTTTTGAGCTGTTCTTACGGCTCGGTATGAACGTCGGGCCCCCTCACCTTCAGACCTGCAGGGTGTCTCGCCTGCCCTTTTAGACTCCCCCCCCCCCTTCACCATATTTTCATGTTGAATGTGTCAAGTTTTGAGCCCGTCCCTACACTGTTTCCGGATAGTCCAGAAACTTACCCACACCCTCCCCTAGGGCAATTCCACACCCTCCCCTAGGGCTAATCCCTCCCCGCCTATGCTGTGAGTCTATTGGGAGTACAGATGCAAGGGACCGCGTATTGTTTTTTTTTTACCATTGGGAAGAAGTTACTGCTACTTCGGATCCAATCCGACTTCATCGAAATCTCGGCTGGGCCGAGATATCAATTCCATTCGGTCTTCACCTGCCGCTTCGCGATAGGGTTGAGAAGGAAGGGTTCACCAACTTCACCGAAATCTGTCTCCTCAGAGATTTGATATCAGGTTCATCGGGATCTTCCTTCTTGGGTGGGCTTGACACATCCTAGAAAATATGGCTGATTGTTCGGATGCGACCACCATCCTCGGTTCTGGTCGGTGTTCAGCTATTAGCTCCGTCCACACCTGGCCTTTCCCTTAAAGGTTTCTAATTGATGTTCCGTTTGCGTTTTTGATTCCGTTTTTTTGGTAGGGTCCATGCCCAGTTTCCTCAGTAGTACCATTTTGTTCGCTGACCACCCCCTTTCCTTACTCTTATCCCCCAAACAGAGGAGATAGAGCCGGCGGGTACCTTTATGAGGCGGGATGGCCAACTTGGGCTCCCAATAGTTTACCGATTCCCTGGATAAAGGGGGAATATCGTTGCCATTGGTTGCCCCATGACCCCGACAGTAGGCACTGAGCCCGTAGCAGGAGAAAAAACCACCTTGGAAATTTATGCCACCCCGGGAATCGAACCCTGGCCTTCCTGCTACGAATCAGACACTCTACCACCTGAGCCACTGACCCGCCTTAAAAATGTACTAACCCATGAACTCTCAAACACAATTACTGTCGTACTAAGACGTTAGCGTTTACTTGCTAGTGTAAATTGAAGAATTGAAGCTGAAATTGAAAAATTGACGTTGAAAATGGAATTGAAGATTTGAAATTAACCAATTGAAATTGAAAAATTGACGTTGAAATTAAAGAGTTGAAATTAACGAAGTGAAATTGAAGAATTGAAGTTGAAATGGAAGAGTAGAAATTGAAGTTGAAATGGAAAATGTGATGTTGAAATTGAAATAAAAGAGTTGAAATTAACGAATTGAAATTGAAAAATTGAAGTTGAAATTGAAAAATTGACGTTGAAATTAACAAAATGAAATTGAAAAATTGAAGTTGAAATTAAAGAGTTGAAATTAATAAAATGAAATCGAAAAATTGAAGAGTAGAAATTGAAGTTGAAATGAGAAAGTTAAAATTGAAATTGGAAATGAAGTTGAAGAATTGATATTGAAATTGAAGTGGAAGGGTTGATATTGAAATTATAGTTGATATTAATGAAATGAAATTGAAAAATTGAAGTTGAAATGGAAGAGTAGAAATTGAAGTTGAAATGGAAGAATGGAAATTGAAGTTGAAAATGAAGCTGAAGAGTTGAAATTGAAGTTGAAATTGAAAAATTGACATTGAAATTGATGTTAGCGTTTACGTACTTGTGTAACGACAGTAATGTACGACAGCAATGGTGTTTTAAAGTTATTTAAATTGAAATATCTCCTGAACTACTAATTTTTCGACATACATAGGTTAGTACTTTTTTATAACGAATGTCTAGTTGCATCGATTGATGTATGAAAAAATACCTCCTTCCATTTAAAAAAATATCGATGACCTAGAAATCTCATAAAAAAATGACCTTGAAAATTTTTTCCCTTGCACCGTTACATGTAGCCTTTCAAACAGTGTAACTTTGTCCTAAGAAGTTTTTTCGTACAACGAAAAGTAACGGACATATTTAGGTGTTCTGTTTTTTCGGACTCACCTTGTATGTATGTATTGCCAATCTACGTTTACCTTTCGTGGTTGTTCTACGAGGCCTAACCCGTCGACATCGTTCAGAGAAAATGCTGTCAATACCCACGATGTGATCGAATCAGGTACATTCCTTTTTAGCTCATTCCTCCCATCGTACCTGGTTTCAGTTTACGTAGTTATTTTTTGTTAGAAAATGATTTTTTAATTTTAAAGCACTATAATTCATAGTAAATGTATGATTTGATAGATGTTTCGTAATATATTGTTGTATTTTACAAAGACTCAATCACCTTATGAAAAACTGAGAAATTTACTTTATATAACATGAAAGAATGAATGATTGAAAGTATAATATTAAACAAGTAAATGTATATAGCAGTCGTATACGAACACCGAGAACATCCCATAGCATTGATTTACAAAGAAATGTTCTGTACAAAACAAAAGCATGTATAATGTATACAATATAAAAGCCTTTGTAAACTGACAGTATTTATAACATAAATACCCTGAAGAGAAGTTTGTAAAAAGCCAGGTGTTTAAGATCTCATGCATTAGGAATACACGGGGCTTATTCCAGACAGGAGGTGGGATGCGAGAGAAGGCATAAGGACCTGCCAATGGTGGTCTTGTTGCTAGTTTGTGCGTAACAGGCGGACCAATGTCTGGCCGAAGTGTAGATGCACCATGAGGCGAGCCTGTTATTCTACCTTCCAATATTCCCGGTTGTCCTGGAATCCAATTCTCTGTATTGCATTATATCAAGAGAAAATCAAAATGTAACGCTACCAAAAATAATAAAGGTCTTATTAAATTCTATTCGGAACATGTTTAAAAGCGAGATTTGTTCGGCGACAACTTTTATGTATCTCGAAACATGGAAATAATGAAGTGTTACTTGCAGAATAAATTATATTATCTAGCAGAATGAAACAATCTGTTATAATTAAACCATCACCTCGCAGAGTCGATTACATGAAACTACCCTGTTAAATACCCCCTCTCTATATACATGGCTAATTTTAATTAACCATTAGTGAAAACATGAAACATGTTTAAGTGATGGTTAATATGTCGTGTTAATGAAACTTTTCACTTTACTTAACAAGTTACGAATTGATAAGTATTATCAGCAGGTAATAATTTCAATGGCTTTACCCAACATCAAGCATTTGCCAAAGCCAAGTTTCAGGAAAATTCTTGCGTACTTTCATCTTCTCTGACGATTTGAATGCAATTGCACCTCCAAGAGCGGTGGCTGAAAGGGGGTGCTCTAAACCAGACCTGTAGTATACTACACAAACATAAGCAATGTTAAATGATAAATACGTTTTCTGATTAACTAAACTGATTTGATTGTAAGTATTATATGGAATGCTGAACGCTTTCAAGATATTACTCTCATGCTACGTTACGGAGTGGTAAAATATTTTAACCAATTTGTTACCAAATTAGAAAAATATTTGGGATCACGTATATACTAAGGTGGGTAAAGTAATATTAGTTACCAATTTTATAAAACCACGCAGATATTTGCTCGAATTTACTTACGAATTGGAAAATTTTCATGGACATATCCATTTGTCATAATAATAGCACCATTTTCCTAAAACAGAAAAACAAATGATTTCGTTCAAAAGCGGATAATGTATCTCTGAAAAATAGTTAAAATACAATATACACAGAAAGTTATGCACATACATTAAAAACGTCGTTTGCTGTAGCCGATCCACGGCTCCAAAGATATCGATCAAAAACTGAGTCCGCGTATGGCGAGTCTTCTACCATGTCGTACGATTTTAACTCTTTATACACTTGTTCCTACAAATCATTGAAATATGTTATTATTATAATATTTCAAACTATAACAAACATTGAATTCATTAAACTATCAGAAAATTACATACACGAGAAATATCATTGCCAGACTTTAATAAAATAGATCTCTGATCAACACCTAATAAACCAACGTATGAATTTGGTTTCGATGTGATAATTAAATTGACATTTTCTCCTGGTCCAACTTCTTCTGGTGCAACATTAATGTCGACCTTAAATAAAAAACGAAGGAAAATAAAGAAGCGTCAAATCCTATTTGCAGGCATCATCCTCGATTTTGTTCTAAATGAAATATGTTGTAGTCCATGTGAAATTAGGGAGGATTTAAGTCATCATTTTGCCGGTTTCGAATTTTTTTAGAAATGGCGGACCTTCGAAGTTTTCAATTTCTGCCCATTTCGGCGAAAACGGGCCTCACTTACGAATTTTTATCTCAGGTACTGTTTGTCTCATTGAGCTACATTTTTTTTTGTTTTATTCGGAAAGGATTGGGCTATTACAAAATAATTTTTTCAACCTCAAAAATCAACTTTATAATGTCGAAAAATTTAAACAAATTCTTTTTTTATGTTTTTTTTCGATGAGGTGCCAAAGTGATTTAAATTTGGAAAAAAGTATGGTTATATTCCTTGAAGTTTTCCCTTTAAAATGAGCCCTTGAAAAAGATGGAGCCATAAAAATTGGCGCCATAATCAGCTGGTAAAGGACGCCGTGTATTTACCTCCGTTTCAGGTAGAAGTACACGGCGCCCTGTACCAGCTGATTATGGCGCCAATTTTTATGGCTCCAACTTTTTCAAGGGCTCATTTTAAAGGGAAAACTTCAAGGAATATAACCATACTTTTTTAACTTCCCGATTTTATAGGGAAGTTATTGTAATTACCCCGAAAATCGAAAATCGATTTTTTAGCAGATCTGCACGTTTCATGGTCATTGGAGTCATTTTAGACTATTTTTATCAAAATGTACGTATGTGTGCGTGTGTGTATGTGTGCGTGCGCGTGTGTGTGTGTGTGTGTGTGTGTGCGCGCGCGCGTGCGCGCGCGTATGGCCGTTTCTATGTAATCAAATTTTTCGTTAACGTTTTCAGAAAAAGTAACAACGCGATCAGGATGATGAATGATGCAATCGATGTGCCCCGTCGTAACTTAGAGCTGATTAGATTTTGGTCCATATTGGTCAAGTAGTTTTTTAGATTTTTACTTTTTTTTCGAAAAGAGTTGATTCTACAATGCAATTTATAAGGGAGGACGAAAATTTTCCACCAAAGAACCAAACGCAATTACATAAAAAAATTTTTTCTTAATTTTTTTTTTAGATTTAAAAAAATTTTTTTTTTTAACTGATGCTAATGTTACCGCTTGGAATAATCGAAAGTTATTCCAATGCAAGAGTGAATTTATCATCTCTATTCCCAAGAATACATTTTGGGAGAATATCGATGAAAGTACAAAAAAAACGATGTTAGCGATGTTGGCGAAGGAGTAACCAATCGGGAAGTTCTTTGTGTGACTCTTGGAGAGTCACACACCAAAAAAAAAACATTAATAGCAGTAGGCCCTACTAGCCATGCGTATCACTAACCCTCTCGCAAGAGCAGTCCTACCCGCGAGCTCGCGAAGCGAGCGAAGAAAAACAACTCTACTCGCGAGCGAGCGAAGCGAGCGAGCAACAATAGCCCTCTAGTTCCAAATTTAAATCACTCTGGCACCTCATTGAAAAAAAACATAAAAAAAGAATTTGTTTAAATTTTTCGACATTATAAAGTTGATTTTTGAGGTTGAAAAAATTATTTTGTAATAGCCCAATCCTTTCCGAATAAAACAAAAAAAAATGTAGCTCAATGAGACAAACAGTACCTGAGATAAAAATTCGTAAGTGAGGCCCGTGTTCGCCGAAATGGGTAGAAATTGAAAACTTCGAAGGTCCGCCATTTCTAAAAAAATTCGAAACCGGCAAAATGATGACTTAAATCCTCCCTAATTTCACACGGACTACAACATATTTCATTTAGAACAAAATCGACGATGGTGCTTGCAAAAAGTAATCGATTTGGTATGGAATGGCCCAGAAATTTCCTAATTAACATTTTCATTGTGATTCAACCCTTAAAATTAACTTACGAAGTTTTGAAGTACTCCTTCTAACTCTACATCTAAAGCATCTGCAATTACTTCTCCATCAGTTCCTAGATAATATACAATTACATGTGCAGTAGGCGCCATAACATACGTTGCTAAAAACCTGTAGCAAATGAATGTTTTATACAGTTTGTGAATTTGAACGAGCAATAATTAAACTAAATGAAAAATAACTAAATACTTGCTTGAAAGTTGTCGTGTATTTATTTTGTACATATATAGAACCAGCATCCAATATATCTCCGCGTCCGAATATTTCATAATTAATATATTTTAATGGTATTGTGGAGTTTACCTCAATTTCAACATCGTGATTAACCTGCAGAAGGAAGTATTATAATTCATATCGATCGCGCATCGACATCTTTCATGTGTTATACAAATGTACATACAGTGGGGTTTTCAGTTTTCAAAATAGCTTGTATGTATTCATTGTTCTGAGACATAGCTTGGTTTGTTGACGGAAACCACTCGTGTAAATTTAGATACTGCGCCTGTTAAATATAAATTTTGTACACGTGCTTATTACAAATTAATTATTCTCATTTTTTGAAAGCTTTGTAATATTTCACCTCAATGTTTAAAGGAAGCGAACTGCTGTCATTAGTTTTCGATGGATAGAAATCCAATTGTACCATACCATTTTTATCTAACATTCTATCAATAATGGTATATGCGGATTGATTGTAAGTATATCCATACATTATTGTGACAGGATTTTTATCATCTTGAACCGGTGTTCCATCATGATATGTCAGTTTTACCTGCAAGTCTTGTTCATTAAAAACCATTATACATACGACTTTATACGATAAACATAATCTCATGTACGTACAAATGCTGTATACTTTAAACCTGGTTTATAATATTCTGACGTTTTTATTAACTCCATCGTGTACTTGTGCCTATGTACTCTTACTTGAATAGAAGTATTTTGTCTTCTACCAGTTAAAGATTCTTCCACTGCAACATCGATCGTAACCGGTCTTTCATAATCGTCGGATAATCTGCAAAAAGTATACTAAATAAGTCAGATTTCAAAAAACTGTGGAGAAAAATAACGTTCGTTTTACGTACTTCAGTTCAGATTCAATATCAAAATCAACTACTACTTTTCCATCGATAGGTATCACTTTTCGTACAGGTTGCTGAAAAATTGGTTGTATCACGCCAGAAAAAATATCAGGATAAACTGTAATTGTTGCCTCGCCCTTCACCGGCTTGCCATAAGTATACCTAAATAAGTTGTATTTTGAAGCTTTTATCACATTTTTAATGGACATAATGAACATTTGAACATTAAGTGTTATCAAACTAATTGTTAGAAACAATCGGTAATATGTTTTTAGAAAACTTACAGGCGGAATATAAAATTGTAGAAGCAAATACAGGGTGTCCCACGCAACTGGAACAGGCTGAACCTCCTAAACGGTCGGGAATAGAGGAAAATGTTATAAGAAAAAGTTGAATGGCATCAGACGGTGCATACTATGCAATTAATTTTATGCCCTTTTGTGCATCGGTGCATCAGAAAAATGCAACTGCACTTTTGTTTTAAATGGAAACCTACATTTTTGACTGCACCAATCAATGCACTTTGTTGTGCTCTACCCTAAACTTATTCGTTAGGAAGTTACCGAAGCTAAACGTTCCCTGATTTATAATGGAACATAACATAGGTACTCCGGAACACTTGCCGAGACCGAAATAATTAAGTGAACTTTTAGCTTCGATAACTTCCTAACGAATAAGTTTAGGACATAAGTATGTTAGTACTTTTATGTAGAGCACAACAAGCTGATCGATTAGTGCAGTCAAAAATGTAGGTTTCCGTTTAAAAAAAAGTGCAGTTGCATTTTTCTGATGCACCGATGCACAAAAGTGCATAAAATTAGTTACATAGTATGCACCGTCTGATGCCATTCAACTTTTTCTTATAACATTTTCCTCTATTCCCGACCGTCTTGGAGGTACAGCCTGTTCCAGTTGCATAGGACACCCTGTATAGTATACAGGGTCTACCCGTTAAGTTATGCCACCATTTTTTAAGCATTTCCGGTAGTGCAATTAAAAAATGTTTTAGACAAAAGTTTGTCAGTACTTCTTACATAAAAAATATAAAGGTCACGAATTCAACAGTGTATTATCATACTCAACTAGAAGATTTGCTGCAAACGTAATTTTAATAAAAAATTATTTCTTCAAAGTAAATATCAAGTTACATCAGATGTTCGAACTGCGATCCATCTTCTATGATACAGAAATCCGCTCTTTGTATTAAATATTTCGTTGTTATCATAATTAGGGCATCTCGGTTTGTTATTATATGCAGTTGTTATGTGATTCCGAAGTTCTTGAACGCTTATAAGAGACGCGTGCGGATTGGCTTCAAAATAACTTAGCACTAATATTGCATTGTCTTCACTTGTGACAGGTCTACTGCAACTAGGATGTTTCCCATCAGGAAATTTACCACATAACAGCAATGATTTTGTAAGATAACGGAACGTTTCTCTAGAATGACAAATCGTAAATCGTTCTTTGTACAAACTTTCCGCTGTGCATGCACTTTTTCCATATTCATTGAAAACAGATAACATATCACATCTTTCTGTATATGAAAACTTACTCATTCTGAAAGGTCAAATCGTTATACACTAAACTACGACTGAAGGAGTACTGTCAATAAGCTGATTAGATCGACGACACGATAACAAACTCATGATTCTGAACCATAAGTGATAAATACAAACATAATATGGGAAGCGACGAGACTAAACATAAGCCGAGACGCCCTAATTATGGCGACAACGAAATATGTAATACAAAGAGCGGAGTTCTGTATCATAGAAGATGGATCGCAGTTCAAACATCTGATGTAACTTGATTTATTGGGTATGGGAATAAATTCCCATAGCGTGAAAACGTTTTCCAACAGTAGATCGATCGACGTTTAATTCAATTGACAGTTCTGCAAGTGTTTGACATGGATTTCCATTAAGTAATGCTGGGAAATCTGTATCTTCGAATTTTTTGGCTACCATCGCAATCTTTGCCCTTACATCGAAATCATGGTTTTTAAAGGAGGCATCGTCCCCGTAAATATATAATAAATATAATATACTAAATATATAACACCTTTCTTTAAAACAAAATAATGCAACATGACTTCCCACAAATGCTGCTTACTTGGAACAAAAGTCGACATTTTTCACGCGAAAAATTGACTGCTGTTCACGCTCGAAACAATTGCCACTAACTGCGTTTCAAAGCATATTGTTAGACATAGACCTTTCAAAAACATGTACTACGTTCCATCAAATACGCGATCGGTACTTAAGTACAACGACATCTGTCAAAAGGATGGAAACTTATTCCCATACCCAATATTTTGTAAGAAATAATTTTTCATTAAAATTACGTTCGCAGCAAATTTTCAGAGTTTGAAATTTTCATTTCAAGATAATCATAGGATAATATACTGTTGAATTTGTCTCGACCTCAGTAACAATCCTATGATGTCTAAAACATGCGGTGTCATTTAAAAAAGTCAAGGTGACCTTTACCTTTATTACATAATAAGCATTTTTTCAGATTTAAGAATATGCGAACATGTAGCTCACCAAGTACCGACAAACTTTTGTCTAAAACATTTTTTAATTGCACTACCAGAAATGCTTAAAAAATGGTGACATAACTTGACGGGTAGACCCTGTATAGATTCGATAGAATGTTGAAATTTGCTTACTTTGCGTAGATCGTTGCAGTAATTTTCGAGTCTTTAAACGTAAAATGTTTGGGAGCAACTATGCTGACTTCAAAATTGGGGAGGATGTACTCCGCAACTTCAAACTCCTTCTCAAATATTTGATCACCAACATTAGCAGTAATTTTCCAAGTGCCTAACACAGGCGACTCGGATAATTCGATCTCTCCATTAAATATTCCGTGTGTTACGGATGGACGATTCCATTGTTTGATTCTGTTACTTTTTCCATCCTATATAAATTGTACACATATTACGGTTTTATGTCTTATTTAATTTCTTGTATGACATTTATTTAAAATTACTTACCGTTATGAAAATATCTATTAATCTGGCAAGAGTAGGTCTAAGTCTTGAATTCAATAAAATGCATCTGAACATGACTTTATTACCTGGTTTGTAAATTGCTCTATCGGTTTGAATAAAAACTGAATAACTCTTATGAGCGTATTTGACAGGTTTTGAATTAGAGAACTCCATTCCTGACAGACCGCGTGCAACTAGTTCATACTTCCCAGGTATAACATCTCCGATCTAAGAGATTTAAGAATATTAATTAATTGCAAATTATATTTTTCACCGAAACAATTAATTAAGCAAATGTACCTCAAGCTTTAAGATTCTCGTCGAATATGGCTGTACTTGAATACTTTGGGATACATTGTATATATCCCCGTTGTCCAGCTGACCATTCAATTCAATGTATATCGTTGACGGTGTTGAAATGCCAATTGTGCTTACTGCTACATGATATTTTGAATCGGGTCTAACCACTTTTGGTGAAATTATGCTATAATACCTGTAGAAGATATTCAATAAAATGGTATTTTTTCGATAGATTCCACTAAAATAATTTAAAGACTTTAATACTAAACAACACACAGCAATCAAAGAGATTGGATTTCATTTTATTGTACAAATTACAAAAATGAGATTTTTTTATTGAGATATCAATTGATTTTTATGTTTTTAATCATTGTAATCGTTTTACAAACTTGTAAAGGAACATTCCGATCTCTTTGGTAGGTCTAGTATTAAACATTAAATCGTTCAAATAAAACATTTATAAAAATGTTATATACATACGATTCAGCTTGTATGTTTGCAGTTATGCATGACAGGAGAAAAATGTAGAACCAATGCGAAAACATTTCTGTTGATTCTGTAAAATTATACTTATAAAATTATATTCTGTAAAATTGTATATATGTATATATACACATATATACATATATTTACATAAATGGTGTGACAGACAATTATTGTCACGCGTTCAGTTGCATTCAAACAATACAATACAATTATATCTACAATTTATATGATGTAAGCGTAGCGTGTAGTTATTTCCTCGAACGAAATTATCGTTAAATCATCAAACTGGTTTTTCCACGAATACGTGTGGATTTCCTATCGTAACTCGTAACAAATATTATTTGTCTTTGGACAAACAGGAAAGTGGAAATTCCGAAACCTCAAACGATGACTGTAATAGGCAATTGTCATATGTATTTTAAACTTCGGGTTTTCCAGTATTCATTCTAATAAACGAGAGCATTCGACAATGCGAAAGAAAATGATCTCCTTTGACGAAAATTAAATCTAAACGTCACTTATATAAAAGATCGAAAAAATAACTAAACAATTTTGTCGAATTCTGCAATCAGCGATATCTTTTCGTTAATTAGAAAGTGGTACGACAGAATCTTACAACCTGCAAGTCCTCGAAACCCGATTTACTATCATCACTCATACTGACTTTCGCTCGTATAAATAGAACCTATTCGTGATAAATGATAAAAAATATATTCTTTAAAACGTTCTATTTGTTATTATAAAATTTTCATCGAATAAATTTGTGATTTGAATTTTGTTCATTGTACAAGATCGCATAATGAAAGGGTGACTCACCTGATCGATTCTCTGTTTATGCTTTCTCAATCTCGCTGGTTGCACGCAACCGCGAGTTATATTTTTCTTACGCAAATTTCAGAAAGAAATGAAGCAACTGTATTGCAACGCTTCTAAACTAACAATCGAGCGAATACTATGCATAACAGTCACTACCGATCATGGCTTCAAGAAATTGAATAGCGTAGGTTTCCCTTCCTCCAGACCGTTTTGTTTCTACTATATATATCTGTCACGCTTTTACCGTTATAGAAGCAACAAACCAACGGGCAGCGGGGTACCACAAACATATTCTCCAGTTTGTCTGTATGAATTTCATCTCGCAGTATTCGAGGTTATATATATGTATATTATGAGTTCAATTCTACGAAAATTATTCTAATAGTTGTATTTGTTGAATGTAATCATAAACTGTATAATAACTTATGGAAAATTACACAATATGCAAATATAATATTATAAAGTAAAAAAAAAAGATGTATGAACCATTGTGTTTAATTATTCTTCTAGTATTATCAATTTAAAACATTTAAGAAATTTTTAAGGATAATCTATGAATTGTTGGGGAATTTTTAAACAAGTTACGAGTCATTATTTTGCATCTTTAATACCGAAAATGACCTTCGACGTATCTCATAAGTCAATCTCGATGACATCAACAGACAGTTTAATCCACGCCAAGTATATATCGTAACAATTGTGAAAGAATTAGATGCGTGATTCGCCATATATGGTTAAACGCTTGATCTTTTTTTACATGGCACGCTTTGTATCTCTTTTTCAAAATTAGAAGCAGCTGTAACAGCCATAATACAAAGGGTATAGCCGGATAAGATAGTAAAAAATGCCCTTGACCCGAATTTTATCGATGAAGTGTCATTCGATAGAGCACCAAGAAAAAAATCATACTGTGCAAAATTTCAACCCTGTATCTCTATCGGGAGGGTAGTTATGGGGTAAAATCGAAAAATCAGTTTTTGGCCTATTTTCCCAAGTTAATGACGTTTAGAAATTCTGAGAAAAATCAGACACATGTCAAGAACCCAAATACATACTTTGCAATTGGTTTCAGATTTTTAAAGTGAAAATCCTGCTTGTAAAAAATCAAAAACCTCAAAAAAATCGAAAAAATGCAGATTTCACATGGAAGTTCTAGAGTGACAACATTTATATTTTTACAGTAGCGGTATATTGTCATAAGTATTGTTCATGAATTTTTTCAGATTTTTTGGTTTGGTGCGCCGTTGTTAAAAAAAACAAAAACCGATTTTTTCGACGTTTTTTCCATGAAGAACTAACCCAGATAGCCAAAATGCTCGATTCTGGCCAGGGCAGTTATGACCGTGTGGGCTCGCAACGTTCCCTCGGCACAAGCTGCTCTCGGCCCGTCGGTCCTGATTTCTGCCAAATTTTACGACATTCGCCACATTAATGCGACCATGCTACCCTCTTACAATCTCGGACCTACTTAAAATTTGGCAGAAATCAGGACCGACGGGCCGAGGGGAAGCTTGTGCCGGATTTGCGCCGAAGGAACGTTACGAGCCCTCACGGTCATAAGTGCCCTCCTCAGATTATAGCCATCGTGTGCCATTTGCCCATTCATGCGACGTTCGGCCCGTCTACCCAGGGGGAGAAAACTCTTATGTATGGCCTTGGACTGCTTAGTATAGTTGAGGGAACTAGACTAGATGGCACCACGATCACAGCACATCACGTGATTAACCGTGATTGGATATGACTGTGTTTCAATCCCTGGCGCTATTGGTCGCAATTTTGGCGCTAATATCCGCCAAAATCAACAGTCAACTGTCAATCTCTGTGCCTCGTGCTGTGATTGTGTAGATAGTTGTGGACTGCAGAAATAGCAATTTTATATTAATACAGGTGGATCGAGTAGCTTGGGCTCGCGGCGGACGCGGGGACGAGGGTACTGTGTGCGAGCAGATCGATTGCTAATCGATCCCCAAGTAGCCACGGTCGTTCGTAGAACGTACGTTTCACGGCCAGTTTATGCCCAGAAGTCCTACGTCCATTCTTCACATTTGAAGAATGACCCTAGGGCTTGAATTCTGGACGTTCTAGGAATCTCCGTTTCTTAAGTTTTACGAATGACCCTAGGACTTGAATTCTACAACTTTTTAGGAATGTTCGTTTCTTAGGTTTTACGAATGTTCCTAAGCGTGAGCAAGGGTACTTTCACCAGGGTAGTGTCACTCAATGTACTTTTCTGTTAGCACGAAAATCCAGCGCTATCTGAATTTTGTGTTACACAACTAACGAGTAAAACGCGGGGATTCAAAATCCATACTACCCATTCCTTGCTAATTTATAATTTTTATTTAAAAATAAAACAAATTAAAACATCTTAATATATTTTAAATATAGTATATTGAATTTTATAGCAATTACAAACAGTATATGTACAACTTTTTACTTATTAATAAATTGAAACCATATTATCAAGCGCGATAACACTGTTTCATTACAAATATCGCAAGTTACACATTATTTACAAATTTTTTCATAATAAGACTACATCAAATGCATATCACAGCAATTAACAATGACCAGGCTCAAAGAAAAGCGCAAAACAATGTATAACACACATCGAGATCGTATAATACACATCCACACACATCGTATATCTCGTAACACACACCGCAGATCTCGTAACACACATCGTATATGTCGTAACACACACCGTATATCTCGTAACACACATAGCACATTTCGTAACACACACCGTAGATCTCGTAACACACATCGAGATCGTATAACACACATCGCACATTTCGTAACACACATTGTATATCTCGTAACACACATCGAGATCGTATAACACACATCCACATACACCGTATATATTGTAACACATCGAGATCGTATAATACACATCCACACACATCGTATATCTCATAACACACATCGAGATCGTACAATACACATCGCATATCGCATAACACACATCGTATATCTCATTAGACACATCGAGATCGTATAAGAGACATCGTATATCTCGTAACACACATCGGGATCGTACAACACACCTCGTATATCTCATAACACACATCAAATATCGCAGAACATACATCTACATCGTATAACGTACATCATATATCTCATAACCAGAATAGGGCAATAATCATCTAATATTTAAAAATTATTAATAGTTTTTTTGAATGTCAGTTGTAGCAAAATAGTCATTAGTCAAAACTTTTTGATTAGTTAGTGACAGTTAGTCACAGCTCTAAGTAATTGTTAGCTATAGCTTATTAGTGAATTAGTAGTTGATGATCAGTCATCTTTAGTCATCAGTCACTATTATGCGATTAACATACATTAATATTATTAATTTTTTATCATTAATTAATCAGAAAGTTTTGATGACCATTAGTTATTTTTAAATATTAGTTGATTATTGCCCTACTCTGCTCATAACACACATCAACATCGTATAATATACATCGCATATCGCATAACATACATCGCATATTGTAGAACATACATCAAGATCATACAACACACATCGCATATCGCATCATGTATCGTAGAACGTGATGGTCATCTGCCCTTCCTTTGCGCAATCAACGATCGGCTCAAAACACTTACCAAAGCCACAGTTGCACCAAAAGGAGGTCATGGTGATAATTTGGTGGTCTGTGGTCAGTTTGATTTACCACAACTTCCTGAATCCTGGTGCATCCATTACAGCTGAAAAGTACCGCCACCAAATCGACGAGATGCATGAAAAACTTCAAGGTGTGTGCCCAGCACTGGTCAGCAGAAATGGTCCTATCCTTCTCCACGACAACGCCAAGCCACACGTCGCCCGACCGACCCTTCAAAAGTTGAACAAATTAGGCTAGAAAACTCTAAATACCTCATCCACCATACTCACCAGATCTCTCGCCCACCGATTATCACTTTTTTAAGCACCTCGACAACTTCTTGCGTGTGAAATGCTTTAAATCCCAGAGAGATGCTGAAACGGCATTCAACGAGTTTGTTGCCTCCAGGACTCCAGAATTAAATTCAACCGGAATAACAAAACTTTCCAACCTATTTCATTGAAATCGTATATTTTTGTTTACAACATGCACCAAAATGTTGTCATCAATTCCATCTGGCGGATACTTCGAGAATTACTCTTGCAAGTAGTGACATCTTTATTTTGTGTTACGGTACTAAACTTTTGCTAACAGTTCTCCTATTAGAGTGACACTACCCTGACTTTCACTCAATGTATTTTTCTGTTAGCACGGAAATCGAGCGCCATCTGAATTGAAAACGCGGGAATTTAAAATCCATACTACCCATTCCTTGATAATTTATAATATTTATTTAAAAATAAAACAAATTAAAACATTTTACTACATTTTAAATATAGTTTATTGAATATTATAACAATTATAAACAGTATATGTACAACTTTCTACTTATTAATAAATTGAAACCATATTATCAAGCGCGATAACACTGTTTCATTACAAATATCGCAAGTTATACATTATTTACAAATTTTTTCATAATAAGAATATATCAAATGCATATCACAGCAATTAACAATGAACTGGCTCAAAGAAAAGCGCAAAACGATGTATAACACACATCCACATACATCGAGATCGTACAACACACATCGCATATCGCAGAACATTTTAAAAAATACGTTTTGTAGATCTGTTGAATTATATGCACTGAGAAAGTTTCGTCAAAATTGGTTGATGCGGGAAAAAACGACAGGCATTGAAAGATGTAGGAATCTTTAGATTTATTGCAGTTAGATGCCGAAAATCGTGAAAATCTGCAATTTTGACCAACTTTAAACGTTTGGAGCTCATTGCAACGTCGACAGAATTTGACGAAATTTTCAAAATATGCTTAATAGGCAAAGATATACAAAACGTATTTTTTAAATTGTCGATATAGGCCCACGTAAAAATTTGTAAAATGCTACTTTTAGTATTTTTTCTACAATTTCGATCAATTGCTACTTTTGGAAAAACTTTTTACAGATCTTATAGCAAACAAATTGCTTCCCAAAAAAGTTCAAATCTTATAGTGCAATATTACAAAAGTTATCGCCTTTTTAAGAGCATCCGAATATTAATCCGGTTCACTGTATGTATATCTAAGAATTCTTACATCTTTCAATGCCTGTCGTTCCATTCCGCATCAACTGATTTCGATGAAATTTTCACAGTGGATATAATTGGCACAGTCCAAAGAGCATACTTATTAAATTCTCAATATTTTTCAATATTTCTACTGTCCCGATCAAAATTTCTTTTCACATCCTGTAGTAAACTAATCGCTCTAGCTTCCCAAGAAAGTTCAAATCGTATGGTACAATATTAAAAAAGTTATCGTCTTTTTTAGAGCGTACCTTTAATTATATACAGTTACTCAAATTCATATTCGGACGCTCTAAAAAAGACGATAACTTTTTTACACGTCCTGAAAATGTCATTGAAATCGATTTAGACGCGAGCTATAGAGGATCAAAAGTGGTGAAAATCGTAGTAGACGCTGTTTGTCGGTGGTCGTTTTCCAATGCTGTTCACAGTGTTTTCTCGACAAATGTCCCAAATGTCATCTGGCCTGCCTGTCTCACGGACCCACTGTGTATTATAGACGTGTTACGACTGGTTACGACTGGTTACGACTAAGCACCTCTGGGAGGTTGAAGTTTTGTGATAGCAGAGAGGAAATCTGGTGATAACTATTGTCATATCATAACTATGATAGTATTTTGGGCAATTATCGAGAAAACACTGTACTTGTCATTTTTGGGTCGGCGAGTTTCCTAAAAATAAAAATTTTTTATTAGATTCCATGCTTAGAAATACATACTTCCATATTTAGATTCATTTACATAGCTTACCAATAATTACAGAATTCCTCGGAACCTCATTTGTCCGATATTGTTTAATGCATCTATAGCCCTGTCGCTGCATGTACATGAAAACAATAATCACGGTTGTCATACCGATACAATGATTATTGATGGAATATAATTAAACAATTAGCACAATTAGTAGCATATTTGATTTTGTATTCATATACCTAACTCGTTCAGTCGTTTTGATGCCAAAGGCGGAGGCAACATCGAATCGGACTCGTCATCGCTATCGTTCATCGCTTTTATTTTTCTTTTGCTTAATTGAGTCTCTTCTACTAATCCTGACTGCAATTCTTTTACCTTGGCCCTTGCCTTTGGGCGAACATCTGAAAGCAGTTTTAAATAATGGGCAAGAATCTGAAAGCAGTTTTAAATAATTTTAAATAATACTATAAGGAGTCGAGAGTCTCGACTACGCGTGGCTGGGTCAAGTCGGCGCAGCCTTCGGATGATTACCAAAATCCGAATCTGCGATAAGAATCTACAAATTACATTTTTTTTTAAATTTCCGTTTCAACTTTACTTGTTTATAGCTTTGTAATACATAAAGCGTTTCTGAGCAAACTTCAAATAACATTTTTTTCTTATTTCCACTTGTAGAGTATGCTCCCAAAGTTTGTCGATTAAAACCCGGGGGTGGTTTAGTATATTGACAACGCCTGCGGTGGTGGGTGGTAGGCGCGTATGGTGCGGGAGGAGGGGGGTGATATGAAACCGAAAAAATAATATTGCAAAAATGAACGGTTACCGAGATATTCGCAAAAAAGTGGGGTAATTATTTAGAAATCCTCTCCGATTTTGATGAAATTGAAATATGTTATGCAGCTACACATTTTGAACAACTTTTTCACATATTTTCCTTTTCGCATATGAGGGGTCTCTTTTAGTTTTCGAGATATTCGCAAAAAACTATTGCTATTGACCTGGATTTTTGTATGCGTGTCGTGCCGACCCTCTCCACCACTCCGAGGACCTAACCACAACTCACTCTGTTCACATATGTAATCTTCTCATTGTAGATGTCATCCAGAATTTGTAGATTGTTTAGACTAATAATTTGAATAAATACGGCTTAGATTTATTATATGTTACACAGTAACAATAAACCTCGTTCAGACCCGGCGGAATCCGCGCGATTTGAACCAATTTGAACCGCGTACCTTATGTATAAATATTAGCGTTTATGTATTCGTTCACACGCAACCGCGCGGTCGAACAATCAAAAACAAAAATCGCGCGGTTTCCGCCGTGTGTGAACTAGGGCGTAGCAGTTTCTTGCGAATATCTCTTCATTTCCGCAGAATAATTCTTTCGGTTTCGTATGTTCGAATCAACCGATATGGTACAAGATTTCACGCGCATGCGCGGCCCAAACAGTAACGTATCTATTAATATGAAGATGTGTTAAATCTAATCTGTTCCGGACAAAAAGACTTCAGGACGTGTCCTACGAGTTACAAAATATGCACAAATACACATGTTATACATTCATTTTTCAGATTCAAATAATAACAATTTTTTAAAATTCTGCGGGGTGCTCAAGGTACCCTATTCTATCGACTTCACTGAAGCTGAAATCGCCGCCATCGCGCGAGAAATCTTGCACAATATGTGACCATACCGTACGCCGTACAGTGAATAATTCACGCGAAAACCTAACTTATAAAGTGAAAACGCGGTCAATGCCGAAGAAGAAAAATGACGGTACTATTTACACGGCGCGCAGAATATCGACAAAGTAGATGATGAATCCTGGAAATCCAAGATGAGGAGTATTCTCGTCTGTGACGAGCTGTGACCATTGGACCATATGCAAGCGGCGAAGAAGTCAAAACGAAGGAAAACCGTATTGTGTGGGACAGAAAATAAAATTTTACCCACTCCCCTAAGTTTGGGGAAGAAAACCAACATTGGTATGTAGATACAAAAAAAATCGCCCTACATATAGAACATTAAATTATTACATTCATAGCTATATATCTCATCGTATTACTGTAATTAGTATATCTTTTTTCTTGAAAATACATTTTATTTCTAGTTACTGCTATCAGTGGAGCATACGCCATCCCCCCGAAGAGACACAGAGTGCACGTAAGAAGGCAGCAGGAAGAGGAGCGGGGAAGTTGCAGCAAGATTGGTATGTAGATACAAAAAAGAAATCGCTCTACATATAGAACATTAAATTATTACATTCGTAGCTATACATCTCATCCTATGACTGTAATTAGTATATCTTTTTTCTTGAAAATACAATTTATTTCTAGTTACTGCTATCAGTGGAGCATACGCTATCCTCCCCGAAGAGACACAGAGTGCACCTAAGAAGGCAGCAGGAAGAGGAGCGAGGAAGTTGCAGCAAGATTGGTATGTAGATACAAAAAAGAAATCGCTCTACATATAGAACATTAAATTATTACATTCGTAGCTATACATCTCATCCTATGACTGTAATTAGTATATCTTTTTTCTTGAAAATACATTTTATTTCTAGTTACTGCTATCAGTGGAGCATACGCCATCCTCCCCGAAGAGACACAGAGTGCACGTAAGAAGGCAGCAGGAAGAGGAGCGAGGAAGTTGCAGCAAGATTGGTATGTAGATACAAAAAAGAAATCGCTCTACATATAGAACATTAAATTATTACATTCGTAGCTATACATCTCATCCTATGACTGTAATTAGTATATCTTTTTTCTTGAAAATACATTTTATTTCTAGTTACTGCTATTAGTGGAGCATACGCCATCCTCCCCGAAGAGACACAGAGTGCACCTAAGAAGGCAGCAGGAAGAGGAGCGAGGAAGTTGCAGCAAGATTGGTATGTAGATACAAAAAAGAAATCGCTCTACATATAGAACATTAAATTATTACATTCGTAGCTATACATCTCATCCTATGACTGTAATTAGTATATCTTTTTTCTTGAAAATACATTTTATTTCTAGTTACTGCTATCAGTGGAGCATACGCCATCCTCCCCGAAGAGACACAGAGTGCACGTAAGAAGGCAGCAGGAAGAGGAGCGAGGAAGTTGCAGCAAGATTGGTATGTAGATACAAAAAAGAAATCGCTCTACATATAGAACATTAAATTATTACATTCGTAGCTATACATCTCATCCTATGACTGTAATTAGTATATCTTTTTTCTTGAAAATACATTTTATTTCTAGTTACTGCTATCAGTGGAGCATACGCCATCCCCCCCGAAGAGACACAGAGTGCACTTAAGAAGGCAGCAGGAAGAGGAGCGAGGAAGTTGCAGCAAGATTGGTATGTAGATACAAAAAAGAAATCGCTCTACATATAGAACATTAAATTATTACATTCGTAGCTATACATCTCATCCTATGACTGTAATTAGTATATCTTTTTTCTTGAAAATACATTTTATTTCTAGTTACTGCTATCAGTGGAGCATACGCCATCCTCCCCGAAGAGACACAGAGTGCACGTAAGAAGGCAGCAGGAAGAGGAGCGAGGAAGTTGCAGCAAGATTGGTATGTAGATACAAAAAAGAAATCGCTCTACATATAGAACATTAAATTATTACATTCGTAGCTATACATCTCATCCTATGACTGTAATTAGTATATCTTTTTTCTTGAAAATACATTTTATTTCTAGTTACTGCTATTAGTGGAGCATACGCCATCCTCCCCGAAGAGACACAGAGTGCACCTAAGAAGGCAGCAGGAAGAGGAGCGAGGAAGTTGCAGCAAGATTGGTATGTAGATACAAAAAAGAAATCGCTCTACATATAGAACATTAAATTATTACATTCGTAGCTATACATCTCATCCTATTACTGTAATTAGTATATCTTTTTTCATAAAAACATATTTTATTTTCAGCCGCTGCTACCAGCGTGGAATCGCTGACTGTAAAGAGGCCGAGAGGAGTTTGAAAGAAGGCAGCAGGAAGAGGAGCGAGGAAGTTGCAGCAAGATTGGTATGTAGATACAAAAAAGATATCGCTCTACATGTAGAACATTAAATTATTACATTCATAGCTATATATCTCATCGTATTACTGTAATTAATATCTTTTTTCTTAAAAATATATGTTATTTTCAGCCGCTGCTACCAGTGTGAAATCGCTGACTTTAAATAGGCCCAGAGAGTTTGAAAGAAGGCAGCAGAAAGAGGAGCGAGAGAAGTTGCAGCAAGATTGGTATGTAGATACAAAAAAGAAATCGCCCTACAGATAGAACATTAAATTATTACATTCATAGCTATACATCTCATCCTATTACTGTAATTAGTATATCTTTTTTCATAAAAACATATTTTATTTCTAGTTACTGCCTCCAGCGTGGAATTGCTGACTCTAAACAGATCCAGAGAGTTTGAAAGAAGACAGCAGAAAGTGGAGCCAAGAGGTTGCAGCAGTCGGAAATAAGAAGCAAATCTCCTTACAATCTTGTTATGTTCGTAAATGTCAATATAATCTTGTAAAATCTTGTTTGTTGCATATACCCAATGCAAAAAAAATTATAAAATAAATGAAATTTTAAATAAATGTTACTTCTTTAAACCTTTACAAAATGTCCAGTTCACAAAATGGCCAGCGAGCGTTGCTTTCGAACATCCTAAAAGCTTTTTTTAGGGACTCCCAGAGAACGTTACTTTCGAATATCCTAAACTTTTCTAAGGACGTCGCCACTGAACGTTTATAAGGTATACCCAGGGTAGTGTCACTCTAATAGGAGAACTGTTAGCAAAAGTTTAGTACCGTAACACAAAATAAAGATGTCACTACTTGCAAGAGTAATTCTCAAAGTGTCCGCCAGATGGAATTGATGACAACATTTTGGTGCATGTTGTAAACAAAAATATACGATTTCAATGAAATAGGTTGGAAAGTTTTGTTATTCCGGTTGAATTTAATTCTGGAGTCCTGGAGGCAACAAACTCGTTGAATGCCGTTTCAGCATCTCTCTGGGATTTAAAGCATTTCACACGCAAGAAGTTGTCGAGGTGCTTAAAAAAGTGATAATCGGTGGGCGAGAGATCTGGTGAGTATGGTGGATGAGGTATTTAGAGTTTTCTAGCCTAATTTGTTCAACTTTTGAAGGGTCGGTCTGGCGACGTGTGGCTGGGCGTTGTCGTGGAGAAGGATAGGACCATTTCTGCTGACCAGTGCTGGGCACACACCTTGAAGTTTTTCATGCATCTCGTCGATTTGGCGGCGGTACTTTTCAGCTTTAATGGATGCACCAGGATTCAGGAAGCTATGGTAAATCAAACTGACCACAGACCACCAAATTATCACCATGACCTCCTTTTGGTGCAACTTTGGCTTTGGTAAGTGTTTTGAGCCGATCGTTGATTGCGCAAAGGAAGGGCAGATGACCCTCACATTCTACGATATGTGATGTGTTATATGATATGCGATGTGTGTTGTATGATCTCGATGTATGTTCTGCAATATGCGATGTATGTTATGCGATATGCGATGTATATTATACGATGTTGATGTGTGTTATGAGCAGAGTAGGGCAATAATCAACTGATATTTAAAAATAACTAATGGTCATCAAAACTTTCTGATTAATTAGTGATAACTAATTAATAATATTAATGTATGTTAAGCGCATAATAGTGACTGATGACTAAAGATGACTGATCATCAACTACTAATTCACTAATAAGCTATAGCTAACGATTACTTAGAGCTGTGATTAACTGTCACTAACTAATCAAAAAGTTTTGACTAATGACTATTTTGTTATAACTGAAATTCAAAAAGACTATTAGTCATTTTTAAATATTAGTTGATTATTGCCCTACTCTGGTTATGAGATATACGATGTGCGTTATACGATGTAGATGTATGTTCTGCGATATGTGATGTGTGTTATAAGATATACGAGGTGTGTTGTACGATCTCGATGTGTGTTACAATATATACGGTGTGTGTGGATGTGTGTTATACGATCTCGATGTGTGTTACGAGATATACAATGTGTGTGGACGTGTGTTACGAGATACACGATGTGTGTGGATGTGTGTTATACGATCTCGATGTGTGTTACGAGATGTACGACGTGTGTGGATGTGTGTTATACGATCTCGATGAGTGTTATGAGATCTACGGTAAGTGTTACGAAATGTACAATGTGTGTGGATGTGTGTTATAAGATCTCGATGTGTGTTACGAGATCTACGGTGTGTGTTACGAAATGTACGATGTGTGTGGATGTGTGTTACGAGATCTACGGTGTGTGTTACGAAATGTACGATTTGTGTGGATGTGTGTTATAAGATCTCGATGTGTTTTACGAGATCTACGGTGTGTTTTACGAGATCTACGGTGTGTGTTACGAGATGTACGATGTGTGTGGAAGTGTATTATACGATCTCGATGTGTGTTATACATTGTTTTGCGCTTTTCTTTGAGCCTGGTCATTGTTAATTGCTGTGATATGCATTTGATGTAGTCTTATTATGAAAAAATTTGTAAATATGTGTAACTTGCGATATTTGTAATGAAACAGTGTTATCGCGCTTGATAATATGGTTTCAATTTATTAATAAGTAAAAAGTTGTACATATACTATTTGTAATTGTTTTAATGTTCAATAAACTATGTTTAAAATGTATTAAAATGTTTTAATTTGTTTTATTTTTAAATAAAAATTATAAATTAGCAAGGAATGGGTAGTATGGATTTTGAATCCCCGCGTTTTACCCGTTAGTTGTGTAACACAAAATTCAGATGGCGCTGGATTTCCGTGCTAACAGAAAAGTACATTGAGTGACACTACCCTGGGTATACCATTTTGTAACATGAACTTTCTAGGGACTTTCGTAGAACCTTACTAGACCGTTACTAGAACATTTGGGCTATGCCTGTACATTTTCCGAACATCAGAATATCCGAAGCCGGTCTTTTCTGAACGTAAATAGGATATTTCTGTGCTACTTGGGATATTAGCAGGAATGTACCGAAACAATCAGTTCCGAACAAAAATACTCCAGGACGTGTCCTACGAGATACAAAATATACAGAAATACACATGTTATACATTCATTTTTCAGAATAAAATCATACCAATTTTTTAAAAGCCTGCGGGATGCTCAAGCTACCCGATTTCATCGAAATGGTTACGGAGGCTGAAATTGCCTCGCATGCGTGAAAAACGGTGGGTTCAATCGGAACACTGCTTTCATCAGTGATGCCAGATGCGGGGAGTCACGATGAAATGATGTACCCCCTCTCTGATGACGGGGAATGAGTGGAGCAAATGGGAGACACGTTGCACGTGCGCGATGGGGACCGTGGAGTGTGCGCCTGCGCACGGTGCTGGAATGGAATAATGGAAGGGGTATGGAGGAGAGTACGGGAGCTCCGTTTGGAGCTCCATATGGCATCACTGGCTCTCATATACGCTCTGATGGCTCTGATATCAGTGCACTGCTCTCATATCCTCTCTGTCGTAATATGGTCGTAATCTAACAGTTTGACCTTTTTGCTACTACCTCAATGGCGCTGTACGAACGTTTGAAGAGAGCAGATAATTCTTTCCGGAATTTACACGGTTCCTTATGGGAAAAGCGGCATATTTCATTTTCTCCATACATAACCTATTTCATTTTTTTTTTAATACAACCACTTTAAGGTGTAAATTTTCAAACTTTGATAATTATTCCTTTGAGTGTTTGTTATGGTGGACCTATGTACCAAATTTCAAGCTTGTAGGTCAATGGGAAGTCCCCAACAGGTTTTGATGATCTGTCAGTCAGTCAGTGACAAATTTAGCGATTTTTGAGGTCCTGTATCTCGGAACCTACTAACCCAGATAGCCAAGCGATCCTCGCGCACAGATCGAGCCCGGCGTGTCGGGGTCAGGTAGACGGGCCGAACGTCGCTTGAATGGGCAAAAGGCACACGATGGCTATAATCTGAGGAGGGCACTTATGACCGTGAGGGTTCGTAACGTTCCCTCGGCACAAACCCGGCACAAGCTTCCCCTCGGCCCGTCGGTCCAGGTGCTCGGCCCTGGACGGGCCGAGGGGCAGCTTGTGCCGAGGGGCAGCTTGTGCCGAGGGAACGTTACGAGCCCACACGGTCATAACTGCCCTGGCCAGAATCGAGCATTTTGGCTATCTGGGAATGTTGGAAGATTAATGTTTTGTCAATATTGAGACATGATAGCATTTAACAAGTGTACGAAATTACATCTCTCCATCTGCCTCCAGTGCCGAGTTATAAGCCTCTAAAAAACGGCTGAGTTGTTTCATGTAAAAGGAGGTAGTGCGAGAACTTGGCTGGTGCACTACCGTGCACTTAGATTTATTTAACTTTACATCCATTTACGTACACTACAGCTATATTACGATCATCCCCAGAATATATTAACTTTTCAAGCTTTTCTTCTAAAGTATATTCTTTTAAATTATTCAAGTATCCATTTTCTACATTAATATCTATAACAAGAGCATCAAATTCTTTGCCTATTGTAAAATTACCTATCTTATCAGCCATTGCAAGTGCTAGAAATAAACGTTATTATAGAAACATCAGGATTTCATATATATTTAGTTAAAAGATAATAGAAAATTTTACCTATTTCATTGCTTACCTGTTGCACCACCTAAAGTAGCAAGATGAAATACATCTTTGAAATTGAGTGCTTCATAATCAGTTTTCATAAAGGATAGATGGGTTGATACTTGCAAAGCTGATCTCATTGCATCTAACATACTACAACTTTGTCCACCTGCAACATCTATAAAATATAACGATGGTTAGTGGAAAAGTATCTAGGAAATTATTATAAAAAGATTAAATGGATTTTTCTTGTACCAGTGCCAAGACCAATTTTGATTCCTTTCTCTTTCAGTCTCTGTACGTCACACAGGCCGCTTTTTAGACATGTATTTGAAGAAGGACAGTGGATAACAGCAGTACCACGTTGTTTCAATATTGTAATTTCATTGTCTGTGAGGTGTACTCCATGAGCCATCACAGTCTGCGTATAGACGAATGATTTGAGTATTTATTATTCTATCTATACATAGAATAACTAAACATACTTTATCTGTGAGTAGACCAGCAGTATCATACACATCTGCGTATGAAGAACACTCAGGAAAGATCTGTTTTACAGCTTCAATCTCCTGTAGGTTCTCAGATATGTGACTCTAAAATATTTAACACATATTAAAATTAATGATGCATGTAAAATGGAACAGGAAGATAATGAGACATATATTTCTACTGATAAAGTATAGTACCTGAATATGAAGATTTTTTTCTTTAGCCACTTTCCCCAATTCCTTCAAGAGTACCATATCACAGCTTAAAGCAAATCTTGGTGTTACAATTGGTTTTACAAGAGGACTCTGTAAAAAATATTTATAGTAAAATGTTGTGTAAAGAAAGCAATATATTATGAATTGGTTAAATAACATTTGAAACTAACATTTAATTTAATGATATCGTCTATGAATTTATTTAAATTAGCTATAGATTCTTCAGTAGTTTCGTAATACCCATCATCGCGTTTGGAATTCATATTAATTTTACCAATCAGAGCTCGTTGACCTGTCTTCGCTGCTTTTTTACCAAGGATCAGAGATGCATTTGCATAAAGAGATGCAAAATAACATGCTGTTGTTGTGCCAAGTGCAACAGTGTGCTTCTGTAATTTCAATTTGATTTGGTCAGTTTCAACTTAAAATGGACAGAACATGCTACAGTATATGTTGTAAACATGCGAATGTTTTTATAACTGAACTTACTACAACTGCATCAAGTACGCAATTAGCAAACTCTTCATTCTCATATTTCTTTTCTAATGGGAAGGTGTAAGTATCCAACCATTTCAAAAGTTGTTTATCATATCCAATTCCTAGATTAGGAATTTGCACTGCATGAATATGACAATCAATAAATCCTGGTACTAAAAATTGAGTTCCAGAGAGAACAATAACATTCTCGTTGTTTGTATCAATCGATTTTGGGTCGATTACTATATTGCTAATCTAATAGTTAAAAAAATATATATTATACGTAAAATGCCAATACTAAATATTCAAAAAATAATTATCATTGCATTAAAAAGTAATCGATCGATAAATACTTTCCCATTTGTCACGTATATAGCACCATGATTGACGGTAATCAATTCACCACGTTCGGTCGTATGAGCAAACGAACCGACGAATATATTCTCTTTGGGTATCGACTGCATTGTAAAAAGTTTTCTTGATGCTTGAAATTTCAAATTGAGAAAAGCTGTTAACATCAAGATTTACGATTTTGCTATTTATATGTTATTAGTATTTGTTACGCGTTCGTTATCGAACTATTCTTTTGGTTGACGTTGGAAATCAATTCACGCGACTATTTACATTGTTTATCGAAGTATTTGTACTGAGAAATGATAAAATACTAGCATACCAGATTATATTGATCTAACACTCAAATTAAAGCAAAAATTGCCAGCTGCTATGCGGAAGCACGTTTACAGTAACTGACTTTTAGAAGTATTACCTCGTTACTAGTGGCGTATAAACCATGAGTTCTAAAAAAGACCAAAAATCTGATGGTACAAAAAGGTCAGACAAGATGATAAACACGCATAGAGAATTTCTAGATATGGATACTGATGAGGAGGACTTTGGCCGACAAGGTAAAATAATAGTTTTACAGTAGAACCTCGTTTGTTTCTATTGTATTTATCTAAATAATAATCTAAGCTTATCGAAACTGACGAGTATATGTAGAGAGACGAATTAATTAGTTCCTGCATTAATTATTCGATCATGTACACATGAATTTCGCTATTTAAATATCCGCGGTAAACGTATAGGTTTTAAAATTTTTATCGAATTCTACAATTTAATGCATGTACCGTAACCGTGTTAAATAAATTTAACATTTTAACGAAAAATACATTTCGATGTCTAATGAAATAAGACTACCGTAAATACTTTGCTATATTACAGTATCACCCGAACTTGAAGAAGAACTTCCTCCAGAACCAGAAAAGCCAGTATATGCCGAGGAAGACCTGATGAGATTGGTCAGTATGACTGCTGTTTAGGATCTTTATTAATTTGTAATTCGTTATACTTTGACGACCATTGATCACGTCATTTTCTGAGATAGCACGTATCACGCGAGGAAGTAAAACATAATACATATTCTGCAAAATATGTTCGTAATACACATGATTTTTGTAATCAACGCGTAATACTTGGGCCCCAAATAAGAAGTTACTTGTTCCGCGCATGTTGCTGCGCGTCAGCCATGAAATTCATGGCGTCAGCCAATGGTCGCATGGTCGGCGAAGTACGAGTAGGGAGATTAGCCAATGAACGAGTTCCGTTAGAGTCATATGCGCAGTAGAGTCTTAAATTCGTCGGCTAGTAAGTACCTTCTTATTTGGGCTCAAGCATATAGTATTTACGATGAGTTTGTGTGATCAATGATCATCATGAGACTGTATATATTTATATTATATAGAATATAGAAGATAAACACTAAAAAGAATACTAAAACCTTAGACCATATACATATATGGTCTAAGACTAAAACACACGCCATGCTGCGGCGCCATTTTTAGACTCCCATCTAAACAAATTGAAGTATCTTTTTCAATCATGTACAGGTGAAACACGTAAAACATTTAACAATATTCTGCGAACCTGGTGATAATGCTTGGGACGAAAATTGCGACCGAACGATCCGAGAATACTTTGAAAATCCATCGAATGTATTACTATCTACATTTCGCGAAGGACATAGATTGACCGCTATTTTGAATTTTCCAAAAAATACGCCAAAAGGGTTCATGTTCTTTTTAAGGTCGCCGTGGCAAATATGCACGGTAGAACATTTTTTCAACACCGTGATAGTTGGAAGTGTTTCTGGGAACATTCTAAGCTCCGTTTACAGATTTATGGAGAACATTTATGCACCCATTCTGCTTCGCACTAACGACTATACGTCGTGTATCCATTTAAGAATGTATTTCTATTATTCTTTTTGTTATTTTGTTCTCGTTTAAAATCATAACTCACCGCTACTACAATTTTCCATTACTAAATGAACAGTCGTAAAAGATGATGTATTTTCGCATTTCCACGAATTTACTATTCGTCTGACCGAAGAGATTTACAAACCAATGGGCTTGACCACCTTGTACGTGCCAAAGGAGAATCTTAAACCGTTTTTGGAGTCATCAAGCAGAATCGACTGCTTTTTATTAGGGGAAAATAAAACGACGATCCTCCCAGAAGAACACGAAATAAAGCGGAAGTTAGTCGGCAGAATGCAAAAGATAGTTTGGTCCTGGATTGTCCAAATACATAAAACTACATCATCGTCGAGTAGAAAGAAAATTGGATGTGTACAAGATGAAGTCAATTACTGGAAATCGAAGTGTTAGTTAACAGTCCACCTCTGGTTATAACTAGAATATTACCAGTTATTTCTGTTGAGGTTTTCGGGTGTAAGCCGTGTCCTAAAGGAAGAGATTTCCCAACGTTTCACAAGCACTGCAGCTAGTTTCATCAGGGGGTCGAAAGACACACTGATACAGTATCAGTACCCAGACAGCACACCGGCTCGATTTGGGCCTGCTTTTTATGCGCGCCATGGCCCGGAAATAGCCAGGCATGGGCTCGAGCCCACAGCCTGCCGGCCGTGCCAGATTTCAGCCAGATTTCAGCCCATTTACAAGATTGCAAGGGTGCGGCATTTGCGTTCTCATTTCGTGATAATACAAACATGGGTTTTTTCAGTAGTCAAAAACGCCAGATAAAAGATCAATCTAGGCAGCAAACGCCCTCAAAAGTCTTTTTTTTCCTATACGAGGCGTAATTTGCATTATATATGTTATGAAAATAGCTACATGCGCAGTTGTATGCTTCCGTATGATGCAAATTACGACTCGTAAATGTAAAAATAGGACTTTCGAGGGCGATCACGGCCTAGATTGATCTTTTATCTAGCGTTATTGACTACTGAAAAATCAAATTTTTGTATTATTAAGAAATGAGAACGCGAATCCCGCACCCTTGCAATCCTCATTTCCATGCCACCCGCACGGTGACGCGCATGCGCGAGAAAAGTTGGGCTCAATCGAAGCACTGATTGGCCACATTAGACTCTGGCTGAAATCTGGCTGAAATCTGGCACGGCCGGCAGGCTGTGGGCTCGAGCCCATGCCTGGCTATTTCCGGGCCATTGCGCGCATAAAAAGCAGGCACGGATCCAACGGAATCAGCCTCGAGCCGATCCAAGCATTGTGTTAGATAGTAACCTGTAGGTCACGGGCCTCGGGAGGTTTGGGCCGGCGGTGGGCTCGGGCAGGCTGTGCTGTCTGGGTATATGTATACATATAGGACACGGCTTACACCCGAAAACCTCAACAGAAATAACTGTATGATGCCGGGCCGTGAAAGCCTCAAATCTCTGATAGAATATTACCAGATTTTGGGTCGAAAATATGGGTCTGCGACTTAAGGGGGTAGTCTACCCTATGGTTACAACTAGAATCTTACTAGTATCTTACTGGAAAACATGGGTTTGCGCGCTTCGGTTGTTTGACCTTATTTGACTAAATTTTGGGCTGGGTGAGGGCTCATTCTAAAGAGGAAGGTTCATCACACTGCGCTCTGGTCATGAGGTCAACGAGATTATGTTTAATATGTATAATATAAGGGCCCAAAGTAGAGAAAAAATCTAGGGAAAAAACCCGCAGATTTCAATGCATTTTTCTGTCTCTAAAAGACTTTTTGACTGCTCAGATGACCAGAGCGCAGTGTGATGAACCTTCCTCTTTAGAATGAGCCCTCACCCAGCCAAAAATTTGCTGATATAAGGTCAAACAACCGAAGCGCGTAAACGCATTTTTTCGACCCAGAATCTAGTAGGATTCTAGTAAATTAGCAAATAATTAGAATCCTACTGGATTCTGGGTCGAAAAAATGCGTTTACGCGCTTCGGTTGTTTGACCTTATATCAGCAAATTTTGGGCTGGGTGAGGGCTCATTCTAAAGAGGAAGGTTCATCACACTGCGCTCTGGTCATCTGAGCAGTCAAAAAGTCTTTTAGAGACAGAAAAATGCATTCAAATTTGCGGGTTTGTTTCCTAGATTTTTTCTCTACTTTGGGCCCTCATATTATTAGATATAAACATAATCTCGTTAACCTCATGACCAAAGCGCACTGCGTCAAACCTTCCTCTTTAGAATGAGTCCTCACCCAGCTCAAAATTTGCTGAAATAACCCAGACAGCACACCGGGTCGATTTGGGCCTGGTTTATATGCGCGCATTGGCTCGGATATTGCCAGTAGGGGTCTCGAGCACACGGCCTGACGGCCGTGCCGGGATTCAGCCCATTTACAAGATTGCAAGGATGCGGGATTTGCGTTCTCATTTCGTGATAATACAAAAACGGGTTTTTTCAGTAGTCAAAAACGCCAGATAAAAGATCAATCTAGGCAGCAATCGCCCTTAAAAGTCTTATTTAAGACAGATTTAATAACAGTAAAGTTTTCGAAAATCGAAAAAAAATTTTTCTTAAAACACTTAAATTATAAAGTGATTCAGCGAGAATTCTAACTTTATCATTTGAAGAGGCAGCAAGTTCAAACTCGACATTTCATTTCAAGGCTGTCCGGATTACGCTAATCAACGGACACCTTACTAATAAATCTTGTGTGTAACAATATTGCAGTATACTGTGCGTGTCTTAAGTCAGACGCATCTTCATGCTATTTTCTGCAAATTAGCTTCCGCCTATGAATCTGAATATCTGGTCATTTCTGACAAAAATAACATGATATCCAAACCAAAACACTTCGTGTAAAGGTTGACCAAGTTCCCCGGCCCATCCACTTCAGTGATATGAAGGATGGACCAAGTTCCTCTTGCCTATACCCAGACAGCACAGCCTGCCCGAGCCCATTACCGGTCCAAACGTCCCGAGGCCCGTGACCTACAGGTTACTATCTAACACAATGCTTGGATCGGCTCGAGGCTGATTCCGTTGGATCCGTGCCTGCTTTTTAAGCGCGCAATGGCCCGGAAATAGCCAGGCATGGGCTCGAGCCCACAGCCTGCCGGCCGTGCCAGATTTCAGCCAGAGTTTAAGAGGGCAGCACGGTCACACTAATGTGGCCAATCAGTGCTTCGATTGAGCCCAACTTTTCTCGCGACATCTTCTCTCTCCACATCATGTTTAGCCTGGAACAGCTCCTACATCATCTTTAGCATGGAACAGAACCTACACCATCTTTAGCAGGAAACAGAACCCACTTTACTGTTGTTAAATCTGTCTTAAATAAGACTTTTGAGGGCGTTTGCTGCCTAGATTGATCTTTATCTGGCGTTTTTGACTACTGAAAAAACCCATGTTTGTATTATCACCAAATTGGAACGCAAATGCCGCACCCTTGCAATCTTGTAAATGGGCTGAAATCTGGCTGAAATCTGGCACGGCCGGCAGGCTGTGGGCTCGAGCCCATGCCTGGCTATTTCCGGGCCATGGCGCGCATAAAAAGCAGGCCCAAATCGAGCCGGTGTGCTGTCTGGTAAGGGCTGTGATATGATGGATGGACCAAGTTCCTCTTGCCTATAAGGGCTGTGATATCGGGAAAGACCAGTTCCCAGAGGCCAATGATTGTTGCACTTGGAAAATTTATATCCGGAAGTGATATCCAATCATCCTAGTGGTCTCAATATTTTTGTGACAATTTTGTTCGATATTGAATCACGGGTTCAAGCGCCGACGCCAAGTTCCCTAGGTTGTAAAGTTTGAATTAGGTAAGTAAAACAATCATTGGCCTCTGGGAATTGGTCTTTCCCGATATCACAGCCCTTATAGGCAAGAGGAACTTGGTCCATCCATCATATCACGACTTTGATAGGCGAGAGGAACTTGGACCATCTTTCATATCACTGAAGTGGATGGGCCGGGGAACTTGGTCAACCTTTACTCCTCTTCAAAAAAATCTAAGTGCGAAATTTCTGAGAAAAGGATATCTCGATTCATCTAATACTTTTAAAAATTCGACGCTGTTTTCTTCCCTAGTCCTCAGAGAATTTTGGCAATGGAATTAAGAAGTATTTGTCAAAGTTATCTCTCTCTCTCTCTTTCTCTCTCTCTCTCCCATGTTTATTGTTCAAAGTTAGTTTCCGAAATTATCATGCAACATAGTGGAATTGGCCTACAGGGGATACCATAGAAAAAGAACGAATTGACAATAGTACCTCCATGGTAATGTGGAAACCTATTGATACGGGTGTCGCCCTAATGCGCCACGCGCAGTTCATATGGTCTGGGATAGGTACGTACCTGAGGACTAGGGCCGTTACAGGAAGGGGACGTGCGGTCGGAAAAGGAGGCAGCGTGAACCGAGAACGGCCTGAAAAGTCTTCTCCATGCCGACCACTGGCTTAAAAGGATGATTAAATTGACATAATCCGAAACTTTCCAGATTTAAACTTGAATTATTTGCGTGCCCAACTGCTCAATCCGGAAGTTCAATTAATCAGCAATATACTTCGTAATTGTCGTTCCCTTAATGTGGATAAATTGGAAAAATTAGCCAAATGTATTGAAAGAGGAATAAAGGAAGCAGATTCGAATTCGATGTATTTAAATATCATGCTCGATTTCTGTAAAAATTTAAACGTTCCCGAGGATGCTGAAAACTCGATAACGGAAGCGTTGCTTTTGATATTATTCATTTGGATGGAGGCACCGTTTTATGGTACTATGTTAGTGTTATTGTTTAATAGTTTGATCAAATGAAAATCTAAATGAAAGAAAATCTGAATGTACACGGTATTTCAGGGATAATATAGAAACGCTTTGTCAAGCGTTCAGCTCGCAGATTATATTTCAATGCAAAAATTACGTTGAGTTAGATGTTATTTTCGGAAGCAAACCAGAAGAAGGGAAGAAGATGCTGGAAAAATGTATATTTTGTTGTAATATTTATAAAACGATTTACGATAATGTACGTTGTCCAATTTAGAATAATTCGTCGTTCCATTACGACAAGTAGATTTGAATGGAAAATATTTTTTAGCTAATGACGAATGTAGTTTCGCACATTAATCCTGATAAAAAATGGGACATTAGCGAAGAGAATGTTTTTAACAAAATGAATACTTTTAAACAAAGATGTTATTGCGTGATTGAAATCTGCGATGCGTTAGCAATATTTGGAAGGTATTATCAATTAATTAATGAAGTAACGAGAAATTAATCGATGGATAATTAACGACAAAACACTTTGCATTTTCTCGAATAGACGTAATAAAATAGGACTACTCGGAAGCTCAAGAGGGATGGAGTATGAAGCATACTGGCGCGAGATTGAAAATTTATTTCATGAAAGCTTGGACGATATTAGAGCGGATCGTGATGTCATATTTGATATTACGAAGTCTAATTGGTTGAAAAAGATCGAACAATTTAGGTATATAACTCGTCAACTAGAAAACATGGTGATAAATTTAATTAATGAGCTATTTAAGAATGTTAAGAACATAGAAGAAGGTATCGAGGCGATTTATGCGTTAAAAAAATTTCAAGAAAGGGAAAATTTTCGAGAACTACTGCAAAACAAATGGTTACAGGTATTACGAACTACATGTATGTATTTAATCTAAAAGGAATTGTTAGTACTTCTAAAGAAATTTGTAGGTGTGGAAAATTTTTAGTAATGAAATAGAACATTGTTACACCTATGTAATGAATGTAACAAAAAAAGGGTACGAACAACCGACAGACAATTCAGATATGAACGTGAATATGTTGTGCATCTCGTTGTATTTGGAAAGTCAATATACTCTAATGAAGAATGCAACGGATTGGATAGGGGATTGTGCAATCGAAAAGTGAGCGACATATGATGTAAATTATTTAATCACATTTATTGAAATGTTAAATCTTCTTTCTCAGATATTTGATGTGTTTATGCTAAACATCTTTTTAATATAATTTGTCTACATTCGTATCGCTAGACAGGACGTATCATGCATTTTCTTTCAGGTGCACATTGCAGCAATATAAACATGTATTAAATGTAATTGACGAGAGAAGAAAGATGTTTAACACTTACAGTACACATGGAACACAGTAATGAGGACTGGTAAGTTCGAGTGATCATATATAACAAGACAAGTAACTTTATAGGTTAGAGGAAATGATCTGAAATAATTACATGAACGTTTTGTAATGAATTCCTATTCCTGTGATTGATTGCATCAATAAAAAAATGATATTGCTATAGATTTGGACGGGGTACTATATTCATAACACCTTGTTTCATTTGTTATGTCGTATTTTACGTTCAATAAAAAAGAATCTGTAATAGATCATCCAGAGATGTACTAGTTTATTTAAAGTAACACATAATTTTACCCATCGATTCTTTAATATTTTCTTTAGTACGAAAATTTATATGATTTTTACATATTTTGAATTTGTAACTATCTTATATAATACAATTATGTGTCGTTATTACACTCTCCGGTATTAATAATATTCGTATCGCTCTAGACATTTCTTTTTTCTTTAAAATCTTAATTGATGTAGCATACATAAATCTTTCAAACATTTGTATTATATGAATTTCTTCTTTTTGATCATCCTGCCTTTCCTTCAATAGTGTAAAAATAAAATTTGTAATATGATCGGCATAGGATGAGAGAAATCTTAGATGGCACTTTAAACATTGTGAGGTATTTGAATAGTAACTAAAATAGATACTATACTTTAGTAACTTGTTATATAAAATTGATTTCATATAAATTATTGTAATAGTTTGAATTATCAACAATAATATTTATAAATTATAATCTATTAGATTACGATTGCGAACTGAAAGATCTTATAACCTTATCATTAAAATATTGCGATATACAGGGTGGCCCACATAACTCTGAACAGCTCAATATCTCCGTTACTTTTCGTTGTACAAAAAAACTTCGTAGGACAAAGTTACACTGTTTGAAGGGCCACATATAACGGTGTAAGGGAAAAAATTTCAAGGTCTTTTTATGAGATTTCAAGGTTATCGATGTTTTTTTAAGTGGAATGAGGTATTTTTTAATACATCAATCGATGCAGCTGAACATTCTTTATAAAAAAGTACTAACCTATGTATGTCGAAAAGTTAGTAGTTCAGGAGATATTGCAATTTAAATAACTCCAAAATACCATTACTGTCGTACTCAGGCGTTAGTGTTTACTTACTTGTGTAACGTCTTATTGTTAGTACGACAGTAATGGTATTTTGGAGTTATTTAAATTGAAATATCTCCTGAACTACTAACTTTTCGACATACATAGGTTAGTACTTTTTTATAAAGAATGTTCAGCTGCATCGATTGATGTATTAAAAAATACCTCATTCCACTTAAAAAAACATCGATAACCTTGAAATCTCATAAAAAGACCTTGAAATTTTTTCCCTTACACCGTTATATGTGGCCCTTCAAACAGTGTAACTTTGTCCTACGAAGTTTTTTTGTACAACGAAAAGTAACGGAGATATTGAGCTGTTCAGAGTTATGTGGGCCACCCTGTATATCACATACTTCTACGAAAATGGAATTCACGTGTTAATTCATTAGTGAATGTCTGTGCATATTCTGTATTAAAACTGATTAACTTTGGGAACGTTCAACAATAAATTAATATTTCTATAAAGCTTACGACACCTCTAAATTACTTATTAACTATACGCATACTCAGCTATAGATGTAAAATCTATAGTTTTAGATAAGAACAATGAAAAAATCAGTACAATCGGTATTGACTAAAAGTATAAATTTCTGTATTTTTTCTTATACTTTCACTATTGAAATTTATATGTCGAAAATCATTGAACTTTAAAACGTCAAGTCATTAGATTTCTGACATTTCAATACTACGCATGAATAATTTATCTGTTTTTAGGCACAGCATTCGTACTTTCATTTCCTAACATGCTAGTAGTACCTTTTACTTACTGTGGTCCCTCTCGCAACACTGAACACGACTCGTGAAGTACACATAACAATATTGCACGCATTACTTGACTCTCTATCACAAGCCTGAGCACGGTTACGGGCAGAATGGCCCGTTCAACCAGTTCAACGGGCCCCGTCGGGATTGGGGGTCCCAACAGTGTTGTTAGATTGGGCGGCCTGCGCGCGCATACGCGACTGAATACAGGAACTGCTTCAAAACATCATTAAACCATGCGACACTATGTACCTTGGCCTTCGTGGGTAATACCGAACAACTGTAATTGCTCTTCCCCAAAAACCCTGCGCATCTGGGACCTTTCCATAAAAAAACATTTTGCGAAATTATGCGGGGTGACCAAGGTACCCGAACTTTGTACCTCATTGACGCTAGAACCGTCGCGTACGCGCGCCAGTGTCGCCAGATGAGGGGAATCACGGTGGGATGATGTACCCCGTCTCTGATGATCTGTGTACAGTGATGGTACGTAAGGCGCTTTTTTCGTGCATGCGCGAGTTTCGTCAGGTACGCATCTACGTCCGAAGTTTGTGGGGACCTGTGGCGGCTTTGGCGCTGCCCTACGGCAGAAGCCAAAAATTAGCGGGCGACCAAGGTACCCGATCTTCGTACTTGACTGAGACCGCCTGAAGCTAAAATCGTCGCGCATGCGCGAAAAAAGCGCCATACGTACCACCACTGCCTGAGTAGAGTAATAGTGGCACGTTGCGCCGCGCACGCGCAACGTGTCACATATATTACTCTACTCTGGTCATCAGAGAGGGGGTACCTTGTATTCCCCTCGAGTGCTGGTTTGGTCACTTTCTGGCGACTCTGATGCGCGCGCAGGCGGCCCAATCTAGCAATACTGGGCTCCAAGGCCAGTGATGCCAGACGAGTCACCTTTTCTCGCGCACAGTGTTCCGATTGTTGGTTCACTTTCTCGCGCATGCGCGACCAAAACAGTAGCGTATCTACAATGACGCAGCAGAGCGGCCAGGGCCCTGACGCCTTGAGGCAGTTATATTGGCAGGAATGTACCGAAACAATCTGTTCCGGACAAAAAGACTTTAGGACGTGTCCTACGAGATACAAAATATACAGAAATACACATGTTATACATTCATTTTTCAGAATCAAATCATACCAATTTTTTAAAAGTCTGCGTGGTGCTCAAGCTACCCGATTTCATCGAAAAGGTTACGTTACTGAGGCTGAAAAGTGAACCAACAATCGGAACACTGCTCGCGCATAAGCGCCCAAAACAGTAACGTATCTATGATGAGGCGATAATGTAGCAGAGCCTCGAGGTAGCTATATCGACGGGAATGTACCGAAACAATCTGTTCCGGACAGAAAGACTCCAGGACGTGTCCTACGAGTTACAAAATATACAGAAGTACACTTGTCATACATTCGTTTCTCATAATCAAATCATATCAATTTCTTAAAATTCTGCGGGGCGCTCAAGGCGCCACATTTTCTCGAGAATCGTACTTTACTGAGGCTAACCTTTACGCCGCGCATGCGCGAGAAAAGGTGATCTGTCTGGCATCACTGTCCAAGGCTCCAAATTAGGGCAGGACCACGGTGTATTATAGAGGTGTTACTACGACTAAGCACCTCTGTAAGGCTGAAGTGTTGTGGTAGATAGAGGTTAGTTCTCTAGTCGCCACCAGATGGAATACTAATCATCCTCACAGTTTTCATGTACGTGTGTAAATGAGATTGTGTATAGCAGCGTGTCCATGTAGTCCGTGCTAAGGTCACGGTGTATTATAGAGGTGTTCCGACTAAGCCCTCTGTGAGGCTGAAGTTTTGAAAAAGATAGCGGTTGGTTCTCTGGTCGCCGCCAGATGGATCAGTGTTCCGATTACTGTTTGTTCCGATTGATGGTGCACTTTCTCGCGCATGCGCGGTAATTTCAGCCTCAGTAACGCGACCAAAACAGTAGCGTATCTACAATGACGCAGCAGAGCGGCCAGGGCCCTGACGCCTTGAGGCAGTTATATTGGCAGGAATGTACCGAAACAATCTGTTCCGGACAAAAAGACTTTAGGACGTGTCCTACGAGATACAAAATATACAGAAATACACATGTTATACATTCATTTTTCAGAATCAAATCATACCAATTTTTTAAAAGTCTGCGTGGTGCTCAAGCTACCCGATTTCATCGAAAAGGTTACGTTACTGAGGCTGAAATTGCCGCGCATGCGCGAGAAAGTGCACCAGTAATCGGAACACTGATCCATCTGGCGGCGACCAGAGAACCAACTGCTATCTTTTTCACTTTCCCGAGAGTAGCCAGAACACCTCTATAATACACCGTGGCTAAGGTATATGTACGGTCACCGACGAGATACTATTATAGACTGCCAGCCCCTGTGCTATTTAGCGGGACCTGTAACTGGGCGCGACCGGGCGCGGGGATAACGTGGAACTTACAGTGAACTGAAATACCACATCGCTAAAAGTTCTAAATAGTGCCAAAATAGTGCCAAAACATCGTCTGAAATATGGCGGAGAATGTAACATTTAATAATAATCGATATGGTTTCGTGATAATTCGCATTCTCACCGATGCATCGCGACGAGAATCTCCTCAGTGGTCTTCTTCATCGACGAAATGCCGTCGGTGGCCTTCTGTTTCTCTGGATGGAGCCAGTATATATCCTAGAGGACGTAAGAAACACCGAAATATTCGGGCGACACGAACTCCCATAAGGCTGGTAGTCTTCAATAGTACCTCGTCGGTGGTACGGTACGTACCTTAGCACAGGCTACACGGACATGCTGCTACACACGATCTCATTCACACACGTACATGAAAACTGTGAGGATGCCCGATATGCCATCTAGCGACGAACTAACCTCTATCTATCACACTTTTCTGAAGAAAGTCTGAACACCTCTATAATACACCGAGAGCAGGACCAATATCGCCAGACTTGTCTCTCACTCTACCCTTCCCCTTCGACGACGCTATTCCAGTGTCGTCAGTTGATGACCAAAATCCATTTGGTCACCAAATGGTCATCAATTAATTACTCTCCTCCTTTTCCCCTTCCACTATCCCATTCCAGCACCATGCGCACACTCCAACGTCCCCCACTAAGACCGTAAACCACGGTGCCCGTGCCGTAGACTGGACTGGTCAGAGAGGGGGAACTTGTATTCCCCTCGATTTTCTCGACCTGGCGACACTGCGCTATTCCCTCACGCTTCCGCCACGGCCGGTCACGTGCAGTGCTTCAATTGTGCACACCTTTTCTCCCGCATGCGCGCGAAAACAGTAACGTATCTACTATTGGGTATCAGAGCGGCCAGAGCACTGATGCAGCTACAATGTATTGGCGGGAATGTACCGAAATAATCTTACCGGACAAAAAGACTCCAGGACGTGTCCTACGAGTTACAAAATATACACAAATACACTTGTTATACATTCATTTGTGAAAATCAAATCATATAAATTATTTAAAATTCTGCGGGGTGCTCAAGGAACCCCATTTTATCGAGAAGCTTACGTTACTGAGCCTGAAATCGCCGCGCATGCGCGAGAAAAGGTGTGCACAATCGAAGCACTGGTCACGCGACGCAGTTTGTCTCTGTCGTGCTTGTGTCACAATGTCATATGACTAATCTGGTATGGACAGAGAGAGAGAGAGAGAGAGAGAGAGAGAGAGAGAGAGAGAAAAACTGTGTTCCCCTCAATTTCTCCGGTCTAGCGAGATTGGTGTCCCCAGGCCCCAGGCCTGATCTATCATATTGAAATAAATATTACCATGTGCGTATTTCCCAAAGTTATAGTAATTACACAGAACATCCACGTGAGATTTTTGATGACTTCGTAAAAAAGGAATGACATGTACAATAGAAATAATAATAACTTTTGGATGTGTTCATGGTTGTATAGGGTAATCTATGAACTGTAATATGTTCATTAATATGGTCCTACATTATATAATAATTATATAATTATACATTATATGCTCCTCGATACACGGAATATTTAAAGAAGTATTCAGTCACCTAAGACTTTAAGCTGAAATTTCCCATAATGATCTGAGAAACGAACAAAGAACAATCTCATATCCGAAAAAAATCTGACGAAAATTCTGTTGATAAGCACACAGATTATTAAATTATATTTTTTACTTGAATGATTTTGTAAAAGTTCATCTGAAATCAATACGAGATAGCACAGATTTTGCATTGTTTTCCCCTAAAAGTTTAAAAATATTTTAGCTTACAGTCTTAGATCCCTCATTCTGTATGATACAGTTGTTTATATAAGTGCATAATGAAGTACCGAGTATGTTCATGTACAAATGGATACTGTCCCTTAGAACGCTTTCTGAACTAAGTAAGATAAGTAGTATAGTTTGATGTAAATTAAGTACCACAAAAATATATGAAAAGTCATACAAATGCTTCTATATCTTCGTATAGTGTAAATATTTTAACGCTTGTTTATTTTATGAATATTCTGTTAAAAAGCGCCTGTAAACATCAGTGTTAATAATAAACGTAATCAATTGTTATTATTAAGTGAGAAGACTCTTCAGGAAAAATAAGTGTCGTTCACTTCCTAATAACACATTTAATGTATAATAAAATATAGTTTCCAATCATAAAAAATATATAAAAATAGATCTGTCAGTATTGCTGAGTATATAGTCTAAACATAACGAAATAAGAATAGTAGCACCATGGTAAGTTGATGTAATGTTTATAACTATATGTATATATTATACATATACAGGGTGAGTCACCTGACGTTTGCACCTCAAATATCTTTGTTGTTTCTAAAGATACGTAACATATAGGGACTTATGCGACATATCCCAGACAGCACACCGGCTCGATTTGGGCCTGATTTTTATGCGCGCAATGGCCCGGAAATAGCCAGGCATGGGCTCGAGCCCACAGCCTGCCGGCCGTGCCAGATTTCAGCCAGATTTCAGCCCATTTACAAGATTGCAAGGGTGCGGCATTTGCGTTCTCATTTCGTGATAATACAAACATGGGTTTTTTCAGTAGTCAAAAACGCCAGATAAAAGATCAATCTAGGCAGCAAACGCCCCCAAAAGTCTTTTTTTTCCTATACGAGGCGTAATTTGCATTATATATGTTATGAAAATAGCTACATGCGCAGTTGTATGCTTCCGTATGATGCAAATTACGACTCGTAAATGTAAAAATAGGACTTTCGAGGGCGATCACGGCCTAGATTGATCTTTTATCTAGCGTTATTGACTACTGAAAAATCAAATTTTTGTATTATTAAGAAATGAGAACGCGAATCCCGCACCCTTGCAATCCTCATTTCCATGCGACCCGCACTGTGACGCGCATGCGCGAGAAAAGTTGGGCTCAATCGAAGCACTGATTGGCCACATTAGTGTGACCGTGCTGCCCTCTTAAACTCTGGCTGAAATCTGGCTGAAATCTGGCACGGCCGGCAGGATGTGGGCTCGAGCCCATGCCTGGCTATTTCCGGGCCATTGCGCGCATAAAAATCAGGCACGGATCCAACGGAATCAGCCTCAAGCCGATCCAAGCATTGTGTTAGAGAGTAACCTGTAGGTCACGGGCCTTGGGCAGTGATGTGATCTGACCCACCGAAACTCGCGCATGCGCGGCCAAGACAGTAGCGTATCTACAATGACGCAGCCGAGCGGCCAGGGCCCTGACGCCTTGAGGCAGTTATTCTGGCGGGAATGTACCAGTGTTATTTCCTTGTTTTATTATGTATTCTTTTGCGTAGTTATTGCAGTGCTCTTTCCCTATCCCATCCTCAAAATAAAGAATAAGTTTCAATTATAAAATTCTGCGTGGTGCTCAAGCTACCCGATTTCATCGAAATAGTTACGTTACTGAGGCTGAAATGGTCGCGCATGCGCGAGTTACGGTGGGTCAGATCACATCAGTGATGCCAGATGCGGGGAGTCACGGTGAAATGATGTACCCCCTCTCTGATGACGGGGAATGAGTGGAGCAAATGGGAGACACGTTGCACGTGCGCGATGGGGACCGTGGAGTGTGCGCCTGCGCACGGTGCTGGAATGGAATAGTGGAAGGGGAAAGGAGGAGAGTACGGGAGCTCCGTTTGGAGCTCCATATGGCATCACTGGATCACATCACTGGCCTCGGGAGGTTTGGGCCGGTGGTGGAATCGGGCAGGCTGTGCTATCTGGGTATATGTACAATGGGGCTGACACGATGCCAAAACAAAATTTTGTTTCCATATCACTTTTTTATAGATATGAAGGTCACCTTCATTTTTTTAAATGGAATGAGGTATTTTTTATACATCAACCGATGCAGCTGGACATTTGTTATAAAAATGTACTAACCTATGTATGTCGAAAAATTAGTAGTTCACGAGATATTTCAATTTAAATAACTCTAAAACACTATTACTGTCGTACTAAAACGTTACACAAGTAAACGCTAACGTCTTAGTACGACAGTCATAGTATTTTAGAGTTATTTGAATTGAAATATCTCCTGAACTACTAACTTTTCGACATACATAGGTTAGTACTTTTTTATAACAAATGTCCAGCTGCATCGGTTGATGTATAAAAAATACCTCATTCCATTTAAAAAAATGAAGGTGACCTTCATATCTATAAAAAAGTGATATGGAAACAAAATTTTGTTTTGGCATCGTGTCAGCCCCATTGTACCATTCAACTTTGTCCTTACCATATTTTACGTATCTTTAGAAACGACAAAGATATTTGAGGTGCAAACGTTAGGTGACTCACCATGTATATATATTTATATATTTATTATATATATAATGCACCTTGACACGTTTGTCAAGCTGTATCGAGTTCGAAATCTTCTCATAGATTACCCTATAACCACATATTTGCGTTGACTTAGGAACTACTATAAAAATTATACATAAATGCATATGTTATGTACATACAGATCGTCTCATTTTGATCTTCCCTCGCAATTATCTTTCGAACTATTCGATACTCGATAAAAATATCTCAAATACAATTTATTCTGTTTCGAGAGAAGAGGGCACCTTATAGCGGATACGAGTTTTATATAGTTTCATTTTAAAAATCTGAGGTCATCTTGAAATTTCAGAGGCACCCCTCCATCTAGTTAAGTCTTGTGTACAGTATTAAAGGCAGGCACCTCTCGCAACAGGGCAAATTATGTTTGAACCATTTTTTCAACAGTGTAGAAGATAATTGCGAAGAAAGATTAAAATGGCACATAGCGTATAAATGGAATGTGCACGTGTACACACATCTAATTTTGATTATCATAAATACTGTAACCTTACCTCCTTGCTTAGAGAATTAGAACACTATTTTGGCACGGGTAACTTAAATAATGGTACGTATTTGGTTTCTTTGTTCTACTTATCTTTAACACAATCCTCAATTTGACGCAATTACCAAATTTTCCTGGCCACTGGTTACCGTAAAAATTGGACTGTCGCGTGCAAATTTATAATCAAGTAACTGGCTATCGTCACTGAACGAGCTTGTACCTGAAGAACTGGCTGGTTCCATCGGCGACGGTGGCAAAAGGAATATTAGTGAAATCGCTATTATCATATGCCATGCGCTATGGACGTACTGAAATGATTCGTCGACGTGAAACAGTCGTAATACCTTCCACTTTTCACAGTAAGCGTTTAAATATAATATTTTACATACTTGATAATTAGCTTCTGTTTCAACTAAAGAGAAGAGCAACAAACCTACTGTTGCCAATAGCAATCCTGCTAATAATTTTGAGATTCTGTCTGGTTTTTTCCATTTTTTCAATTGGTAACAGCGATAAGCATATGCTCCCATCTAGAAATACATATGCAAATTCAAGATAAATATATTCGAAGTAGACAAATTGAATTACTTACCGGAATCATAAAACCCATTCCCAAAGGTACCAATATACTAGTTAGGCTTGTTTTATTGGATTCCACTCCAAAAGCAATTATAAGAACACCAAACATATGGCACAATGATACAACATGAGTTGGTATTTCAGCCATTGCAACGAGCGTTACCCAAAACGCTAATATACTCGAAAAGAAGTCGCTGTATTGCAGAACCTTTAAGTAAAATGATTTCATAGAAAGAATTTGTATGATAACTTGGAGAGTAGTTAACATGTTGATTGTTATAAAATAAAGCTATTTACGTACTTCATATTTAGCAACACAATATGTCATTACATGTTGATCACAAGCATGGTACAGAGACGAAAAAAGCATAGTCGCCATATATACTAATCCTTCTGTATATAATCCGCGCTTAACAGCTAAATATATAGCAGGTATGAAAAAACCATTACTTAAAGTGAGCATCAGTGTTGTCATGAGAAGAGAAGACTCTGGATTTGCACTAGTAGCATCTGTACAGCCCCATCCTTTGTATCCTGTCGAACAAATTTACAGTTAACAGATTAGGAAAGTACAAGAAAATTTCTATTGTATGTATGATAATCGAACCTTCGAAGCATTTGCAAGTAGTGTAATAAAGAATGTCTCTATGAATTTCTTGGCAAATTCCATGATGACCGCATGGATAGTTTCCAGGAAGCACACATTGTCTAGTTCGTATATCCAACGATACTAAAATTTCTTCCATTTCACAATTCACAGGATGTCTGATACGCAAATAATTATCGTTTAATTTGTACAAGTAAGCGAATTAATATTACAATTCTCTTTCGTTTCTCAGAGCACAATCTTACCCATTGAAATAACATGTTGCCTGTAAAGCAACATACCAAATATCCGCCTGTGGATACGGTATTAATAGACTTGAATCATGTTTATCATACGATGATGATAAATTCATCGACATCCTCGAATCTTCGCATATAATGTTACCCCTAGATCTATCTGGAACTCGACCGCGCCGTATACAAAGTATAACTTTAACCAATTGCCTTGTCATTACCTAAAATTTATGCAAGAAACATCGTAATTCGATTAACTGACCAATTGTGTCCCGAATTTATAATTCGTGCTTACTTTATCCATCTCTAAATGCGCACTAACATCAAGCGTACCACCAATATCTATCAATGGCAATATGTTGAATTGCGTTATTACCGGATGTTTATCTGTTAACATTACCCAGGAAGTTAACCATTCTTTACCCTGAAAAAGATTTGTTACAGATACTTCGCAGTTCATTCAATGAAAAATATTGAGTATTCAATACCTGTAATAAGTAGACACCAGAAAACGTTTGCGAATGCTTAATTCTCGCAAGTTGATATCTTGGAACACATGGATCGTCAAAACTTTCATCCGACGCATGAAATTGATTTCTAAAATCAATTCCACTGTACAATGATGCATTATTACTTTTATCTTCATCATGATGGGTATGATGTTTCGTTAAATCTTTCATATGCAATTGAGCTAAAGCCTGAGAAAATGAAGGTGCATCTAAATACTGCCTTACAAAAGACTTTTCTGTTACTCTGACTGGACATTCTAGAAGAAGATTAAACAAAATTATTTATTAGAACTATTGCACGAGAAAAATATTATAAGGCCTCGTACAGACCAGAACATTTCGACGAACAGCGCCGCGAACCGCGCATTTCGACGAACATTTCGATGAACGGCAATCGGAACGGATTTGTGCCATTTCCAGGTTTTCTTGCAAACAACTATGAGAGCTGCAGCGGCGTATACTACACAAAGAAATACAGAAAATTTTGGCAGTTTATCAAGTGAATTAAAGTTTCAAAGTGAAATATTCAGGTCTGTACGAAGCATTAAAGACATCAGAGTCGAGATTAAATGAACTGAATTTTTGGAGATGTTGCAACATGATGAATTTTCGTCTTTATATGATTCTACGATACATATTCTGAATAAAAACGAAAGGATTAAGTTCCGAGAGCGTGTTCCGTAAACAACAAGGTTGGTTACACATCGAGCCCTTTTCGGTTTGGCTGAGCGTTCTAAGTTGTGAAAATCGAACACGTCTTGATATGTAAATACTAGAGGTGTGCAGGAACCCGGGAATTCCCGAATCCCGATGCCGGGAACGGGATGGGAAGCCTCGTATCATGTCGGGACGGGATCCCAAAAATCCTGAGTTTTTCCCGAGAATATTCAGGATTCCCGTGAATTTTTTAGGGATTTCTGCAGGGGTGTGCGAGATTCCCGAAAATGTTCGGAATACCCGTAAAATATCCGGGATTCCATCCCGATCCCAAGAAAAATTCCCGTCCCGACCGGAATCTCGCACACTCCTGGATTTCTGATACTCTACGGAATCTTTTAATATCGTTTTTTAGTGTTTATCTATGCTACAAGAGTCTTCATTATAATCTCGGGCTAAGTTTCCGACTACGTCCTTGCAATGTTTTCATAGCAAGGGCCTCTTTAATAATTTGAGACAAATTATGAAGTAGAAATGTAATTTTTTCAGATAATTTAAATCACCGATGTCTTTGTTTATAAATTTCTGTCTATTTCTTGACATTTATTCTTTATATTATGAATATTTAGGATATGCTATCTATCCTGCAAACAGATTTGTAAGGGCCACCCGTTCGCGTTCGTGCGCGCCGAAATGCGCGCAGTGGCGTTCGTCGAAATATTTATCGAACGGTCATCGAAATGTTCGTCGAAATGTCATAACATCTCCAAAAATTCAAATTATTTAATCTCGAATCTGATGTCCTTAAAATGCATCGTACAGACCTGAACATTTCAACTCAATAAACTGCCAACATTTTCTGTATTTCTTTGTGTAATATACGCCGCTGCAGCTCCCATAGTTGTTCGCAAGAAAATCTAGAAATAGCACAAATCCGTTCCGATCGCCGTTCGTCGAAATGTTCGTCGGAATGTTCGTCGAAATGCGCGGTTCGCGGCGCTGTTCGCCGAAATGTTTTAATCTGTTCGAGGCTTAATGTACGAGCTTTACCTGAAGTTACTACTTTAACATTTACTTCGATGATACTATTTGAAACGATCATCAGATAATAATAGCTATCCTCGTATGGAGAAGATTCTACGAAGGTGTGAGAATCTGACATAGTAAAATTTCCAATTTCACTAGGTTCAGAATGGTTGAAAACAGGTAATGAGCGTCCTTGTAAGGCCATACTTTGAATGCAAGGTTCGTGCGGATTATGGGTTGGGTATACATAGTTGTACACAGTAAAATTACAACCCCAAACGTGAACTCGAAAATTCCAGGTTCCCGATGGTATGTATATTCTGTGGGTGGATTTGGAATATTAAATGTTAGCACAAACATAGTAAAGGAAATACAATGCGAGATATAATCTTTACTTGTAATAAGAAGTAGTTCCTCTTGTTCTTAATGTGTGCTGACAGCCGATAGGAATATTTTCCATATTATTGGTTTGCGTCCATATAGCTACGGAGCCTATGCTATAATGGCATTTATGTCCAAGCCCCTAAGGTAAAAAGAAATGATATAAAATGAATTTAAATGAAATCATTCTGCAAAACATAGTTCTACCTGTTGTTGAACCTTTTCATCCCAATGAGACAAATAAGCTCCCACAAACCAGTCTCCAGACTCTGGTCCATAGACTGGAATAATCGCAGTAGTTTTTGGTTCGAACGTAGTGATCGCAGAAACTACAATTGTTTGATTACGCTTGGGATACATGTCGCTAGGGAATGTATCATTATTTACAGATATCACAGGATAACTGCCCCATTGTAGATGTCTAGAAATTACGGTATCGCATTAGAATATATTATACATCCGGAGAAGAAAACATAAAGTTCCAAGCTATTTACATGTGCACTTTTCTTTCCGGACAATCTTGTCTGTCCATGAATGCAGCAAACTGCCATGTGGCTCTGTGCACTTCTTTTGGGACTGTGTAATGAAACATAGCTATATCCGAGTAACTTTTGAACGAATGTAGCAAGCCTTCTTGACTTGCTTCTGGCATAGTACATTCCTTGGCTACGAACACAGACAAATCAAGCAGATCGTTTCTATATGTGTGTCAATAATACCGACTCATTCTTCATTAAATATCAGTACAATAAACTAATATTAACTAAAATTATAGTCGAAATGTGTATAAAATAATAATTTTATACATTATTATTTTATATTTTATAAAGTAATAATTTCATAAAGTATAACAAAGTATAATAAAGTATAATTTTATAAAGTAATAATTTCGTGCAGATAGCACATTGCGAAATAGCTTGTTTTCGAAAGATTTACCTGGGAAAAGCAATAACAGCAACAGAACGTGAAGTTGGAGGATCATTAGGTATCGTCTTGGAAAATAACATATCGGAAGCGTGACAATTTTTTTCGACATCACAGAAAAATTAAAACTACTATCGGCCAGTCTTGCTCCATTCACTTCCCATTAATAATCGATTCTCCTTGCGTTACTATGCTGATCGTACATCCTGTATACACTACAAAATAACTACACTAGCTCGGAATGTTTGCGTGTTTAGTCTACCCGTTTATGTAGTAGGTTCCTTTCGATCAGCTGTAGAGGACAATATACAACAATATATATATATATATATATATATATATATGCATTGCAGGGGTGGGTGGGTATATGGGAGGATGATTTTACCGACGGTATCATGGCGAGGCTGGAGCAATTCATAAATGTTTTATTTGAATTATTAACAATAATGTACCTGAAATGGACATTTTATACACATTTCGAATATCTAAATCCCAGAAAGAGCAGAAAAATAATATATGTACACAACTTTTTTAACGCAAATGAAAAATATACCATTTTTATTTGTGGCTTTCAGAAATAAAAATTAAATTGTATTTAATATTAACTTTATACTATTAAATTACTAATGAAATATAATACATAAATGAAATATGAACATTATTCATCTTAAAGTATTCCCAGTTAGCAAAAATGCTAAATTCGGGCCATGGCCAATGTCGCCAGAAAGTAACCGAACGGTTACTCGAGGGGAATACAAGGTACCCCCTCTCTGATGACCAGAGCGGCAGACGAGTTCAGGAGTAGAGTAATATGTGACACGTTGCGCGTGCGCGACGGGGATTTAGTGGGGCGAATGGAAGACACGTTGCGCGTGCGTGGTGAGGACGCAACAATGACATGACATTTCGCAGGTTTTAGGTTATTGCAGTGTATCGTAGTTATGAAATGAATCATACGAATCGTTCTGCAGAACGATATTATTGTATGTTATATGAGATGTTATATGAGTAGAGTTCATTAATATGTTCTTTAATATATATATATATTAATATTCACCGTCAATAACTCAATAGTTGTTGCCCTTTACCACCCTTTCCCATAGCGTATATATATATATATATATAGCTGATAGACTATATTTTCCTACAATTTTATTGTATTATGTACCAATAATATATTTATTACATTCAGTATTCAGTTCTACAATTTCTTTCATCTTCCCTATACCAAAATTTTTAATATAAAGTACTATAGATTTCAACATTTTTTTCAATATCTATACTCCACAACTGAAACTACCACATGTTACAAATTCATTTCATTTATAATAAAGAAAGTTCATAATCTGCAGAACGATTCGTATGATTCATTTCATAACTACGATACACTGCAATAACCTAAAACCTGCGAAATGTCATGTCATTGTTGCGTCCTTATCACGCACGCGTAACGTGTCTTCCATTCGCCCCACTAAATTGTCGCGCACGCGCAACGTGTCACGTATTACTCTACTCCTGACTCCTGATCTCTGCCGCTCTGGTCATCAGAGAGGGGGTACCTTGTATTCCCCTCGAGTAACCGTTCGGTTACTTTCTGGCGACACTGGTCGGTGCTGGTGTGGGGCGGTCTAGTGTGCAGCGACCTTTACTCCGCGGTAAATGATCGAGATAGGACTGACCAGAAATGGCCGCTACCCGCAGCCGCAGCAAAGATAAACACGTACAATTCGTTTGAAATGACATTGCGTCACTTAGCAACTATACAGTTCGATAAAACTGGAAAACACATAAAACATGAATCCCTCCCGCCTGTCCCCGAGTAAACCTGCAGAACATATAACATATAATACGTACATATATGTATAAGAATAGAAATGAAAGTTTTGTACAATCCTTTCTTTCCGAAGTAATCACTTTAAAACGAAAAGTTTGTAGGAAATGATCTCATTTCACCTTTCGGACTGCACTAGGTAATGCAAGATATCCTACAGACCTGTTGTAGAAAATATTTGAAAATTACACTTCGATATCTTCCTCAGCAGCCGGCAGAACCACTGTTGTCACATTAATCGGCTTCGTCCTGGATTTCTTGCACAGCAAGATATGCACTCTCCCCGATATTCTGCTGCTTAGGATCGCGTTCAAAGCCATGGGGATGGGTATTCCACTTGGCAGTAAAGGGACATCCATAACGCGTGGCCTGACATCCGTGTCCTCGCTTCTGCAAACGATGTATAATCCCGTGTCGGACATTTCGTCGGACACATTCGTCAGCAAGATACGAATCTGATAATTCGGTCCCAGTCCCAGAACGGTAGCTTCCATCGTGATCAAACGCGGTCCAGCATCGTGACTCTCGTTTAAAGATTCCATTGCCTTTTTCGCGACTATCAATCGCAGCCGAAGAAGACCCTGCTGAAACGTGCTGTGGATCTTCTTCGCCTCCGATCGTTCTCGTATCGTTTGCTCGACGAATAATCGCGTTTTCTTGGGAATTGAGAACTTTGATCCATCGTTCATCACCGAGTTTGTTGTCGTACCGTGGATGCTGAAGTCTGCGGTCCTTTTTAAGATCTTGACGCAAAGACCGCCGCCCACGGTGATCATCGCCATCGTTCGTTCCTCTTGACCCATTCGACCATACTGAAATAAGAAAGGAACGATAAAGAACCGATCGACTGTTCAAAACGAAAGAAACATTACCTTCAACGCTGACACCGGTTCCATGATCTTCAACGTGTCCACATGGTGCTTTCCATTGTACACACGAATACCGTAGCCTGCAGTACTCACGGCAACCAAAGACAGCCCAATTTGTGGCACCGGTAAACTCGTTGAGTCCAGAATCGCTCCTGGAATATCAACGTGCCATAGTTTGATGCCCTGCGGGATTAATATTCATCTTGAAACTGCGTTCAACGCGTTGTGCGCGTCAAGTACTCTCTTCCAAGTGCAAGATGCATACCTTTTTGGAAAGGCCAACCAAGGTACCATCCATAAGAGTCACCGCGACATTGTCATTGTTAAGAATTGAAATAGCCACAGCCGGCGCCGACAGGTTCTCCCAAAGTTTCACGGGCGATCCTCTTCTTATCACGCCTATTTTACCGTCCCTCCCGATAATTAGTATTTTACCATCGCCTGTCCACAATCCCGTGCACGCGAACGCTACCGGGGCCCATTCGAGCACATGCTTATCCATGGCAGTGAACGTTCTATGGGAAAATTCAGTTCAATGCTTATCTACAGATTTACCAAACGTCTCGTGAACATAAGTATCATTTGGGGATCTGGGTATCAGATCAACGAATCTATTACCGAGGGTCCAGAACAAGAACCTCCCCAAATTCCGTGCCAAGTACGATACAACCGCTAGCAGGATTGGACCAGGAGTCTTTCCGAATTACGGAAATTGCGGACAACGCGTTGCTTTTAATAAGTGGGATCATTTTGTATTGCTCCGCGAAGCTCGCCCTCATGTTCGGATCCATCGAGAGGAACTTTAAGGTCCGCGGTGAGATGAATCCTGCTCCGAGTTCCTTCAACAATAATTCGAGTTCATCGGCTAGCGTGAGCACGTTCAGTTCATCTTCTAGTCCTGCTTTGTGCCAGATCTGCCGGGTGCATCGATCAAAGTTATTGTAAAACTCATTTGCATGTTAATCGAAGGTTCAAATCAGATTGTTCAAACCTCCCGCTCTTTCGGGTGGACATCGATGTGCGGTAAGCAGTATTTATAATAGGGCCTCATATTTTTGAAAATGTAAAGACTCGAACCGCCACCGACAGCCAACACCGATGACCGTGGTTCGCCGTTTTCAGTGTACAAGCCAACCACCCCGCAGGATCGATCAACCATATTGTGCTCGGTGACTTGATCACCTCCTTTGTAAACTCGTATCTGATTTTCGAGAATATAGAACGACGGTATACTTAAATACAAAGCTTACGGATTTCTTAACTTATTTGAGGTGTTTTAAGCAGTGCACCTTTGTCGAATTAGCACCCAGTGCACCCAAGTCGACGCAGATGAGCCTGGCATCTCCATCTCCGGTGACATCGAGCATATCGAGAGCATTTGGTAAGGTATACAATTTAGCTCCTGGCTCCCAAAGCGCTTCCAACCAACGATTGGTGCTGAGACCCATTATATTATGCTCGGCTCTAAATAAATTTCCCACTGAATTATTCGGTAACCAAGTTTTTCTCGATAACGATACAATCGTACGTCTTTCTACATCCCAGATAACACACGACGTCTTAAAGTCGTCCATTTTACGTCTATTTTAGGTATGATAGTCGTACGTCCACTAAAAAGACGCCTTTAAAACGTCTTTAAGACCATAAAAAGAACTAATTGTGAGAACACTTTCGGATTTATTATATCTTACCGTAGTCCGTGCATAATTGAAGCTTCCTGCTGGTATATTCGATTGAACCGATTACTCGTAATCGTAACACATTATTTTATCCTCCACAGTAAAGCTTTCTCTGTACTTTCTATGCACTGCAGTGCAACGCGACAGATCGTCATTTCGCTGTCAACGTATGCAGCTCCTTAAAAGAATTCCTTCGGAGAACAACACCGATCGCACACTGAACGATTTCCAATCTCTGATCGCGACAAACATCGATCATATCGGAAGATCTGTTCGGAAAACTTGTCAAACGGTGCAACAGTGTCAGCCCTTGGCTTTGTTGTGGGCTTATGTATCCATAGAAATGTTCGCGCATACGTATGTGCGTGTGTCGATGAATATCTACGAACACGGTCAACCCTTTGCGCATTACATCAATGAAAACCCAATTCATTTAAGGTCACTCTTAAACCACAATCGAACATGATTTTCAGCTTGCTAATAGGCGCAGAAAAGTTCAAATATTCACATATTAAATGCCATTATATCGAATTTGTTAAGAACATTTATAATAATTTTGTATAGTTAATGTTTGCGATTTAACACATCAATTTTCACTTTTAGAATAGTCATATATGTAATATTTTCAGTCATTTACATTTACGATCCGTCGAACCGTCGTCGTTAATATTTTCCTGAGTTTTGATTGTCATCCGAGGCATGTATAGATCGAAACAGGTGTTGGGAACATCAGTATCAATGTCGCCCAGATAGCACAAAGACATCTTAAAGTACGTCTAAAAGTTGCCTGACACAAGACGTAACGTACGTCTTTAAGTCGTACGTTACGTCTGTGGCACGTCGTTTTCACGTCTTTTTCACGTACTGTGTACGACTTGTTACAAAACTGTGCGACTTAAAGTCGTCTCTCACAGGTCTTTTCGACATCTTTAAGATGTAAAGACGCAAAAAAGTTGCTTCTTTGGAAATCTTTTATGCAACTTTTTTCAGACGTACAAAATCTTCAAATTTAAGAAAAAATTATAAAAAAATTAGAATCTATATACAGGGTGGCCCACATAACTCTGAACAGCTCAATATCTCCGTTACTTTTCGTTGTACAAAAAAACTTCGTAGGATAAAGTTACACTGTTTGAAGGGCCACATATAACGGTGTAAGGGAAAAACATTTTCAAGGTCATTTTTATGAGATTTCAAGGTTATCGATGTTTTTTTAAATGGAATGAGGTATTTTTTAATACATCAATCGATGCAGCTGGACATTCTTTATAAAAAAGTACTAACCTATGTATGTCGAAAAGTTAGTAGTTCAGGAGATATTTCAATTTAAATAACTCCAAAATACCATTACTGTCGTACTAAGGCGTTAGTGTTTACTTACTTGTGTAACGTCTTAGTACGACAGTAATGGTATTTTGGAGTTATTTAAATTGAAATATCTCCTGAACTACTAACTTTTCGACATACATAGGTTAGTACTTTTTTATAAAGAATGTCCAGCTGCATCGATTGATGTGTTACGTACGGAGGCTTTGTCTACGTGACTTTTGCTCCCTTCTTGAAACCACGTGTCCATGCAGGAGGTCCAGCTCGCATGCCCTCGCTGTTTATTTAAACAGTTTTTCTCTTTATGGGAAGTGCATACATCTGGGGAAACATAGACGAACCTCCAGATTTTCTGTTTACCCCCACTACCATTTTTTGAACAATCTGACTGATATATAAAGGGCTCGAGCTTGGCCTCCACGGGCTTAGTTGAAGTTTAAAAGATAACCTGCACGCGACTATAGTGAGATTGGGTTTCATTCCCTCTCGATCGGTATAACTACAAGAAGTTTAGAAACGCGTTTAAGAAAAGGCAAGTCAAATTCATTTACCCCCGCATATCTCAGTGCGTGAAAAACGAGAGTTCGGGAATTAGCTTCCGCGAAACCATATAATACAATACAGTTGTATTTCCCTTTACCAAAGAATATATTGTACTCTTTACATTTAGATAATTGAGAGTTTCCAATATCTTTTCTACATCCTGTAAACTCCAGTAACTAGCATTTCACCCATTTCGATAAACCTTTACCGCTCGAGGTTTATCAACTATTTTATATAGAGTTACGAGAGCTGAATTTCCCAATACCTTACCTCTTTCCGAAATCCTGTGACACCCGGTGATGAAACAGGCATCGGCTAGTTCACAAATTCCTATCTAGTGGCGACCCTGTGGTGAAACAGACATAGGCTAGTCCACGAAAACCCATTTCCTATCTAGTGGCGACCCGGTGGTGAAACAGACATCGGCTAGTCCACGACTACCCCTTTCTCCTAACCTAGTGGCGACCCGGTGATGAAACAGGCATCGGCTAGTCCACGACAACCCATCCTGTGACACCCGGTGATGAAACAGGCATCGGCTAGTTCACAACCTTCCATCTAGTGGCGACCCGGTGGTGAAACAGACATCGGCTAGTCCACGACACCCTCTGTCTTTCCTAACCTAGTGGCGACCCGGTGATGAAACAGGCATCGGCTAGTCCACGAAAACCTATCCTGTGACACCCGGTGATGAAACAGGCACCGGCTAGTTCACGACCATCCTGTTCACAAAGAACAAACCTCGGCCACGTCTATCCGCCAGCCCTCGGCTCGTAACAGATGTATTAAAAAATACCTCATTCCATTTAAAAAAACATCGATAACCTTGAAATCTCATAAAAATGACCTTGAAAATGTTTTTCCCTTACACCGTTATATGTGGCCCTTCAAACAGTGTAACTTTATCCTACGAAGTTTTTTTGTACAACGAAAAGTAACGGAGATATTGAGCTGTTCAGAGTTATGTGGGCCACCCTGTATATATAAATGTTATTTTTCGGTTGTGGATTTCGGTTTCGGCTATGATTCTGATGATTTCGATGGTTTTTTTAATGTTATACAAATCAACATTTTGAACAAATAATTACAAAAATTTGTACTATTATGTAAAATTCCCTACTATGAAAATGTTGCATTTGTTTAAAACAATTGCAAAATAAATGGTGGCAAACATATTTTTTCAAATGACATTTTTAGTAGATACTCTTATTTGACTAAAAACTCATTATCATCGGTTTGCTAGTTCTAGGTCACTTCGCGTGGAATGTCTCCTATACATTAAAAATGAGAGAAAACTAATTAATCCAGTAGTAGAATATACATATGTACGTTCAAATTTTAATAAAAGAAAAGGCCATTAAAAGGCAATTAATTATATTGTATAATTGATTTCGAATTTCAAATAAGACTTCTTCAGTGAATCTCGAGAATCGAACTCGTCCGGCCGATGCCGACTGCTGCCGACCGGATACCAGTGATGTGATCTGACCCACCGTAACTCGCGCATGCCCGGCAATTTCAGCCTCAGTAACGTAACTATTTCGATGAAATCGGGTAGCTTGAGCACCACGCAGAATTTTATAATTGAAACTTATTCTTTATTTTGAGGATGGGATAGGGAAAGAGCACTGCAATAACTACGCAAAAGAATACATAATAAAACAAGGAAATAACACTGGTACATTCCCGCCAGAATAACTGCCTCAAGGTGTCAGGGCCCTGGCCGCTCGGCTGCGTCATTGTAGATACGCTACTGTCTTGGCCGCGCATGCGCGAGTTTCGGTGGGTAAAAATCACATCACTGGTACTCGCTCGAGCCCGCCGGACCACCGACGAGATACTATTAAAGACTGCCAGCCTTATGGGAGTTGGTGTGTCTCGAATTTTTCGGTGTTCTCTTACGCCCTCTAGGATATATTCTGCCTGGAGTGAGAAACAGAACGTTCCTTTCCCAACGCGCCCGCGCGCTACACACACGAGCGTACCTCTACTATATCCGTGTGCGCTGCTTGTGCGCTTGCGCCAGCCACAATCTATTTTTAGCACTTGCCGTGTTGTATTGCTCTACAGAAACGAAACTGAAATTCGGCTGTCGAGCCGTCGAGCGTATGAATCGCAATCTGGAGCTAGCCTTCGAATCCCTGTGCAGCGATTTTTATTTTTATTTCTCATTACTTTTTTAATTACATTTTTAACCTTGCAAAAAATTAAAAATGTAAAAACTATGTTCAAAATATGTATTCATTTTAAATAGAAACGTTTTGTTACTATCATAATTGCATTAATAAAAATTGTTATATGAGAACCGGTTGATGGTATTTATTTGGACTGATTGGAGAATACGAAAATGCAGAAAGTATTTTTTAGTTTATGAAACAATTTATAGATTTATTAGTTGTTAAACAAATAATAGAATAAATTGGATAATATATATAAATTGATTTTACTAGCATACACAAGTTTATTTGATCTTCTCTCTTCCTATAATAAAAAAATACAGTCATAATTATAATTATAATAGAATTTCGTAGAATATTGAGGTTATTGCAAACTCATCTTTTTTCGCAATGATGTTCTAATTTCATTGCTTCTCTCAAATGTCCATTTCCTTCCGAGACAGTGGCGTTTATAGGTGTAAATAACAAATGTTGATATTCATCATAATTAAACTACAATTATTCTAATAACGTGGAATGTAGTACATATTAAGTGTTAGTCAGGGCCGGCGTGACCTTTTGCGGGGCCCAGTTCAAAAATTTTGCGGGGCCAGAATACACATTCAAATCCTATACCTAAATTTCACAATAAGGAATTATTTATTATAAGTACAAAGGATATTACATATATTTTTTTTAAGATAAATATTACATAATTTTTCTCGCTTTTTCCGCCGCTAAATCTTGTTCTTTATTACGTCATAAAAATATGTAAAGATGTAAATCGGTCTTGGCTAATTGATGATCGAAGATCATTTTTTATTAGTTTCAACCTCGAGAAACTACGTTCAGCTGAAGCCACGGTAATGGTGTAGTTAAGATTATTTGTAATGCCGCACCGTGGTCATCGCGATCGCTTACATGGGACATTACCCAACTTGAAGACACCGATTTTACTGACATTCTTATAGAATATTGGTACTTAAAGAAATGCAAGTCATATTTTTTCGCATTCATAATTCGCTTTCAAGGGGCAAAAAATTCAATGAAAGTACAAAATATATAATTATATATGACTTTCGCAAAAAACTATTGATATAGTTTAATTTCTCGTAAAAAGTACATTTCTCTGAAAGCGTACTAACTAAAACCAATATTACTCATTATGAACGTTATCATAATGATATCATCACCTATCGATTGAAAATGTTTTCCCAATCAAAATAAGCTCAAGCACGGCATAAATCGGATAATAATAATATTACAGCCAGGTTGCACTAGAAAATATCAGGCGAAACAGTCATGTTTCAGGCGTACGAATCGTCAAATCGGAGCACTGACAGGACAGACAGTCGAGGCGTCGAGCGAGCTCAAGCGGACTCGAGACGGGTACGCGATACATCAGACACATCCGGCGGCCCATGACTCACCTTTGTCGGGCGGCTTCTAAAAGAATAGAACAAGATCGCGCGAGCGTGTTATCACGATATCCGGAAATCAACTCTGCGTTCTTATGAAATAGATAATGATAATAATGGTACGTATTTCTTTCATAACTTATAATGTGATTTTTAATGTATGTACTTGGATTTTTTAATAACTACATTATAGGTATATTCGGCACAAATGTGCATGATCTTCATTTGTATTAAAATTTGAAATAATGCACGTTTCACGTGAAAAAATTATAAGAAAATATTTACAACATGGTATGTAATAAGTTATGATAACTTTTTAGTGGGTGATGTTTTTATTAACTGTTAAGTAACCTACTTACTTAACTATCATTAACCTTACACAAATTCTTAAAAGATAATATATAATATACAATATAAAATGAAATAGAAACTAACTTAAAATAAAATCATACAAAATAAAAAATTATATAGAGCCTATAGATAATACAGAATAAAATATAAACACGAAATATAATACATATAATGTTTATTTTTATATTTCGTTTTTAATTATTGCCATACTTTACCATATTGTTATACCTTCTAGGTGTATATAACTCAGTAAAGATATTTTAAAGATATTATTGATACATATTTGAGTTCATTCGTAAGTTTTTCACGTGAAACGTGTATTATTTCAAGCTTTAATACAAATAAAGAGCAGGCACACGTTTGCCGAATATACCTAGTGTAGTTATAAAAAAGACCTAGTACATATATTAAAAATCTCGTTATAAGTTAAGAAAGAAAACCATTATTACCATTATCTATGTCATGAGAACGCAGAGTATTTGATACTCGGATATCGCAATAACTCGTTCGCTCGAACTTCGATTCTTTTCGAACCCGCCCGACGAATTCGAAGTCGAATCAACGGGCCGCCCCGCCTGACTTTCTGCGACCCGACCCGAACCCGAACATCGAGCGGCCCACACATCCCTAATATTTATAATTATAAATATATTATATTAAATGACCTATTATATTAAATGACCTATTATAATAACCTATATCATTGCGAGTTATGATCACGCTTTAAATAAATAAATGTGGCTCAAATTATGACGTATTTAGACTCACTTTAGTTAGAAGAATCTCACAAATACGTTGGTAATACCGTAAAAGAAGAATGAAAAATAAAAAACTTTTCTATGTGCATTGACGTAATCGGTACTCAGCCTTTTGAACTGTGCCAGCTGCCTCGTACCTCAGTCCCTCTTTGTCGTTTACGCGCTGTCGTAAAAAAAAGTTCTGGTATGTTGCTAGTCTAAAAATATGATCAATGCTATTTTTGAATTTCTCTAAAAAAACCTGCATTTGTCGAATTTTTGCGTATTTTCACTTTGTGTAAATAACATTTTGAACCAAAAAATCCGGAAGAAATCTCAAATATCATTTCAATTATATGCAATTAAATGATTAAATTAGTGCAAGTAAATGGGAAAAATTGACCAAAAATTGAATGGCGCAACGGCTGTTTGAATAATTCGAAGGACTACCTCATCCGGCTAGGCCCTTTATTCCAAATTGTAATATTCCAATATTTCAAATATATTAATGATAATAATATATTAGTGAGTTTTAACAACAAAATATTTTAAATAGAAAACTAAATTTTGACAAATAAAATACGATTATAACAAGCTTCCTATAAATGTCGAAACCTTGAGTCTGGCCAGAGACATCAATTTTCAGGAAACACTATTCTGTGATGACGAAAGGAGAAAAGGCAAGCGAAGCTCGAGGGCTTCGGTCGCCGTGGAATGGAGCGAAACATTGTAACATGATACGGGTTGGGTCGGGTATAACAGTGTGAGACTTCTAATCAAATAACAAAACTTAATTATTTATCATTATTTTTTTATAGGATTTTTCTTAACATATTTGGTGAATTCCTTTGGTCCTTCTTTTAAGATTTCGACTTCCGACTTCAACTGCTAGCTCTTCGCCTCGTCGCACAATGTATACAATGTATAAGCGATTCATATTTCAGGAAGTGGTGTTCAGTTCAGAATGAAACTAGAGGGCTATTGTTGCTCGCTCGCTTCGCTCGCTCGCGAGTAGGGTTGTTTTTGCTCGCTCGCTTCGCGAGCTCGCGGGTAGGACTGCTATTGCGAGAGGGTTAGTAATACGCATGACTAGTAGGGCCTACTGATATTAATGTTTTTTATTTGCTGTGTGACTCTCCAAGAGTCACACAAAGAACTTCCCGATTCGTTACTCCTTCGCCAACATCGCTAACATCGCTTTTTTTTGTACTTTCATCGATATTCTCCCAAAATGTATTCTTGGGACTAGAGATGATAAATTCACTGTTGCATTGGAATAACCTTTCGATTATTCCAAACGGTAACATTAGCATCAGTTAAAAAAAAAAATTTTTTTTAAATCTAAAAAAAAATTTTTTTTAATCTAAAAAAAATTAAGAAAAAAATTTTTTTTATGTAATTGCGTTTGGTTCTTTGGTGGAAAATTTTCGTCCTCCCTTATAAATTGCATTGTAGAATCAACTCTTTTCGAAAAAAAACTAAAAATCTAAAAAACTACTTGACCAATATGGACCAAAATCTAATCAGCTCTAAGTTACGACGGGGCACTTCGATTGCATCATTCATCATCCTGATCGCGTTGCTACTTTTTCTGAAAACGTTAACGAAAAATTTGATACCATACAAACGGACATACGCACACACACACACACAAACATTTTGATAAAAATAGTCTAAAATGACTCCAATGACCATGAAACGTGAAGATCTGCTAAAAAATCGATTTTCGATTTTCGGGGTAATTACAGTAACTTCCCTATGAATCGGGAAGTTAATAGAGTGTACTTTTTAATAAGATTATACGTTTTCAGGGAATTTCAATAGTTTTCTACTTATCAAAATGTTTGCTATATGGCGTCGCATTAAACGAACATCGCAGGCTCGTTGCTCGCTTGGTTCCTTGTTATAGTATACTAATGTTGCAAAATAAATTGTCTTAATTAGTTTTTCGCAAACGATACAACTCCTGATTATCCGGGGTTGCAGTATTGATCTTGGTTTTCTTCGATACTGTTAATTTAAATTGTCCCGAAATATATAAACCGCGCTCAATTTTGAAACTCTGCTCAGTGCTACATACAACATTTGTAAAGTTCGCCTTTCTGATTTTTTAAAATCCAAACATACTTTCTCGTATGTTTTTTATCCCTGACTTTTATGAATCGTAATCGCTCCAGCAGGAACCACTGGATATTGACTACGTGTGATTTGATATTTTTCCTCACTCGACATATTTACTTGATTCGATATTTTTATTATTGGTGTTAAATTTTGATCAATATTTGCATTTTTCATATAATTACGATAACGAGTTCTTACTTTCACTTCTACTCTGGCCAATTGAAAATCTAACCACAATATAGACGGAATTTTAGTATTTTCTTGAAAAGTAATAAATTTTAATATTCCGCATGTGTGCTCCATTAACCAATCCGTTTTCAACATCACTGTTATTAATAATTACCATATAGTTCATATTAATTTTCAATTTAATCTCAGTTAATAATTCGTTTTGAACTGATTGTTTTTTTAAAGATTGTAATATAAATTTTATTTGTACTTTCATCGATATTCTTTGAAAATGTATTCTCGGGAGTAGAGATGATTAACTCACTCTTGCATTGGGATAATTTTCGATTATTGTAAGCGGAAACATCATTGTAAGGTACAAAAAAAGATTAAAAAAAAAAAAATTTTTTTTCTAATTTTAAAAAAATCGAAAAAAAATTTTTTAATCTTACTTCGACTGCTAGCTCTTCGCCTCGTCGCACAATGTATACAATGTATAAGCGATTCATATTTCAGGAAGTGGTGTTCAGTTCAGAATGAAATAAAATCATGTTACACGCACTTTTTAAATAGCGTCATGTTGCAAGAAATTTTCGTATAGAGTGAAATAGAATTATTTTATTAGATATCTTCGTACGAAATGCTGCCTCTAAATAACATTGTATGGATAGGAGCCGTCGAAAATTAGTTAATTAGTTAATACTTTTATCTTATTGTTACTACCTCTACTATATAATAATTGCAGTCAATTCTGTCGAGCATTACAAGTATGGGATAAATAAGTAAAAAAATTAATTGTCTGTTTCCTACTAAGGATCTTAATAAGAACGATTGGGTTTTGTCATTACATAACATAATAGAATATTTTTTATGAATCATTATTTTATATATAACGCAATAACGTTCAAATTACTTTTGAATTTCGATAAATTTGTAGAATATTACGTAGTAATTACTTTCATTTTTCCTACATCTATAAACTATCGATTATACTGTAAAACAATTATTACAATGGTAATAATAAGGAAATAAGAATGCAATAAGAGAATTATATATAGTATTATAAGGCAATTACAGAATGGGTAATGCCAGCATTCTACTATATCATTCTTCTTCAATTTGACGAATATCTCGTCGGTGGTGGAACTTTTGACTATGTGGTATATCAGCTCACTGTAAGCTCTACGTTATCCCCGCGCCCATCGCGCCCACTTACCCGTCTCGCTGTTTAACACAGGGGCTGGCAGTCTTTAATAGTACCTCGTCGGTGGCCGGACTTTCTCCGGCTCGACTCGACTGTCGGTGACCCGTAAATTTCGGGAACCCGCACACTCCTAGTGTCGGTAATTATTGCGAAAGGGTCATCGTACTCCGATTTTTATGAAACTTAAATGTGTTATGCAGCAACACATTTTGACACTTTTAGTTTTCGAGATATTTGCAAAAAACTATCGCTAATACTGTATTGAATTTTTCGTATTCCTGCACGCTCCGTGGCAACGTAAGCCTGTCCCGGCACGGCGTTTGTTTACATTTTGACGCTGTGGAGATGAGAGAAAAAAGGGTCTCACTCTGGTCATACATATATAGAGTGAGCTTCCAATTTTGAAAGACTACTCTTACATTTTCGTATGCGTGGTACGCCACCCGCCCCCCCCCCCCCAACCACCACCACCACCACCACCACCACCTAATCCTAACTAATTCTGATCGCATGATTTTTCATTACTAGTTCAAATTCTGTATGACGGTTATATAAATTATGCGATCAGAATTAGTTAGGATTACGTGATAGGCGGGCGGAGAGGGCCAGCCCGGCTGGCACAGCCAAAAACAAAAAAAAATCCAAAATCCAGGAGCTGTCTTTCAAAATTAAAAGCTTACCCTATACAATGTATGACCAGAGAGAGATTCTGCCTTCTCTCTCATATCCACAGCGTGTTTACAAAAAGAAGTAAACAAACGCCGCGCCGAAGAAGCTGCAACTTTTAGGATGTCTTTGTGCTATTTGGGTAGATCCTGGAATCTAAGAATCTTATTCCTTAGTTTTGGAAACAGGAAGGTTTATATGTACTTTTATATAATATAACACGAATATAACATATAACAATGAAATGAAAAAATTTGTACGAAATATTTTGGTAGAAATAAATTATTTTTCACGAGTAAATTAAAATGTTCTCTTTCCACACATATAGGAACGTACATAATGTATTCGTAACTCTATAAAATATTTTAAGTTAATGAAGGCAACTTCGTAAATATAACAATTTGATTTTTCATTGAGGTAACTTTTCACGAGGTGTAGCGATCAGTTTAGAGTATCCGAAATATATTGATTGAAAATTTCCACATATAGGTACAATTTTATTATAAAAAAATTAAGATGTATTTTCTTCATAGTGAACAGTCACATGCTTATCACAGCTTACGCCGGATGAAGCATTAACAAATATTACGTAGTAACATTGTTTTAACGTAGATAACAAGCTCACTATAATATATTGTAACATTCATAGATGCACACGTTTATATATTAGGTTTATATTAAAGATTGCCAAGGCATCCTAGACAATTCAGATTAAATATTCCCGACATACATTACGTATAAATCTTTGAGTAATTTGTGAACAGACACATGTAATAGCTAACTTGATACACTTCCTGTAACAGCACCAATTCGTAGTCATTTCGAAGTATAAAGTTGTATTGTATGAATTGTTAATTTCTATACACACGTTGTTTTTTGAAAGATGAACGACCTGTACGTAACATTAACGAATTTGTACAATAAAATACAATCGAAAAGCTTATAAGTGTAAAGTACATTAAAGATACATTGTTACGTTGTAAGAAAATAGTTTAAACGATTACTCATTCTATATAATTATATCAAATTATAAAAAATTCAAAGAAATATACACTTCGTTAAATTTCTCGCATATCTCGCAGAGACTATCGATGAAAACGATAAAAAATCTGTCAGTCTTGTTTTAGTACCTTGAAAAGAAACCATATATGATATCATATTCAGTTAGTTTCTCCTAAATGTAATTACAGATATATATACATGCATCTCATAGTTTATGAACTCGAAAGTACTACCAGATAGAGTGGTTGATTCAAACCCATTTCCGTTTCTATGTACAGGGTGTCCCGTAACTGGTGGTACAAGCGAGGGTAATTGTGCATAAAAGGTCCCACCTCACCGATTTCGATGATTTTTTAATATGTTGTCAGGATGAAGATTCTGAACAACTTTTTCCTATACATGTAACTGCCGCTCAGTCTTAATTTTTTAGATATTTACGAAAAACTGCAGATACTATGTACTTTGTACATTGAATTTTACCTATACGTCATAATCAATCATATATATATATATATATATATGTATGTATGTATGTATATGTATATAATTAATTGACCCTACACAAAAAATCCTCTAGTTGGCTTTAAGTATTGTAGGCCCTACGTTGGGTATGATCGTTGACCCTACGTTGGGTATTACCGTTGGTCCGATGTTGGCGCAACGTTGGCTGAACGTTGGCCCAACGTTGGCCCAACTGCAAAAAAGAACGACATCTCTAACGGTTGCCCAACGCATACCCCCAACGTAGGCCCAACAAAACGCCAACCATAAATGCTACTAGAGAATGTAGTAGTATCTGCAGTTTTTCGCAAATATCTCAAAAACTAAGGCTGAGCGGCGGTTACATGTATAGGAAAAAGTTGTTCAGAATGTTGAGTTTTACAACATATTTAAATTTTATCAAAATCGGTGAGGTGGGACCCTTTATGCACAATTACTCAAGCGAGTAGGGGGTGATTTTACGTGAAATGAAGCTTTATTTTCTAAAAAAATAAGTTTGAAAATTTGTCGAGTACGCGTACACTTGGACCAGCTTCAGCTCGACGGATTTTACTATCTTACTGTTCCGAGTAGGAGAGTACTTCCGTGCTTCTTGCAATGTTTACAAATATTGTCGACACGATGATATCGACAAATTTTCAAACTTATTTTTTTTGAAAATAAAGCATCATATGAAAAAATTTTATTCTAAATTTTCGATTCAATTTTTCACGTAGAATCAGCCCCTACTCGCTTGTACCACCGGTTACGGGACACCCTGTATATATAATTCACAATAAGTTCATTCATTCGATACATTTAATACGTTGCTAATATTTAATTTGTAAGGTAAATAGTCCGTATTAGACAGATCTTTATTAAACAGTTCTTTGTTAAAGTATCTGTGACCTGTGTACTAACTTTTCTCATACGAGAGTAAAATAATTTCAATTGCAATATAAAAATTATAGTAAAACTTCTATAAAATATCCTACACTGTATATAATACTGAAGACAATCATTTGACTTAAGCCATGCGGCATGGTAATACTTGTTAAGAAAATATTATCGTATAAAAAAGATGCTTACAGAAAAAAAATCTGTACAAGAAGTCAGAATGCATTCAATAGATATGTAAATGCAAGTGTAACATTGTTGTGCCTTAGAAATATTATTTGCCACGTTGAAGCTACATCTATGAACACAGGATACAGCTCACGCTATCCAACAAATTAGCAACTAAACATTTTGCACTGTAAACTCTCTTCGCTCGTATTGCAATAAATGTAGAGTGTACAGTCGAGTCGGAAAGTACAGCTTGTCAAATGTAGCTATGCGGTTGAACAAAACTTAGGAATGCGCAGAAAAAGACAAAGACCGCACTCGACGAGAGAAGGGTGCAACATTTGAACGGTAAGGTACACACCTCGTCAAAAGTGCGTACTGTCCATTATTTCTTACAGCAGTAAACATACAAAACAACTGTTTATATGTTTATGTGAATACACTTGTGTCACTTTACTTTTTAACTGAACTGTCGCCACGTGCATCATTTGACAGGTGACGATCAGTTCTCTATCGTTGTGAAATTCCGCCTATTTACCACTGCGCAGCGGGGTCATTTCCCCTTGCGGGGGACATTCAGCCGCACAGCTAGATTTGACAAGCTGTAAGTTAATGATTGGTGATATTAGTGAATTAGACAAATGAATATGATGAATGAAATCAAATTATTGTATTATTTTTATTTAGAAAGCGTAAGTGAATAAACAAATATGTTGGTAAAACATATTGTTATCATTACTAAAGATTAAAAATTAGTCATAATCGTTTGCCTGCATTCGCCAATCGTTCAATTACTTTCCGACTCGACTGTATACATCAGGCATGGGCAAAAATAGCACGCGTGCTAGGGAATTCTAGGAATACCCGTGGAATACCCCCACTTCTCCCGGCCGCGCGTCTCGCTCCCCGTGGCGGCCCTAGTGCTCGGTGCAACTACGGCTGCCAAGGGGATTGAGACGCGCGGCCGGGAAAAATGGGGGTATTCCTTGAGAATGCCCATGCCTGGTATACATATACGTATATATGTACATATACACGTAACTTATGTAGGAAGCCCAATGAAGTCCACAGAAGCCCGTCTTTTCCTTCTAGTTCTACTATTATCTGTACTTTTCTCAGGCACGTTTCTAGGCTCGTTTGTACGAAGGTACTTCCATGATACATTCAAACTGCAATCACGGTAAAACCATTGTGAAATTATTTGTAAAATCAAAATGATATACAGGGTGTCCCACCCAATTTCGACATCTTGATTTTTCCGCTATTGTTACTCGTAGCAAAAAATGTTTCAGCAGAGGCTTGAATGGTATCGAGTGGAGCATATTTTGATGTTATTAGTTTTTTCGTGAGTGGACGCGTAAAGGTCATATAAAGGTCAACTTTGTTCTTTTAAATGGAATGAGGTACTTTTTAATACATCAATCGATGCAGCTGGACATTCGTTATAAAAAAGGACTAACCTATGTATGTCGATAAGTTAGTAGTTCACGAGATATTTCGATTTAAATAACTCTAAAATATCATTACTGTCGTGCTAAGACGTTACACAAGTAAGTAAACTGGTTCTGTTGACTTTTTAAACGTGATCACCTTTATCACACGGCGCCATTCTTCACCTTTCATTCAAGCACTCGAACATTGCAAAACTCCCACTGGAACACGTTCTAAAATCGTCTCGAAGACGTCGTCTGATCTGGTTCGGATAGTCGAGGCTTCGCTATATCGTGGATTAGGTAAACAATTGTAGTTCGAACTGCATCGTGTGGGATATCATTTTAACCGGAAAAGAGCCGCCCGTGAGCCCCAGTGGAGATTTCATAAATAAACAATCAAAAATAAGAAAGTTACGAACAGAATTCTGCGTTGAAAAATAAGTTTGAGACACAAACTGATCCGAATTGATTCTAATCGAATTCGTTGGCTAGTGTACAGAGTCGCAATTTAGTAGCTGACTTTAATTTGAACTTAGCTTTAATTTGAACTGAACTTAACTTGAATGTAATAGCTAAGTAAACGCTAACGTCTTAGTACGACAGCAATGGTGTTTTAGAGTTATTTAAATTTAAATATCTCCTGAACTACTAACTTTTCGACATACATAGGTTAGTACTTTTTTATAAAGAATGTTTTTTATAACGAATGTCCAGCTGCATCGATTGATATGTTAAAAAAACCTCGTTCCATTTAAAGAAACAAAGTTGACCTTTATATGACCTTCACGCGTCCACTCACGAAAAAACTAATAACATCAAAATATGCTCCACTCGATACCATTCAAGCCTCTTCGTACAGTCATTTGGTAGTTTTACCTGGAAAGTTTACCGGGAGTTTTAAAAATGTGTAATTTTATAGATTTCGATGTGCTCTTTCCGAATTTTAACTTTGACATCTCGTACCTTTGCCGCTCGCGTCGCCATATTGGAAAAATGGCGCCCAATAGCAGTTTTTTGACAGTATCTCCTTTCCGACTCATTTTACGATAAAAATATTTATATACAAAATTAAAGTAGAGAAAATTTCCTACAATTTATGTAATAATAATCTTTTTTGTAAAATCAATAGTTTTGGCGTACGAACGCCGCAAACTATTATTCATCTACACCAACACGTGTTTTTCGTATACCCAGATAGCACAGGCTGACACAGCCTACCACCTGACCCAGCCTGTAGGGCCCCTGACCTACAGGTTACGGGCCAACACAACGCTTGGAGCTGCTCGAGACCCAGGCAGGTTGATTCAGTCCGGGTTTTTATGCGCGCATTGGCGCGGATATCGCCTGCATGGGGCTCGAGCCCAGGGCCTGACGGCCAGGCCGGGATTCAGCCTGTTTTTGAGAGAGCAGCACGGTCACACTAATTTCGCCAATCAGTGCTTCGATTGAGCCCAACTTTTCTCGTGACATCTTCTCTCTCCACATCATGTTTAGCCTGGAACAGCTCCTACATCATCTTTAGCATGGAACAGAACCTACACCATCTTTAACAGGAAATAGAACCCACTTTACTGTTATTAAATCTGTCTTAAATAGGACTTTTGAGGGCGATTGATGCCTAGATTGATCTTTTATCTGGCGTTTTTGACTACTGAAAAAACCCGTTTTTGTATTATCACGAAAGGAGAACGCAAATCCCGCACCCTTGCAATCTTGTAAATGGACTGAATCCCAGCACGGCCGTCAGGCTTTGGGCTCGAGCCCCCTACATCCCACAGGTAATATCCGCGCCAATGCGCGCATAAAAACCCGGCCAAAATCGAGCCGGTGTGCTGTCTGGGTATTTACGAAAAATATTTTACTGTGCGTAAAGACAAAATAAATAATTATATTACACGTGAAAACATTAAAAAAAATGTTAATTACTCATTTTAAACATGGAGAAATTTTCAAAATATACCTAATTCGATATATATACAGGTTGTCCTGCTGAAATGAGATCAGCAGGATATCTCAGAAGACGTTGTCGTTATTAAAAAAGTGTTCCTACAAAAGTTATTTGGTATGATGGGCTACATAATAAAAAATAAAAAAAAATTTTTGGATTTTTCCTTTTTTTAGCAAAGCGAAGAAGATTGCGCTAAATTTCGGAATTGGTGGATTAGGCCTACTGGGGACACCACGATAAAAAAAACGCGCCGCTTACTCTATGTACCTCAAAGTGGTTAGGTGGTAGGTGTAGAAATGAGTTTTTTAGCCAAAACGCATGTTGAAGCACACTTTGCGGCGCTCGTACGCCAAAACTATTGATTTTACAAAAAAATTGTTATTACATAAATTGTAGAAAATCTTCTCTAGTTTAATTGTGTATATAAATGTTTTTATCGTAAAATGAGTCGGAAAGGAGATATTGTCAAAAAACTGCTATTAGGCGCCATTTTTCCAATATCGACACGAGCGGCAAAGATACGAGGTGACAAAGTTGAAATGCGGAAAGAGCATATCGAAATCTATAAAATTACCCATTTTAAAAACTTTCCAAATAACCTGTTTTTTCGAACCAAATGACTGTACTATCTGCTGAAACATTTTTTGCTAAGAGTAACAGTAGCGAGAAAATCAAGATGTCGAAATTGGGTGGGACCCCAGATAGCACGCCAGCTCTATTTTGGCCGGGCCCCTGTAAGCGCCAATGCGCGCATACCACCTCCAAAAACTCGAGCTCAGGGCCTGGAGGCCGGGCCGGTATTCTGCCCATTTGCAAGATTGCAAGGATGCGGGATTTGCGTTTTCATTTCGTGAAAATACAAACGGGGTTTTTCAGTAGTCAAAATAGCCAGATAAAAGATCAATCTTGGCAGCAATCGCCCTCAAAAGTCTTATTTTTTTACTTTAACGACTTCTGCCACATTCATACGACCCGCCTTGTGTTCTGTATACTGGCATCGGCCTGATTGGCCACATTAATTCTTGGGCTGGAACGATTGGCCCTCTCAAAAACAGGCTGAATCCCGACACGGTTTGCAGGCCCTGGGCTCGAGCTTTTGGAGGTGATATGCGGCACATTGGTGGGCACAGCGGCCCGAACAAAATCGACCTGCCTGGGCCTCGAGCAGCTTCAAGCGTTGTGTTTACCTGCAGGTCAGGTGCTCTGCAGGCTAGGTCAGCTGGTAGCTATGCCAGGCTGTGCTATCTGGGACACCCTGTATAATGATATAATAATTACCTTGGGTACTGGAACTGAGCAAATTGAAACGATGGACCAATGATCGCCAACAGTGGACACAAGAAAAATGTAGCATAGATCCAACTTATGCCCATCACAAGTAACAAAAATATACCAATCTGAATATATGCTAACACACGCGATGGTAGCATAAGAGCACCAGCAGCGCCGCTTGTGAGAGCAGCCATTAAAGTTGGACCACCCATTTGCGAAAGTGCTATCTTTACTCTGTCCTCTTTCTTTTTGGCCGTGCATGCTCTATAGCTCACCACGTAGTGCAGACTGAAGTCTACAGTTAAACCTAAGGTTGAATATACATATGTTAATACATATTTCGTAAAGCAACGAAGCAAACAGACTAACGAATACGAACCAATGGCTGTAGACACGGTCACACTTTCCAAAACATTCAACTTCCAACCAAGAAGTATTAGGCCAGCGACTGTGACTATGATTGCTGCTCCGATTGTTATAATTGCGTATAAACTTATAAGAGGATTGCACGTCACGATGATAAGTACCGTGAAGGCTAAGATCAATGAAACTCCTATTGCCCAAAGGGTACCGTCGTACAATGTCCGCTGCAACTCGTAAAATTCTAGTCTGCTTACAAACCAACCACCATGCATACCTAATGGCGCTTTCTTTAACTGATCTTGCATCCAAGTTTCAACCTATGTAACACGGTAAACAATTTTATGTGAAAACCTATTGTATCTTTCTAACCATTTGATAATTAAGTGTTTCCGTAGAACATGTAAGAAGAGTATGTATTACGCGCATATGTACCTGATGAAAAAATTGATTCATATTTGAATATGATAGACTGTAATTATATATACTGTCATATTCAACGATTAAGACTTTAATCTTAGTGGTCGGCAAGGCCATTAGAGTAGTTTCGTTCGAAGTTTGAAACTGTTTGAGAGCTGGATCATTGAAATATTTTATACCAGCGGAAAGACCGGGACGAGCCCACCACTGCGATGGTGTACTATGTAATGTTGCACTGTGTTGAGCCACACACTCTTCAAATACGCTAAAATTGTATGGAAATTTGCTGCTCTCGCAGCACGGCATATAATTAATAAGCGAATCAATGGGGTCTTCGCAGCGCCTTTTCATCCAATTGTTGAATGACTCGATAAAACAATTAGGAAGCATAGGTCCCAAAGTTTCACGATAAAAAGGTTGATTTCGCAGGTCACGACAAAATTGTTGCAACCATAACTGTGACTCCGGATGAGAAATATCGAAAGATTCATCCCACTCTGGTGTACCGATGAAATTAGGATCCCAGTAATTGCCATTGTCAATTGGTTTCATGCCCCATATGAATCTTAGAGGTAGAAAATATTCATTGTAAGTCTGAAACGATAAACCGTTCCGTTAGCTATTCCAAAAGTTTCCTTCGATTATTACATTGATACATAAAACGATTGAAAGTCCTTGGACGTACCGTCTCGTGTTTCTCAAACCAAAACTTGTGGGAATATATCAAATCATACTTCTCAAATGTATGCGAACTATCGAATAATTGAAATTCGGCAGTATCCGGTAATTGTAAGCCAGGATATTTAAAAACAATGACGCAGCATAGTATCGCGATGGTACTCAAACTTAATAACCAACACCAGCGAAATCCAAAGACTGTTTGCGTCAAGAAAATATTAAAGCTTGTTGCCACTTTGTCACCAAATAGCCGTAAAGGACGAATAATCTTTCGCATTATATAATTTGCAGGAGACAACACGTTCCAGCTGAATCGTTCCGATACCACCACACATGCTGGTAACCAAGTAATCATCAGAAAGAAATTGGCAATAACAGTCATTCCTGAGAATAAGCTGGAAAGAAAAGTGATTTGTAAAATATAACTTGTTCAATATTTTATGGTAACTTCTACGAATTAGTTATCGAAGCAAATCTATACCTGAAACAGTTGATAGCTGTAACATTACTAACAACCGATGCAAAGAAAGCTACCGCAGTAGTTAGAGACGTAACGAACATAGATGGGACAGCATGTTTCATTGTTTCTTGCACCAATTTTACTAAACCGTTATTTGATATTTTTTGCTGCTTTCCTTTCTCCCAAATTTTGCAATATATAAACGCATCATCTGCCCCAATACCTTATAAATGAATAACATTATTTGAATGTCGATTACTGTGTTCAATTATAATTGTTATCACCTATGGAATCTTACCTACAGCGACGACAATTGCCAATAGATTCATGAATGGAAAGAACTGAATGTGTAAAACCAAAGTGTAGAACGCATATGATATGCCAAGGCTAAAAATTACAGCGATAATGGTCGTGGCAGTTAAAAACAGAGAGCCAGTGTATGCCCATATACAAATTGTTACAAACGCGAAACCAGTAAGTAACAGGATTGAATCCGATACTAATAACTGGTCAAACAATGTACTTTTCAAACCTAATTCCATTCCTTTCACACAAAATTTTCCATACGATAGGCCACCATTGTTTAGTTCTTTATAAAAATCTAAAGTAGCAGAACTTGCAGCAATTGGTAAAAATATCATTGCATATTTTAATGTTGAATTCGACATGGAATTATGCTTCTGTAAACAAAACATTAGAAGTTGTATTTAAAAATATACAAATGGTAATTTCTATTGTACAAGAGTCAATCTCTTACATGATCTGGTATGAAATCGATATCTAACAAATAGTGCAGTAAATGATAGGCTGCATTGTGTATATAACATTCGCTTGGAACGTGTTTTCGACAATGTAGATCTTCCGCACAGTTTAAAGTCAACTTAAGATTCCGATAAAAATATGCGCATCTTCTCAAAAGAGTTTCCACTCGAGTCAGATCATTTTCTGTCACACCTAAGCATGAACTTCTATTGGACAAAAGTGCAACATAATTTGCTGGCGACCAACTTCTACAACATTTATGTTCTTCGCCATTGTTTTCTATTTGCATTTGACACAATGAAGAAAAGTGAACGTTCGATCTAAGTTCTTCATCGATGTGACATTGAGCTAGTAGACCTTCCATCGACCATAAATTTGAATCCTCTGAATTTTTACCGACGACCACTCGGGCATAAACAGGAGAAGGTAAATTGCAAAAGAAGCTTTCGCTATCAATGTGCTCTGGACTTTTTCTTTCTTTTTGCAATTCTCTTAGCTCGCCCCATTTATCTTTGGTATTGGTTTCATTTCCATATTTTTTTACTTGCTTTCTTTTATGTTTAGGCCTTTTCTTAACAATACCCTGACTAACCATGTTATGACTTTGTACATTAGCAGAATTCTGTAAGTTTTAGAACATGTTGTAATGTCATTCTATTGTCCATGATTCCTCGTAAAAGTTTTTACTCAATATTTACCTGTTGATATTGGTGTTGTACAAAATTATAATACTCTAAAGGATTATCGGTAAGCTGACCACCTGGTTTGCTTGTCTCCATTAGATTTTGCCAAGCAATAAGCCGTTGAGCTAATGTAGTACTTCTTGCTTCGAAGCCCTGAGTAAAATAAAAGCAATAGATTATATGATGGTTGACAAAGATATTTAATATCCTTATTAGTTCCTGTATACTTACTAATTGAGGGTCAGAGAAGTCTGGAAACTTTTTGACAGTCAAGGGAACAATTAAACATGTTGAAGAAAATATCAGTATTCCCAATAAAATAGTATAAGGATGATGAGCTATAATTCGAGACAACCAGCACACTTCCATTTTTTTTACGTTTTAAGTCATGCTTTTCACATAATACTAATAAAAACTATATAATACTCCAACGATGCTACTATAATATCAATCCGAATCACAAGTTGTCATATGATTGCCACTCAAGCGGTCCTTATGTTTGACAGGATTGTTTCAAAAATAAAATAGTGTGTAATGTCATTTAACCGTAATTTCTTGCGTATATAATTCGAATAAAAATCAACAACTAGAACGTGCAACATAAACATACTCGGATTAATATGTGTATAACTTCGTTCTTCTCTCGACATTAATTCACATCATTATATTTATGATTTTGTCGTGTAAACATTTCGTTGGTTATTTTCGACTGGCAGAGTTTTACATATTACGTGTGCAACAACGATCACATGATCCCAGACAGCACACCGCACCGGCTCGATTTTGGCCGGGTTTTTATGCGCGCATTGGCGCGGATATTGCCTGTAGGCTGTAGGGGTAAGGGGGCTCGAGCCCAGGGCCTGACGAGAGGCCTTCGATGGCGCACGACGAGATGGCGCACGCTAAATTGGACCAGATATCCTCTCTGATTGGACACAGCTCTTTTGCGCACACGGCTGTTTGGCGCACAGTGTGATTGCACACCACAGAATACGAATTGCGCACATGTAGAATTGGACACAAAATGGATTGCGCACGGAACGAGAATTCAGCTGTAGTTTACCATCGTGAGTTGTGCTGGGTGATTAGTTTATGGTTATATTTTCTATATATGCATAATATATGTCTATATCAGGGTAGTGTCACTCTAATAGGAGAACTGTTAGCAAAAGTTTAGTACCGTAACACAAAATAAAGATGTCACTACTTGCAAGAGTAATTCTCAAAGTGTCCGCCAGATGGAATTGATGACAACATTTTGGTGCATGTTGTAAACAAAAATATACGATTTCAATGAAATAGGTTGGAAAGTTTTGTTATTCCGGTTGAATTTAATTCTGGAGTCCTGGAGGCAACAAACTCGTTGAGTGCCGTTTCAGCATCTCTCTGGGATTTAAAGCATTTCACACGCAAGAAGTTGTCGAGGTGCTTAAAAAAGTGATAATCGGTGGGCGAGAGATCTGGTGAGTATGGTGGATGAGGTATTTAGAGTTTTCTAGCCTAATTTGTTCAACTTTTGAAGGGTCGGTCGGGCGACGTGTGGCTGGGCGTTGTCGTGAAGAAGGATAGGACCATTTCTGCTGACCAGTGCTGGGCACACACCTAGAAGTTTTTCATGCATCTCATCGATTTGGTGGCGGTACTTTTCAGCTTTAATGGATGCACCAGGATTCAGGAAGCTATGGTAAATCAAACTGACCACAGACCACCAAATTATCACCATGACCTCCTTTTGGTGCAACTTTGGCTTTGGTAAGTGTTTTGAGCCGATCGTTGATTGCGCAAAGGAAGGGCAGATGACCCTCACGTTCTACGATATGTGATGTGTTATGCGATATGCGATGTGTGTTGTATGATCTCGATGTATGTTCTGCAATATGCGATGTATGTTATGCGATATGCAATGAATATTATACGATGTTGATGTGTGTTATGAGCAGAGTAGGGCAATAATCAACTAATATTTAAAAATAACTAATGGTCATCAAAACTTTCTGATTAATTAGTGATAAAAAATTAATAATATTAATGTATGTTAATCGCATAATAGTGACTGATGACTAAAGATGACTGATCATCAACTGCTAATTCACTAATAAGCTATAGCTAACGATTACTTAGAGCTGTGACTAACTGTCACTAACTAATCAAAAAGTTTTGACTAATGACTATTTTGCTATAACTGACATTCAAAAAAACTATTAGTAATTTTTAAATATTAGATGATTATTGCCCTACTCTGGTTATGAGATATATGATGTGCGTTATACGATGTAGATGTATGTTCTGCGATATTTGATGTGTGTTATGAGATATACGAGGTGTGTTGTACGATCCCGATGTGTGTTACGAGATATACGATGTGTGTGATGAGATATACGATGTCTCTTATACGATCTCGATGTGTCTAATGAGATATACGATGTGTGTTATGCGATATGCGATGTGTATTGTACGATCTCGATGTGTGTTATGAGATATACGATGTGTGTGGATGTGTATTATACGATCTCGATGTGTGTTACAATATATACGGTGTATGTAGATGTGTGTTATACGATCTCGATGTGTGTTACGAGATATACAATGTGTGTTACGAAATGTGCGATGTGTGTTATACGATCTCGATGTGTGTTACGAGGTCTACGGTGTGTGTTACACACATCGAGATCATACAACACACATCGTATATCTAGTAACACACATCCTACATTTCGTAACACACACCGTAGATCTCTTAACACACACCGTAGATCTCGTAACACACACCGTATATCTCGTAACACACATCGTACATTTTGTAACACACACCGTAGATCTCGTAACACACATCGAGATCGTATAACACACATCGCACATTTCGAATTTATTATTAAAGAAATGTACGATGTGTGTTATACGATCTCAATGTGTGTTACGAGATCTACGGTGTGTGTTACCAAATGTACGATGTGTGTTATACGATCTCGATATGTGTTACGAGATCTACGGTGTGTGTTTCGAAATGTACGATTTTTGTGGATGTGTGTTATAAGATCTCGATGTGTGTTACAAGATCTACGGTGTGTGTTACGAGATGTACGATGTGTGTGGATGTGTATTATACGATCTCGATGTGTGTTATACATTGTTTTGCGCTTTTCTTTGAGCCTGGTCATTGTTAATTGCTGTGATATGCATTTGATGTAGTCTTATTATGAAAAAATTTGTAAATAATGTGTAACTTGCGATATTTGTAATGAAACAGTGTTATCGCGCTTGATAATATGGTTTCAATTTATTAATAAGTAGAAAGTTGTACATATACTGTTTGTAATTGTTTTAATGTTCAATAAACTATGTTTAAAATGTATTAAAATGTTTTAATTTGTTTTTTTTTTTAAATAAAAATTATAAATTAGCAAGGAATGGGTAGTATGGATTTTGAATCCCCGCGTTTTACCCGTTAGTTGTGTAACACAAAATTCAGATGGCGCTGGATTTCCGTGCTAACAGAAAAGTACATTGAGTGACACTACCCTGGTCTATATTATATCAGAGAGGATATGAGAGTGCTCACGCCCGGGTCTAACTTGCCACCACTTTGTGGCACGCTCACGCTTAGCATGGAACAGCTCCTACACCGAGGATAGAGCCCACTTTTACCACGAAACAGAGACCACAGCATGTATTAGCATGAGACAGGACCAGGCTAAGCGTCCGCTCTATCTTGCAGTGATGCCAGATGCGGGGAGTCACGGTGAAATGATGTACCCCCTCTCTGATGACGGGGAATGAGTGGAGCAAATGGGAGACACGTTGCACGTGCGCGATGGGGACCGTGGAGTGTGCGCCTGCGCACGGTGCTGGAATGGAATAGTGGAAGGGGAAAGGAGGAGAGTACGGGAGCTCCGTTTGGAGCTCCATATGGCATCACTGCTATCTTGGGACTAGGATCTGATCCAGGCTAAGAGTGGGAGGGGGGAACCAGGGGAAACCGCTCTACCGTCGGTCTAGGATCTGATCCAGACTAGGATTTGGAGGCATCGAAAACCCGGGCGTGAGCACTCTCATATCCTCTCTGATTATATCCAATTATATCTATAATCGAGGCATGGGCAAAAATAGCACGCGAGCTAGGGAATTCAAGGAATACCCCCACTTTTCCCGGCCGCGCGTCTCAATCCCCTTAGCAGCCGTAGTTGCACCGAGCACTAGGGCCGCCACGGGGAGCGAGACGCGCGGCCGGGAGAAGTGGGGGTATTCCACGGGTATTCCTTGAATTCCCTAGCTCGCGTGCTATTTTTGCCCATGCCTGATCTATATGCCTGATCTAAATATGTCTATATAGACTGTGTTTTAAAATTACAATGGTAGTCTATTTCTGTCTGCACTGGTCTGCACTCTTCTTTGACTGTAAACAATCTAGGATATTTTGTTTCAATTTCTTGATACCAGATGGCACTAATTATTTCTTGAGTTTTCATCATCTTCATACGTAACCTAAGGTACTAATTTCTTTTCGCGTGTGGGAAGCGTAGTTGAAGGTATGTTAAGTTAGAGATTTTCAAATATTACTTTAATTTTATGATAGTTTCGATGAAGTTTCATTGATTTAGATGTAATAATTTTTTAAAATATATTTATAAGTATTTTTAACTGTTATACTGTTCTACTTTCGCGTGTATATAGTAGAACGAAACTGAACGCATGGCACGTTGCAGTAACATGGTTTTACGCCGCTTTTTAATGAAGTTGCACTAATAAAAGGAGAACGTTAATTCTTCTTTCAATATTATAATATCATATGTTTTATCTAGAAAAAGTCGATTTGGCCTTGTTACAAATATTAGGAATAAATAGTATTGTGTACTCTAAGTAAATATAAAGTGCTGTTGTTAATTATATTATACATACGTCAGTTTTTGTCTAGAGTACAATACATAGTACCAAATATGTAGATAAAAGTGTTGGTATATGTTTAATTCTATGAAATATATGATCATTGAAATCGATCAATCTGTTGTTTACCAGACATAAGACGTTATAAATATAACGTACATTTCTTTATATGTAACAAATATACAAAGCCTAAACCCACATAGGTAGGTACATTTCACATTTCTGGAGTCTTCATTTAATATAGTAATCCATATGTCTATAAATTCAACCATTTATACGTTACATATAAAATGTTGGATCTAAAAGATTTTCATATAAATTTCTCTGTATTTAACAGGTAGGTATTTATAAAATAACATATTTAATCATTATATTATTGTAGATTAACTGTTGTTCTTTTCAGAATTGTTTGAGTTAAAGAAGTAATTTATTCTGCAAAGAAGAAACATCGTTTGCAATGCCGCAGAACGAGTATATCGAAAGACACCGTAAGTTGTACGGTCGTCGGTTAGATTATGAAGAAAGGAAAAGAAAGAGGGAAGCTCGTGAACCTCACAAACGGGCTGAACGCGCCCGTACTCTGCGTGGCATAAAAGCAAAATTGTTTAATAAAGAACGGCGAAATGAAAAGATTCAAATGAAAAAGAAAATTAAGTCCCATATGGAGCAGAAGGTTAAGAAAGATTCGACAAAAGTATCGGATGGAGCGCTACCGGTATATCTACTAGATCGTGATGTTAAAAAGGATGCAAAGATATTATCGAATATGATAAAACAGAAACGTAAAGAAAAAGTTGGTAAATGGGATGTTCCGATTCCTAAAGTTAAAACGCAGTCGGAGTCAGAAGTTTTCAAGATAATGAGAAGCGGAAAGACCAAACGAAAATCATGGAAAAGAATGGTAACGAAAGTAACATTTGTTGGCGAAAACTTCACCAGGAAACCACCAAAGTTCGAGAGATTCATCAGACCGATGGCGTTGCGTTTTAAAAAAGCACACGTATCTCATCCTGAATTGAAAGCTACATTTTGCGTACCAATTATCGGAGTAAAGAAGAATCCATCCTCCACTATGTATACAAGTTTAGGTGTCATAACCAAAGGAACAATAATTGAAGTGAATATATCAGAATTGGGGTTGGTAACGCAATCTGGGAAAGTAGTTTGGGGAAAATATGCGCAAGTCACAAATAATCCTGAGAACGATGGTTGTATTAATGCTGTACTGCTTGTGTAAAATGATATTACCGCATTATGATTATTATTATGTGATTTGTACAGATGGAAATCATTTATAATAAAAGCTACGTTCGAAAGATAAACATTTTGCCTAATTATTTCTCTGCACATTTACAATAGTACTATTTAGAGCAGTAAGAGTAGTATACCGAATTGTATAGATTATTATGATCTTTTCGTGAAAAGCCTCTAAATCCTATATAGCTATGTAATTTTACTCTCTTTTATTTTGCAGTTCCGCGTGCTATTGATTTCAACATGCAGATTTTCGTAAAAACACTCACCGGGAAGACCATTACCTTAGAGGTCGAGGCTTCGGATACAATCGAAAATGTTAAAGCTAAGATTCAAGATAAGGAAGGTAATAATATTAAACATAAGAATAATAATATGAATTCTATTTAAACCGGATATTTACTAATAAGAATATTGTTACAGGTATTCCACCGGATCAGCAAAGATTGATTTTTGCTGGTAAACAGCTTGAAGATGGTAGAACCCTCTCAGATTACAATATCCAAAAAGAATCTACTTTACATTTGGTCTTGCGTCTAAGAGGTGGAGCTAAGAAACGTAAGAAGAAGAATTACTCTACTCCCAAGAAAATCAAGCACAAGAAGAAGAAGGTTAAGTTAGCTGTACTCAAATTCTACAAGGTAGGTCATTTATCGTTTAAAATTTTCCTAAGAATTTGTCATTCCATTGATATCTTCAAAGATTAATTTATAGTATCTAATCATTTCCATAGTACTAACATAGAGATTCGAAAAAGAATATGTCAAGAAAATTCACTTGTGAAAAGTGAATTTGTTGATCATTATTAAAACCAGAGGTGTGCGAAAACCCGAAGATGCCGAATACTAGATGGTCGAAGCAAGTCGGGTTCCCGCACACCTCTAATTTTAACATGTTATACTGTCTTCGATTGGAGATCTGAAACAATATGTCTTATTATCTCGTGTAAGTTTAAAAAAATGTTTCATTATACAGGTGGATGAGAATGGAAAAATTCATCGATTAAGGCGAGAATGTCCCATGGAACAGTGTGGTGCGGGAGTTTTCATGGCAGCAATGGAAGATCGTCATTACTGTGGAAAATGTGGTTACACTCTTGTATTTAACAAGCCGGAAGATAAATGAATTGAAAGCTTGTATCTTCATTAAAACAGTTTTATAAGTTCAAACATGTTACTTATTATTTTATTTACCCACGTATTCGATATATAGAAGAATCTTTTCGGTAGGTAATTAAAGTACAATTGGGTCATTCCATGTTATGGAATGGAATGTTATATTTATTCCAAAATGATAATCTATGGCACATCGAACACTTTTTACAGTCGCTTTCTTCTAAACAAAATATGTTGTAGTCCGTGTAAAATTAGGGGGGCATTTAATCTTCAGAATCAAATATCGCGCGATTCCTAAAATATAGTTAATATATAATACTATTATTACTTTATTATACTTCATTGTAATATCTTAATAAAACATACAGAATAAACGTCTGTATCTCAAATACAGTTTATCATAGATAATTTCATGATACAATGCCAAATTCTTTGAAATTATCCTGTCCATTCTTCCCGCGTACTGGGTACATGTACAGGACGCACCCGCTCTGATCCCCCTCACCCCCCATATAAGCCAAGCGTAGGCACTGTCGACGAGCATAGCTTATACATCAATACATCTTTCGACAATGTGACGTCACACCGTCTTCATCTTTGCCGAGGGGAAAATTATCTGCGCCGGGTCTATAGGTATATATGGTCTAAGGTGAGCACCATGAGCACTCTCATTTCCTCTCTGATAGTATATTTACATTATACATCATAGGCAATAGGAGATTCAAGGAGACTTTACCCACTTTACCACAGGCGAAATTTCTACTTGAGTTTTATACAGTTTTATATGCTCTGAAATGCGAGTAAAATAGAAGTATAATAAGTAAGCAAGTATCTCTAAAAATTATTGTTAGAAAGAAGTATATGAAAATTTAAAGGAAATAGGCATATCTTCGAAATAATGGCTGGAAAACATGGAAAAGATCTGGCATTGTCATTAATGCGAACATTACCAAGATTAAACCTAGGTAATCTTCGAGACAACCCCGGTGCAAGAAAGCAAGTACGCATAACAATACGTACGTTTTAAATAATATTGTATGTTAACATTGTAATACAATATCATGTATTATTTAACAGCCAAAGCGTGGTCGAGGACAACATGGAGGAGATAAACATGGAGCAGGTAATAAAGGTTCTGGTCAAAGACAAAATTTTATGCGTCCTGGATACGAGACTGGAAATAATCCATTTTATCTTAGATTTGGTTACGAACCTTATTATAAGGGGCATCAGTAAGTTTTCTGTATTTTCTAATTTAATTTTTCAATTTTATATCAATTGATAATTTATTATTAGGATATATGGACATATTGGGACAGAATAATTTGTCCCAATAGTATTGCATTTTAGTTTTTGTTTCTTTTCTTTGGAATCTGCTCCAAATAAGCGGCTGTCCTGATTAACCCTGATTAGTCCTGGTTAACTGAGAAGCGTCTCAATTAACTGGCATCCTTTGTATTTACGAGGTACGTTAGAAAAGTAATAAGGCTGATTGTTTTGTTATCATGAATCGTATTATTTTTACACCCGGACGTTGTCACCTTCAAAATAATTCCCTTGGGCAGCTATATAGCGACGGAGGCGTTGTTTCCAGTTTTCGTAGCACTTCTGGAAGGTGTCTGCTAGAATACTTTTCAGCTCGTTGATTATACTCTTCTGGGTATTATCCAAAATGCTAAAATGACATCCTTTCGAGTGGTTTTTGATCCGGGGGAATAAAAAGAAGTCATTGGAACTGAGATCTGGTGAATAGGGGGGCTGAGGAACCACAGGAATGTTATTTTTTGCCAAAAATTCATTAATAGAGATTGCCTTGTGACAGGGCGCATTGTAACGCACTTGATAGTCACTACTTCAGTTCAGATGCTCTCGACACTCTTCTAGCAACAGTAGCAACTTGAAACAAGTATGGACAACACAGTCACGATTCAACCTAACTGCCTTCCGATGTAGAAGGCAACAGCGATGTCGGTTGATGGACAGTGTTGCCAGTCTCATTACTTTTCTAACGCACCTCGTATGTTAAATCAAAAAGAATTACTCTCATCGTAAAATTGAATACTAAGATATTTTCATTTTCATTTTAGTTTGAGGAGAGAATATCCACCTTTCTCCTTACAGAATTTACAGTTATGTATTGATCTAAATAAGATAGATCACTCTAAACCCATAGATTTGGTATCGTTGCTTAATACAGGAGTTTACGACTTCAAGATTGAACATAAACATGCGGGTGTTCATCTTACAGATGAGGTATTTGATTTTGCATCATTTTATTATATTACATAAGTGTATGCAGGTTTTCATGTAAAAAGATATGTATCGTTATTAATTTATTGAAAATATTTAAGGGAGCTGATGACTTTAGAGCTAAAGTAAATATAGAAGTTCAATGGGCTAGCGAACCTGTAATTGCTGCCATTGAAAGAAACGGTGGTACTATAACTACAGCATATTACGATCCCAATTCTTTGTTTGCATTAACTAATGTAGATACATTTTTTAGAAAAGGTAAGTACATAACTTCATCTTGAAATAAATATTAACTGATATTTGACAGTGTTATATATATATAACATTATATATAATATATATAATATATTAATACATTATGTATAATATATAACATTATATATATATATTAATATATAACATATATTATATATATATATATAATATACTATTATGTTTAGGGGAACCAATACCTCGCAGATTGTTACCACCAGCAGACTGTTTGGAATACTATTCAAGTGCAACAACAAGGGGATATTTAGCAAATCCTGAGAAGATTTCTCAGGAACGATTGATTTTATCTCAGAAATACGGTTATGTGCTGCCAAAAATCGAAAAGGACCTACAATATGAAATGCTTATAGATCGCAAAGATCCAAGACAGTTATTCTATGGTCTTACACCTGGTTGGGTTATCAGTCTTAAGGACAAAGCGATTCTTAAGCCCACAGCTGAATATCTTAAAGAATTCTATTCGAGTTGAATTGTGTCATTTTGCAGTATATCATTTAAATATAAATCAAAATAACACATTTGTTTGCTGTGGTTACGGACCCCCAGATTTTAATAAAAGAGTATAGCTATATAGACGAGGGAGACAAAAGTGCCCTTAATTCGAATTAAGTTGTGTAAAATTTTTACTTTATCTTGACTGAGAGAGTAGTTCGAAGTATAACACGAAAGTCGGTTTTTGGCCTATTTTCCCCATTTAATAGCGTTTTAAAATTCTGAAAAGCATAATACATACAAATAACTCTCACAACGGTAAACAATCTGCTGTCAGATTGACAGCAAAGATTACAGAATCTGCTGCCATAAACCATAGCTAGATGTGGTAACATACAAATTACCACACCTATATAACAGAGATGGGCAAAAATTTATCTAAAATTTTCGAATAAAAGATAAACGAAAGTTATCTTTTATTTGTACTGATTTCCCTGAAATACATATTCGACACAGTTTATCTGTAAGATACTCTCCAGAAATTTCATTCGTCATCTGTTTTTTATCGAATCCCGAAGTAACTGCGTATACGTATGGTATACGTATTCGACGCCTCTAGCGGCGAGAAGTTATTCGAGAGGCATTATTCGTAAGATGACAGCTGAGAATTTTCAGTTTATCTTTCACCGTTATTTGAGAGTCGAAGACAGCGCCACCATTTATCTTACGGTGTATTCGTCAGATTTTGGCTATGCAAATTTATCTGTGAGATTTCAGTGTAACGATTTTCATCATAACCTCAAGATTTATTCGAAGCTCGATGTAGCAAGATGATTTATTCGATTGTTTTATTCGGGACGAGTAACTGGAATAGATAAAAATCACATGTATCTTTATTCGTTATTTTTATTCGACTTGAAATAACTGACACCTTGATCCGACGTTGCTAAGTATTACTTATTCATAAATAAATATTATTAATATTATTATTATTGTTTTATATTATATGTATTACATCAAATATAATATATGTATTGATGGCTGGAGCAACGTTGGATGTGAGATTTCCTTAAGATCTATTAGCTTTTATTGTCCTACCATCAAATTTGAACATTTGGACATCTCACATTCAACGTTGCTCCATCTACCAATTCATATTATTGTTCTTACTGTACTTTTTTAAAAATAAAGTAAGTTGTAAAGAAATAAATACAGATTTCACATATTATCAACTTCTACATTAAAGTTTAACATATATGTAAAAATCATGTATTCAAATAAATAAAAATTATTAATACAAATCAGTACAAATGATTTATATACCCTGCACAAATTATAATAAAAACTACAATTATCATGTTATTTGACGAGCAAGATTTGTTTTAAAAATTTCTGACACATAAACCGAATTACTTTATTAATAACATATTATTTCTTTCTATTACCAAATCCTTGCCTTATACTTATTGTTAGTTAAATGCATCTATGGTATGAGGTACAATTACTACAATTAAATATTGACAATACTTGACAAACATTGACAATATTTCGTACATAACCGTGGTAAATAAGCGATATAGTAGTAACAATTACAATGTTTCTATTATTATGCTGCCACTTTCCACACTTTCCAAAATAAATTGTTATATTTTCGAAGGTTCCATTTCGTTACATTTTAAATAAATTTGTTAAACCTTCAAAAATAAGAAATGTCTAGTAGCTACAAGTTCCCCTTGTTCCATATTCCATGAGCTCCACAGTTTTTAAACCGTTCATTTGTACATTTAGTATTACGACTTGGCAACGTTGGATCAAGGTGTCAGTTATTTCAAGTCGAATAAAAATAACGAATAAAGATACATGTGATTTTTATCTATTCCAGTTACTCGTCCCGAATAAAACAATCGAATAAATCATCTTGCTACATCGAGCTTCGAATAAATCTTGAGGTTATGATGAAAATCGTTACACTGAAATCTCACAGATAAATTTGCATAGCCAAAATCTGACGAATACACCGTAAGATAAATGGTGGCGCTGTCTTCGACTCTCAAATAACGGTGAAAGATAAACTGAAAATTCTCAGCTGTCATCTTACGAATAATGCCTCTCGAATAACTTCTCGCCGCTAGAGGCGTCGAATACGTATACCATACGTATACGCAGTTACTTCGGGATTCGATAAAAAACAGATGACGAATGAAATTTCTGGAGAGTATCTTACAGATAAACTGTGTCGAATATGTATTTCAGGGAAATCAGTACAAATAAAAGATAACTTTCGTTTATCTTTTATTCGAAAATTTTAGATAAATTTTTGCCCATCTCTGGCGTATACTAATGAGTATACTCAGAGAGGATATGAGAGTGCTCACGGCTCACGCCCGGGTTCTGAGTTGCCTCCGGTATAGTGCTGCCACCACCAAAATCTTAGCCTGGATCAGCTCCTAGACCGACGGTAGAGCGGATTTCCCCCTCCCACTTTTAGCCTGGATCAGCTCCTAAATCGATTGTTTCTCACTTGATTGATTTCTTTCTTGATTGATTCTCATTAATGAGAAGGATCTACATAAGGATCGAAACGTTGAAAGTTTAAATAAACTTGTAAAATTGCTTTTTCGTGTATAATTGATCGAACCGTTGCGCCGAAATCACCAACGCTTTATCTGTTTTAACAATCTTACGATCGATAACATTAACAACATTTTAATAGTATCTCGTCGGTGGTATGGTCGCTGTTTCGTGGTAAAAGCGGGCTCTACTGTCGGTCTAGGAGCTGTTCCGTGCTAAGCGTGAGCGTGCCAGAAAGTGGTGGCAACTCTCAGACCCGGGCGTGAGCACTGGTGAGCACTCTCTTATCCTCTTTGTGTATATATCAGTGGTCAGCTGTCGAAAATACATTTGAAGTTGATGAATTTGTAACAATTCAATATGAGAAAGGCGGGGGTCTACCCAAAACAGAAAAAATTGGCACGTGGTCGACGAAACAAAAAAGTTTGTGGACCTCTGCTGTAAAACGTACATAACCTAATCAAGTGAAATAAATATATATATCTGATATATATTATATAGTCAAATTGTCACTCGTCGTATGTCTATATTGTCACATATTCGTATATTTTCGGAAGTATCTATATAGACTTACTAACGTCATTTCTGTTGGTAACTGTCAGAATAATAATATCGAACAAAGTACGCAAAAACGAAGACGAACGACGAACACATATGTAAGCGGGATATTATTTAGAATCCATACAAAGCACAATATAACCTTAAAGTCCAAGTAATGGTTTTTGTTGATGCAACGAATTTTATCAGAAATAATGGATAAAATGTTTATGAATATGTTACAAATAAGTCGGCGTTTAGCCCGTAAATCTCTCGTAACGTGTCAACACCAAAAGTAAGTACATAATACATGTGAAAATATTTATAGTATATGTAGAGTATATGTAATTTCATACTAATATTTTCAGATTGCAGAATCTTGAAAAATCTGAACTGTACATGCATACTTGTAACAATTCTCGTATTTTACAACCATGCCTTTTATCAGTTACAACACGATTTCAAGTGAATGACATACAAAGACGTAAGATGTTTATTCAAACGCAAGACACTCCAAATCCTAATAGTTTAAAGTTTTTACCTGGAGTTAAAGTGCTTGAACCGAGTCAAACTAAAGACTTCCCTAATGCCACCGATGCATATTGTTCACCACTGGCAAAAATGTTATTTCGCGTGGAAGGTGTAAAATCGGTTTTCTTTGGCCCTGATTTTATTACAATTACAAAAGTAGATGAGGATGTCGAATGGAAGTTATTAAAACCAGAAGTATTTGCTGTTATCATGGATTTCTTTGCATCTGGTTTGCCTGTGTTGAATGAAGATCAACCTGCAGCAGATACTCGTAATTTCTTTTAGGCGTTTATTTTTTCAATGGACACAATCGTTTGTTCGATTATATGTTCAACAATGTTATATTTATAGAAATTGCCGAGGATGATGACGAAATAGTGCAAATGATAAAAGAATTGTTAGATACTCGAATACGGCCAACAGTTCAAGAAGATGGTGGTGATATTGTATTCGTGGTTTGTATTTCAAAATCGTCTGTAACCGAATAATTTGCAATATTGCTAAACAATGCTTCCAATACCAGGGGTTCGAAGAAGGAATAGTAAAATTGAAGATGCAAGGTTCTTGTACAAGCTGTCCAAGTTCCGTGGTCACTTTAAGAAATGGAGTTCAAAATATGATGCAATTCTATATACCGGAAGTTCTTGGAGTAATCCAGGTAGAAGATGAGACCGATAAAATTGCAAAGAAAGAATTTGAAAAGTTCGAAGAAAAACTTGAATCATCCGAACAGAAGAAAGGAAAATAGAATGGAAGTTTTATGGTAGTTCGGTAATTATCTATGTACCAAGTTTTATGTAAATAAAAATACTAGATGTATAGGTTTCAATCTTTTTCCTTTTTTATTGTTTTATTTTTGTATAAACTCGTTAACGGCTAGATACGGAAACTTGCCATACACGTATAGTATTGTCGGAGTATCCGGCAAATAATGTTTGTCCATCAGTAGACCACGCTAAAGAGAGACAATGGGGTGGTTCCGCTTTGGTTGTTGTGGACACAACCTCCGGTTTCAGTTCTTCAACCATTTCTTTGGTTTCTAAATCCCATATCTTGATCCAAGGTCCAAATGCAGCGCAAAGCCAATAACGATTCGGGCTGAAGCACAGAGCTGTTATAATGTCATTATGGTCTAACGTGTGCAGATGTTTTCCATCATTTAGATCCCATAACATAGCTTTGCAATCCTACAATTTTTCAGGAAAAATTTCATTAACAAACAGATCGTAATTTATTATAACAAAGATACAATGTTCTTTTTAAATACATACCTTTCCACCGGAAGCACAAAGCGAACCATCAGGGGAAACGGTAACTGTGTTAAGATATCCAGTGTGTCCACTGTGATTAATCTTCAACCTGCAGTTTGTTAAGTTCCAAACCTGAAAAGCATGTTACAACTTGAAATACGAACTAAGAATTAGTTTATAAAAATCGTACCAGACGAATTACATCAGTCCCATATCCGCAAACACTCATGAATATCATGTTCGATAAAAGTATACATCACGTTGTATGTTTATTAAGTAAACGGACATTTTATATATATATATATATAAAAAAAGAACAACTTGCCTTGACAAGTTTATCCCAACCAGCGGAAACGATAATGGGATTTGAATGATTCGGGGAAAACCGTACGCAACTGACCCAATCTGTGTGACCATCATCTTGAATAGTGTACTTACACTCTGCCAAAGTGTTCCATAATTTAATGGTCTTGTCTCGCGAGCCAGAAACAATTTGACGATTGTCCACAGAGAAAGCAACGCTTAAAACATCCTGTTAACACATGTTTGATTACTCGATTTAATTAGATCGTCTAAAACAGTGTACCCGTGGACGTATCAAACATGATCAATACTTACAATACCACAGACTTACATCACCCACCTCTTCTACTTTTAAATATAAAAAAAAATATATAAAAAAAAAGCTTCAGTATAGTTTCTCCATCACTCACGTAGTTTTATCTTCTGCCAGTGGCATTAAAAAAAAAAATAAAAAAAAAGCTTCCGTTTATATCATGACGAATGGCAACTGTAGACCAGTAAAATGTCACACCTTGGTATGGTCTTCGAACCTTCGTGTAGTACGGCCTGCAGCCAAATCCCAAAGACGTAGCGTTTTGTCCCATGAACCAGACAGAGCGTAATTACCATCAGAAGATAGTACTACGTCACTAATAAAATGAGAGTGACCGTACAAACGTTTCTGTGGTATACCATAGTTGGCTTCGTCACGTGTTAATTTCCATACGATTAAAGTTTTATCTATGAACGAAATTAGAGAAATCATTACGTTAAGTGTCTTTGTACGCTAGCCATGGTAAATACATGCTTAAATATGAAAGTACAAAATAGAAGAACACAAAGAAATCAGTATAAACTCGTTTACAAATTAATTTATATTTACAAGAAATATGCATCAGGATTAAATATTTCTGCATGCTATACAATTAATATCATAGTATTAATATGCAAACAGTGCACAATCAGTAAAATAATTAGCATAAAACAAAACTATATGTTACTGAACTTACCACGTGAAGACGACAATATCATATCCGGATATTTCGGATTTGTTGCAATTTGAGTAACCCAGCCATTATGTCCACGAAGCGTACCCCTTAGTTGAAGAGTTTCAGTCATCTTAGAAATATTTTTGGATATTCTATGTTGCGGATTACAACGGATTCCAACAACCGGCCTACACTCAACAACGCATTAGACGAAAAGAACCACTTTACCCCTCCCTGTAAACGTGTGCGCGGCCATTGATCACATAACTCCACATAGATGTTCTCACTTACCATATAGCACAGGCATGAGCAAAAATAGCACGCGTGCTAGGGAATTCAAGGAATACCCGTGGAATACCCGGAGGTGGCCAGGGTAGTGTGTCCACTGATATTATATCAGTGAGTGTGTCACTCAATGTACTTTTCTGTTAGCACCATGGACATAGGAATAAGGGGACGGAGCACAAACCCTTACTTTAGGCAAGGGGGGTGAAGCCATTTCCGGGGAGCGGGGAGCACGGTCACGTGGTACTTTGGTGCCCAATTGATGATTGGTTCTAGCATATATGCGCGAAATTTGAAGATGAGACTTTTAGTTTGTTAACAATTATAAATTACGATAGAATATTTTCAATAAAATAAAGAAACAAAGTGTTTTATTTATAAATGCATGTCAAGATTAAACGGTCAAAAGTTAGAATCTATAGATATGAAAAATCTTATCTGTTTGGTATTTAATTTTACAAATACATAAAACATTGTTATTTAGGAATAGGAATAACTAGGAGATTATCTTTCACTTTTCTGCACTTAAGAATGTGATTTAACGAATGTGCAACAGTACTTATTACTATATAAGTAAATATTGGTTAGTTTTATAATGAAATATCAAAAATGTTATAAAATGCTAATCCAATTACTTAAATATTAAATTGTACAATTGTTAATATCTTTTGCACAAAAGGGATTAGGATGTATTATTAATAATTTTCGTAACAAAATTCGGTTTTGTCAATTTTATTATTTAATATATTACATTATTGCCCCTAAACAAAATTAGTTTGTTATATACATGACGCATACTTTCTGAGTGGTTCATGCTTTTTTTAGCAATATAAAATAATAATTAAGTGGACGATATGATTCTCGAGCATACTTTGCTTAATTGTGTGACTTTCCAAATTGACGAAAAGTTTTCGGCCGACAAAATGATTTAATACCTGAACAAGTAAATATGTACTGTTAAATTGTTTCTGCATATATGCACTACCACTTTCAAGTAGTACATGTCTAATAACTTTTTCGCATACAATGCAAATCGTGATCACATCACTAGATGTCAAAGTGAATGTTCTTAGTTGCTTATTAAACTGTTTGTTGACACTTATACCCCTATTCTTCCGTAACTGTCTTTCAACTATTTTGCAATTTGGCCCACCTATATCTTCTAACATCTGCAATTCTTCAGTCGCTAACATATGCTTTTCCCTCAATGAGTCCAGGATTCCCTTCAAAGAGCAAATTTTTGATTTCTTTCGTCGAAGGCTTTGCTGCAGATCTTTTATCTTTCTTATATAAAATTTCTTTGTGTCTTGCAGTTGTTTTTGAAGGTATTCTTTTTCCAAAGAGTTTTCCTCTTTCTTCTGTGACATACTCGTAGACTGATCCGCAACTAAAAAGTATTAAAAATATAATGCATAAGAAATATTAATTTTGTAGAAAATTATTAGACATATTATATTAAATAGAATGAAATACTCCTTACAGCCACTGCATCCAGGGATGGGAGATGTTGCTTTATCTACTCTAGATGTATCCGATGCAGAAGTTGACAGCATAATTATATCATTTTGAGTATTCTTAATTGCACGTTCTAAACAAATAGAAAGATACTGTATAAAGCAATGCATAAGTTGAGCTGTGGATGAGCCGAGCAAAACAGATACACCATCAAAACACATATTATTTCTGACTATTCATTAAGAAATACATGAAAATCACAGCACATGTACAGCTCGTTGGCCTATATAAATCTCCCTTAACACAGAATGTATCCCCCGTGTTATATGGAATCCAATGTATTTCCTAATTCTGATAATAGTAACATTATTTCATACCTATATGTGGTAGTGCATTTGGTACAAGTATCCTTCTACCATGTACAATCTGAAAGTCATTTTCCGTAAAATGTGCGGAACAGATTCTTGCTCCATTTGAAATCAACTCTACATTTAGCTACATTATATCTGCCCAAAGCGATTTTAGTCTTCCATCCTTTGGAAACCTATTACAAAATTAATTCAGTGTGTAACTTTACATCATTTGTCTCATTTTGATAATACAATATAATTTTTATGTACACAAATAGAATATTTTTCTTACCGATGTTATGAGAAGTTATTAGTATTGTTTAGTTGTATTTCTCCCACAATCGGACGATGTCTCGTACGATTTTTACACGTTTTTACAATACACAGCGATATTGTATAATTTTTAAAACTTATAATTTACTTCAAATTCGCGTAGTGTCTTCTAAAAGTACGAATGCGCTTGCGCGATCACAACCAATCATCAATTGGGCACCAGAATACCACGTGACCGTCGTTCCCCGCTCCCCAAAAGTGGCTTCCGCCCCGCAGCAATATGCTCCGTCCCCTTATTCCTATGTCCATGGTTAGCACGGAAATCCAGCGCCATCTGAATTTCGTGTTACACAACTAACGGGTAAAACGCGGGGATTCAAAATCCATACTACCCATTCCTTGCTAATTTATAATTTTTATTTAAAAATAAAACAAATTAAAACATTTTAATACATTTTAAACATAGTTTATTGAACATTAAAACAATTACAAATAGTATATGTACAACTTTCTACTTATTAATAAATTGGAACCATATTATCAAGCGCGATAACACTGTTTCATTACAAACATCGCAAGTTACACATTATTTACAAATTTTTTCATAATAAGACTACATCAAATGCATATCACAGCAATTAACAATGACCAGGCTCAAAGAAAAGCGCAAAACAATGTATAACACACATCGAGATCGTATAATACACATTCACACACATCGTACATCTCGTAACACACACCGTAGATCTCGTAACACACATCGAGATCTTATAACACACACCCACACAAATCGTACATTTCGTAACACACACCGTAGATCTCGTAACACACATCGTACATTTCGTAACACACATTGTACATTTCCTAACACACGCCGTAGATCTCGTAACACACATCGAGATCGTATAACACACATCGTACATTTGGTAACAGACACCGTAGATCTCGTAACACACATCCAGATCGTATAACACACATCGCACATTTCGTAACACACATTGTATATCTCGTAACACACATCGAGATCGTATAACACACATCCACATACACCGTATATATTGTAACACACATCGAGATCGTATAATACACATCCACACACATCGTATATCTCATAACACACATCGAGATCGTACAATACACATCGCATATCGCATAACACACATCGTATATCTCATTAGACACATCGAGATCGTATAAGAGACATTGTATATCTCATAACACACATCGTATATCTCGTAACACACATCGGGATCGTACAACACACCTCGTATATCTCATAACACACATCAAATATCGCAGAACATACATCTACATCGTATAACGCACATCATATATCTCATAACCAGAGTAGGGCAATAATCATCTAATATTTAAAAATTACTAATAGTTTTTTTGAATGTCAGTTATAGCAAAATAGTCATTAATCAAAACTTTTTGATTAGTTAGTGACAGTTAGTCACAGCTCTAAGTAATCGTTAGCTGCAGCTTATTAGTGAATTAGTAGTTGATGATCAGTCATCTTTAGTCATCAGTCACTATTATGCGATTAACATACATTAATATTATTAATTTTTTATCACTAATTAATCAGAAAGTTTTGATGACCATTAGTTATTTTTAAATATTAGTTGATTATTGCCCTACTCTGCTCATAACACACATCAACATCGTATAATATACATCGCATATCGCATAACATACATTGCATATTGCAGAACATACATCAAGATCATACAACACACATCGCATATCGCATAACACATCATATATCATAGAACGTGAGGGTCATCTGCCCTACCTTTGCGCAATCAACGATCGGCTCAAAATACTTACCAAAGCCACAGTTGCACCAAAAGGAGGTCATGGTGATAATTTGGTGGTCCGTGGTCAGTTTGATTTACCACAGCTTCCTGAATCCTGGTGCATCCATTACAGCTGAAAAGTACCGCCACCAAATTGACGAAATGCATGAAAAACTTCAAGGTGTGTGCCCAGCACTGGTCAGCAGAAATGGTCCTATCCTTCTCCACGACAACGCCCAGCCACACTTTGCCCGACCGACCCTTCAAAAGTTGAACAAATTAGGCTACAAAACTCTAAATACCTCATCCACCATACTCACCAGATCTCTCGCCCACCGATTACCACTTTTTTAAGCACCTCGACAACTTCTTGCGTGTGAAATGCTTTAAATCCCAGAGAGATGCAGAAACGGCATTCAACGAGTTTGTTGCCTCCAGGACTCCAGAATTAAATTCAACCGGTATAACATTACTTTCCAACCTATTTCATTGAAATCGTATATTTTTGTTTACAACATGCACCAAAATGTTGTCATCAATTCCATCTGGCGGACACTTTGAGAATTACTCTTGCAAATAATGACATCTTTATTTTGTGTTACGGTACTAAACTTTTGCTAACAGCAGAGACACCGACGAGATACTATTAAAGACTGCCAGCCTTATGGGAGTTGGTGTGCCTCGAATTTTTCGGTGTTCTCTTACGCCCTCTAGGATATATTCTGCCTGGAGTGAGAAACAGAACGTTCCTTTCCCACCGCGCCCGCGCGCTACACACACACAAGCGTACCTCTACTATATCCGTGTGCACTGCTTGTGCGCTTGCGCCAGCCACAATCTATTTTTAGCACTTGCCGTGTTGTATTGCTCTACAGAAACGAAACTGAAATTCGGCTGTCGAGCCGTCGAGCGTATGAATCGCAATCTGGAGCTAGCCTTCGAATCCCTGTGCAGCGATTTTTATTTTTATTTCTCATTACTTTTTTAATTACATTTTTAACCTTGCAAAAAATTAAAAATGTAAAAACTATGTTCAAAATATGTATTCATTTTAAATAGAAATGTTTCGTTACTGTCATCATTGCATTAATAAAAATTGTTATATGAGAACCGGTTGATGGTATTTATTTGGACTGATTGGAGAATACGAAAATGCAGAAAGTATTTTTTAGTTTATGAAACAATTTATAGATTTATTAGTTGTTAAACAAATAATAGAATAAATTGGATAATATATATAAATTGATTTTACTAGCATACACAAGTTTATTTGATCTTCTGTCTTCCTATAATAAAAAAATACAGTCATAATTATAATTATAGTAGAATTTCATAGAATATTGAGGTTATTGCAAACTCGTCTTTTTTCGCAATGATGTTCTAATTTCATTGCTTCTCTCAAATGTCCATTTCCTTCCGAGACAGTGGCGTTTATAGGTGTAAATAACAAATGTTGATATTCATCATAATTAAACTACAATTATTCTAATAACGTGGAATGTAGTACATATTAAGTGTTAGTTACCCGGATTTTCGTCTTCGACGTTAAGCACTCTTTACTGCTTCTCGTAATTTACGTATATGTAATATTAGGGTTGATCTTATTTTTCGACCATGAAATTTTTTTGGTCCCGTAAACCAGAATTGTAACAAATGTTGAGAAAATGATATGGAAAAATTTTGGGGCCGTTTTGATCATGGGAAAATGAGGCGCAGCAAATTTGAAAATTTTTAATTTTTTAAATCTTGTCATAAATAGACGTTATGATATATCGTTGAATTTGTCTTTTTTCTGTTTAAGAGTCCATATTAAGTATAAACAGTTGTTGATAGAGAAAAACATCCGTGACCTTAAAAACTTTAAATAATAACTTTGAAAAATTGTTTTTTCTTTGATACTATATTCACCTCCTTATATACTACAACTTTTGTTTGAAGAGTTTTTTCATATATACATAACTGACCGAGATATCAAGGGGCGGAATTTGCATTATTCGGAAGCATACAACTGCGCATGCAGCTATTTTTATAGATGAGAAGGTGAATCCAGCACCCTTGCAATCCTGGAAGTCTCTCTACTCCCTTAAATAAATTCATTAATACGCTCCAATCTACAAAAAAACAGTTCTAATATCGGAATAAGAAGTTATTATGAATAATAAGCAGTCTGATTGAAACATGGACTGAATGTGGTCAATGATACCGCTGAACGGGGCGTTAAACTTATGGAGGATCATAATTCAATTTTATCTAGAAACAAAGAGGAGAAATAATATATACTATACAAACTGTGATGGAATATCGAAAGCAGTACATCCTGACGCCACAAAATAGAATTTGTCAAAGGATTTTTAAATATTTTTTAATATAGAGAGAAACACCTGATCAATCCGTACACGATTAATTGCATTTTTAAGAGGCATTGAAGACTGCTTATTAACTGAGAGTTATTACATTTTTAATTTTCCTCAGAGTCAGTAAGTCCTTTATTTTTCTCGGAGTCGATACGGTCGTGATTCAGCATCAGAAGCAACATTGTAACGCACACCGTATTGGCATTTACTAACTAAAACCAATATTACTCATTATGAACGTTATCATAATGATATCATCACCTATCGATTGAAAATGTTTTCCCAATCAAAATAAGCTCAAGCACGGCATAAATCGGATAATAATAATATTACAGCCAGGTTGCACTAGAAAATATCAGGCGAAACAGTCATGTTTCAGGCGTACGAATCGTCAAGTCGGAGCACTGACAGGACAGACAGTCGAGGCGTCGAGCGAGCTCAAGCGGACTCGAGTCGGGTACGCGATACATTAGACACATCCGGCGGCCCATGACTCACCTTTGTCGGGCGGCTTCTAAAAGAATAGAACAAGATCGCGCGAGCGTGTTATCACGATATCCGAAAATCAACTCTGCGTTCTCATGAAATAGATAATGATAATAATGGTACGTATTTCTTTCATAACTTATAATGTGATTTTTAATGTATGTACTTGGATTTTTTAATAACTACATTATAGGTATATTCGGCACAAATGTGCATGATCTTCATTTGTATTAAAATTTGAAATAATGCACGTTTCACGTGAAAAAATTATAAGAAAATATTTACAACATGGTATGTAATAAGTTATGATAACTTTTTAGTGGGTGATGTTTTTATTAACTGTTAAGTAACCTACTTACTTAACTATCATTAACCTTACACAAATTCTTAAAAGATAATATATAATATACAATATAAAATGAAATAGAAACTAACTTAAAATAAAATCATATAAAATAAAAAATTATATAGAGCCTATAGATAATACAGAATAAAATATAAACACGAAATATAATACATATAATGTTTATTTTTATATTTCGTTTTTAATTATTGCCATACTTTACCATATTGTTATACCTTCTAGGTGTATATAACTCAGTAAAGATATTTTAAAGATATTATTGATACATAGTTGAGTTCATTCGTAAGTTTTTCACGTGAAACGTGTATTATTTCAAGCTTTAATACAAATAAAGAGCAGGCACACGTTTGCCGAATATACCTAGTGTAGTTATAAAAAAGACCTAGTACATATATTAAAAATCGCGTTATAAGTTAAGAAAGAAAACCATTATTACCATTATCTATGTCATGAGAACGCAGAGTATTTGATACTCGGATATCGCAATAACTCGTTCGCTCGAACTTCGATTCTTTTCGAACCCGCCCGACGAATTCGAAGTCGAATCAACGGGCCGCCCCGCCTGACTTTCTGCGACCCGACCCGAACCCGAACATCGAGCGGCCCACACATCCCTAATATTTATAATTATAAATATATTATATTAAATGACCTATTATAATAACCTATATCATTGCGAGTTATGATCACGCTTTAAATAAATAAATGTGGCTCAAATTATGACGTATTTAGACTCATTTTAATTAGAAGAATCTCACAAATACGTTGGTAATACCGTAAAAGAAGAATGAAAAATAAAAAACTTTTCTATGTGCATTGACGTAATCGGTACTCAGCCTTTTGAAATGTGCCGGCTGCCTCGTACCTCAGTCCCTCTTTGTCGTTTACGCGCTGTCGTAAAAAAAAGTTCTGGTATGTTGCTAGTCTAAAAATATGATCAATGCTATTTTTGAATTTCTCTAAAAAAACCTACATTTGTCGAATTTTGGCGTATTTTCACTTTGTGTAAATAACATTTTGAACCAAAAAATCCGGAAGAAATCTCAAATATCATGTCAATTATATGCAATTAAATGATTAAATTAATGCAAGTGAATGGGAAAAATTGACCAAAAATTGAATAGCGCAACGGCTGTTTAAATAATTCGAAGGACTAGCTTATCCGGCTAGGCCCTTTATTCCAAATTGTAATATTCCAATATTTCAATATCATTTTAAATATTTCAAGTACTATTTAAAACTATTAATGAGTTTAACAACAAAATATTTTAAATAGAAAACTAAATTTTGACAAATAAAATACGATTATAGCAAGCTTCCTATAAATGTCGAAACCTTGAGTCTGGCCAGAGACATTCAATTTTCAGGAAACACTATTCTGTGATGACGAATGGAGAAAAGGCAAGCGAAGCTCGAGGGCTTCGGACGCCGTGGAATGGAGCGAAACATTGTACATAACATGATACGGGTTGGGTCGGGTATAACAGTGTGAGACTTCTAATCAAACAACAAAACTTAATTATTTATCATTATTTTTTTATAGGATTTTCCTTAACATATTTGGTGAATTTTTTTTTATGAAAATGACATGATATAATTCCGATGATATTTGCTTGTGCAATGAACGACGCAAGTTTCGGACACAAAGAAGGACAGCATCGGGAAAAAAAGAGACGCGGAGAGTCATTCTTTTAAAATTTCGACTTCCGACTTCGACTGCTAGCTCTTCGCCTCGTCGCACAATGTATACAATGTATAAGCGATTCATATTTCAGGAAGTGGTGTTCAGTTCAAAATGAAATAAAATCATGTTACACGCACTTTTTAAATAGCGTCATGTTGCAAGAAATTTTCGTATAGAGTGAAATAGAATTATTTCGTTAAATATCTTCGTACGAAATACTGCCTCTAAATAACATTGTATGGATAGGAGCCGTCGAAAATTAGTTTAATTAGTTAATACTTTTATCTTATTGTTACTACCTCTACTATATAATAATTGCAGTCAATTCTGTCGAGCATTACAAGTATAATGGGATAAATAAGTAAAAAAATTAATTTTCTGTTTCTTACTAAGGATCTTAATAAGAACGATTGAATTTTGTCATTACATAACATAACAGAATATTTTTTAAGAATCATTATTTTATATATAACGCAATAACGTTCAAATTACTTTTGAATTTCGATTTTGTAGAATGTTACGTAGTAATTACTTTAATTTTTCCTTCATCTATAAACTATCGATTATACTGTAAAACAATTATTACAATGGTGATAATAAGGATAATAAGAATGCAATAAGAGAATTATGTATAGTATTATAAGGCAATTACGGAATGGGTAATGTCAACATTCTACTATATCATTCTTTTTCTACATGACGAATATCTCGTCGATTGTGGAACTTTTAGCAATGTGGTATATCAGATCACTGTAAGCTCTACGTTATCCCCGCGCCCATCGCGCCCACTTACCCGTCTCGCTGTTTAACACAGGGGCTGGCAGTCTTTAATAGTATCTCGTCGGTGGCAGAGAGTATATGAGAGTGCTCACGCCCGGGTTTTGGCCGTGCCCATTATAGTGCTGCCCCCTACACTAGTGTTTAGCCTGGATCAGCTCCTGTCTTCACACTCAGTCCGGACAAGAACCGGTTTCCACACTCAGTCCGGACAAGAACCGGTTTCCACACTCAGTCCGGACAAGAACCGGTTTCCACACTCAGTCCGGACAAGAACCGGTTTCCACACTCAATCCGGACAATAACCTACATCATCTTTGGCCTTGATCAGAACGAAAAGTTTATATCGTTTTATATAAAATATGTAACTAAGATATAGATCTAATATACAAATCTCTAATTAATATAAATTAAATATAACATTAACTATAATGATAGAAGAACCCAAGTAGCACAGAAATATCCTATTTACGTTCAGAGAAGGCCGGCTTCGGACATTCCGGTGTACGGAAAATGTACAGGCAAATCCCAAATGTTCTAGTAACGGTCTAGTAAGGTTCTACGAAAGTCCCTAGAAAGTTCATGTTACAAAATGGTATACCTTATAAACGTTCAGTGGCGACGTCCCTAGAAAATTTTAGGATATTCGAAAGTAACGTTCTCTGGGAGTTCCTAAAAAACGCTTTTAGGATGTTCGAAAGTAACGCTTTCTGGACTTTTTGTGAACGCTTTCTGGACATTTTGTAAAGGTTTAAAGAAGTAACATTTATTTAAAATTTCATTTATTTTATAATTTTTTTGCATTGGGTATATGTAACAAACAAGATTTTACACGATTATATTGACATTTACGAACATAACAAGATTGTAAGGAGATTTGCTTCTTATTTCCGACTGCTGCAACCTCTTGGCTCCGCTTCCTGCTGTCTTCTTTCAAACTCTCTGGATCTGTTTAGAGTCAGCAATTCCATGTTGGAGGCAGTAACTAGAAATAAAATAAGTTTTTATGAAAAAAGATATACTAATTACAGTAATAGGATGAGATGTATAGCTACGAATGTAATAATTTAATGTTCTATATGTAGAGCGATTTCTTTTTTGTATCTACATACCAATCTTGCTGCAACTTCCTCGCTCCTCTTCCTGCTGCCTTCTTACGTGCACTCTGTGTCTCTTCGGGGGGGATGGCGTATGCTCCACTGATAGCAGTAACTAGAAATAAAATGTATTTTCAAGAAAAAAGATATACTAATTACAGTCATAGGATGAGATGTATAGCTACGAATGTAATAATTTAATGTTCTATATGTAGAGCGATTTCTTTTTTGTATCTACATACCAATCTTGCTGCAACTTCATCGCTCCTCTTCCTGCTGCCTTCTTACGTGCACTCTGTGTCTCTTCGGGGGGGATGGCGTATGCTCCACTGATAGCAGTAACTAGAAATAAAATGTATTTTCAAGAAAAAAGATATACTAATTACAGTCATAGGATGAGATGTATAGCTACGAATGTAATAATTTAATGTTCTATATGTAGAGCGATTTCTTTTTTGTATCTACATACCAATCTTGCTGCAACTTCATCGCTCCTCTTCCTGCTGCCTTCTTACGTGCACTCTGTGTCTCTTCGGGGGGGATGGCGTATGCTCCACTGATAGCAGTAACTAGAAATAAAATGTATTTTCAAGAAAAAGGATATACTAATTACAGTCATAGGATGAGATGTATAGCTACGAATGTAATAATTTAATGTTCTACATGTAGAGCGATATCTTTTTTGTATCTACATACCAATCTTGCTGCAACTTCCTCGCTCCTCTTCCTGCTGCCTTCTTTCAAACTCCTCTCGGCCTCTTTACAGTCAGCGATTCCACGCTGGTAGCAGCGGCTGAAAATAATATATATTTTGAAGAAAAAAGATATACTAATTACAGTAATAGAATGACATGTACAGTTATGAATGTAATAATTTAATGTTCTATATGTAGGGCGATTTTTTTTGTATCTACATACCAATGTTGGTTTTCTTCCCCAAACTTAGGGGAGTGAGTAAAATTTTATTTTCTGTCCCACACAATACGGTTTTCCTTCGTTTTGACTTCTTCGCCGCTTGCATATGGTCCAATGGTCACAGCTCGTCACAGACGAGAATACTCCTCATCTTGGATTTCCAGGATTCATCATCTACTTTGTCGATATTCTGCGCGCCGTGTAAATAGTACCGTCATTTTTCTTCTTCGGCATTGACCGCGTTTTCACTTTATAAGTTAGGTTTTCGCGTGAATTATTCACTGTACGGCGTACGGTATGGTCACATATTGTGCAAGATTTCTCGCGCGATGGCGGCGATTTCAGCTTCAGTGAAGTCGATAGAATAGGGTACCTTGAGCACCCCGCAGAATTTTAAAAAATTGTTATTATTTGAATCTGAAAAATGAATGTATAACATGTGTATTTGTGTATATTTTGTAACTCGTAGGACACGTCCTGAAGTCTTTTTGTCCCGAACAGATTAGATTTAGATCTTCATATTAATAGATACGTTACTGTTTGGGCCGCGCATGCGCGTGAAATCTTGTACCATATCGGTTGATTCGAACATACGAAACCGAAAGAATTATTCTGCGGAAATGAAGAGATATTCGCAAGAAACTGCTACGCCCTAGTTCAGACACGGCGGAAACCGCGCGATTTTTGTTTTTGATTGTTCGACCGCGCGGTTGCGTGTGAACGAATACATAAACGCTAATATTTATACATAAGGTACGCGGTTCAAATTGGTTCAAATCGCGCGGATTCCGCCGGGTCTGAACGAGGTTTATTGTTACTGTGTAACATATAATAAATCTAAGCCGTATTTATTCAAATTATTAGTCTAAACAATCTACAAATTCTGGATGACATCTACAATGAGAAGATTACATATGTGAACAGAGTGAGTTGTGGTTAGGTCCTCGGAGTGGTGGAGAGGGTCGGCACGACACGCATACAAAAATCCAGGTCAATAGCAATAGTTTTTTGCGAATATCTCGAAAACTAAAAGAGACCCCTCATATGCGAAAAGGAAAATATGTGAAAAAGTTGTTCAAAATGTGTAGCTGCATAACATATTTAAATTTCATCAAAATCGGAGAGGATTTCTAAATAATTACCCCACTTTTTTGCGAATATCTCGGTAACCGTTTATTTTTGCAATATTATTTTTTCGGTTTCATATCACCCCCCTCCTCCCGCACCATACGCGCCTACCACCCACCACCGCAGGCGTTGTCAATATACTAAACCACCCCCGGGTTTTAATCGACAAACTTTGGGAGCATACTCTACAAGTGGAAATAAGAAAAAAATGTTATTTGAAGTTTGCTCAGAAACGCTTTATGTATTACAAAGTTATAAACAAGTAAAGTTGAAACGGAAATTTAAAAAAAAATGTAATTTGTAGATTCTTATCGCAGTTTCGGATTTCGGTAATCATCCGAAGGCTGCGCCGACTTGACCCAGCCACGCGTAGTCGAGACTCTCGACTCCTTATAGTATTATTTAAAATTATTTAAAACTGCTTTCAGATTCTTGCCCATTATTTAAAACTGCTTTCAGATGTTCGCCCAAAGGCAAGGGCCAAGGTAAAAGAATTGCAGTCAGGATTAGTAGAAGAGACTCAATTAAGCAAAAGAAAAATAAAAGCGATGAACGATAGCGATGACGAGTCCGATTCGATGTTGCCTCCGCCTTTGGCATCAAAACGACTGAACGAGTTAGGTATGTGAATACAAAATCAAATATGCTACTAATTGTGCTAATTGTTTAATTATATTTCATCAATAATCATTGTATCGGTATGACAACCGTGATTATTGTTTTCATGTACATGCAGCGACAGGGCTATAGATGCATTAAACAATATCGGACAAATGAGGTTCCGAGGAATTCTGTAATTATTGGTAAGCTATGTAAACGAATCTAAATATGGAAGTATGTATTTCTAAGCATGGAATCTAATAAAAAATTTTTATTTTTAGGAAACTCGCCGACCCAAAAATGACAAGTACAGTGTTTTCTCGATAATTGCCCAAAATACTATCATAGTTATGATATGACAATAGTTATCACCAGATTTCCTCTCTGCTATCACAAAACTTCAACCTCCCAGAGGTGCTTAGTCGTAACCAGTCGGAACCAGTCGTAACACGTCTATAATACACAGTGGGTCCCTGAGACAGGCAGGCCAGATGACATTTGGGACATTTGTCGAGAAAACACTGTGAACAGCATTGGAAAACGACCACCGACAAACAGCGTCTACTACGATTTTCACCACTTTTGATCCTCTATAGCTCGCGTCTAAATCGATTTCAATGACATTTTCAGGACGTGTAAAAAAGTTATCGTCTTTTTTAGAGCGTCCGAATATGAATTTGAGTAACTGTATATAATTAAAGGTACGCTCTAAAAAAGACGATAACTTTTTTAATATTGTACCATACGATTTGAACTTTCTTGGGAAGCTAGAGCGATTAGTTTACTACAGGATGTGAAAAGAAATTTTGATCGGGACAGTTTCAGAAATATTGAAAATATTGAAAATTTAATAGGTATGCTCTTTGGACTGTGCCAATTATATCCACTGTGAAAGTTTCATCGAAATCAGTTGATGCGGAATGGAACGACAGGCATTGAAAGATGTAAGAATTCTTAGATATACATACAGTGAACCGGATTAATATTCGGATGCTCTTAAAAAGGCGATAACTTTGGTAATATTGCACTATAAGATTTGAACTTTTTTGGGAAGCAATTTGTTTGCTATAAGATCTTTAAAAAGTTTTTCCAAAAGTAGCAATTGATCGAAATTGTAGAAAAAATACTAAAAGTAGCATTTTACAAATTTTTACGTGGGCCTATATCGACAATTTAAAAAATACGTTTTGTATATCTTTGCCTATTAAGCATATTTTGAAAATTTCGTCAAATTCTGTCGACGTTGCAATGAGCTCCAAACGTTTAAAGTTGGTCAAAATTGCAGATTTTCACGATTTTCGGCCTCTAACTGCAATAAATCTAAAGATTCCTACATCTTTCAATGCCTGTCGTTTTTTCCCGCATCAACCGATTTTGACGAAACTTTCTCAGTGCATATAATTCAACAGATCTACAAAACGTATTTTTTAAAATGTTCTGCGATATGCGATGTGTGTTGTACGATCTCGATGTATGTGGATGTGTGTTATACATCGTTTTGCGCTTTTCTTTGAGCCAGTTCATTGTTAATTGCTGTGATATGCATTTGATGTATTCTTATTATGAAAAAATTTGTAAATAATGTATAACTTGCGATATTTGTAATGAAACAGTGTTATCGCGCTTGATAATATGGTTTCAATTTATTAATAAGTAAAAAGTTGTACATATACTGTTTATAATTCTTATAATATTCAATAAACTATATTTAAAATGTAAAATGTTTTAATTTGTTTTATTTTTAAATAAATATTATAAATTATCAAGGAATGGGTAGTATGGATTTTAAATTCCCGCGTTTTCAATTCAGATGGCGCTCGATTTCCGTGCTAACAGAAAAATACATTGAGTGAAAGTACCCTTGCTCACGCCTAGGAACATTCGTAAAACCTAAGAAACGAACATTCCTAAAAAGTTGTAGAATTCAAGTCCTAGGGTCATTCGTAAAACTTAAGAAACGGAGATTCCTAGAACGTCCAGAATTCAAGCCCTAGGGTCATTCTTCGAATGTGAAGAATGGACGTAGGACTTCTGGGCATAAACTGGCCGTGAAACGTACGTTCTACGAACGACCGTGGCTACTTGGGAAGTATTTTCATTTTTTCCAATCTTTTAGTTGCAAACCCTAGTTGTAAAAAATAAAGAACCCGGAAGAATTCGAAGAAATACAGATTTCATATCGAGGCGTAAATGCGACCATCTTGAATATTATTAATTTAATAATGAGGTATTGTCATCAGATCTGATGACAATATATAAGCAGTGGCCGAATTCTATCGCGTTTGGACTTTTTTTAATCGGAAGAACGCCACGAATTGGCTCGTGCCACTTTCGTGAGGGCATTACGAAAAATGTACAAGTTCAGGATGAACGTGTCAGGGGTTTCATGCCGAGCTACCTGGCTGGCCGGGGGATTGCCCGGCCGTGTTTATTGCACCACTTGGCCAAGGCGCCCCAGCCAACTCGTCACTTCGTCGCCCTAGCACCGATGATGGAGCAAATTTTTGATTTAGATACATTTTCAAAGATATATGTTCACAAACAAAGGCAGTAAGCAGTGGCCGAATTCTATCGCGTTTGGACTTTTTTTAATCGGAAGAACGCCACGAATTGGCTCGTGCCACTTTCGTGAGAGCATTACGAAAAATGAACAAGTTCAGGATGAACGTGTCAGGGGTTTCATGCCGAGCTACCTGGCTGGCCGGGGGATTGCCCGGCCGTGTTTATTGCACCACTTGGCCAAGGCGCCCCAGCCAACTCGTCGCTTCGTCGCCCTAGCACCGATGATGGAGCAAATTTTTGATTTAGATACATTTTCAAAGATATATGTTCACAAATAAAGGCAGTAAGCAGTGGCCGAATTCTATCGCGTTTGGACTTTTTTCAATCGGAAGAACGCCACGAATTGGCTCGTGCCACTTTCGTGAGAGCATTACGAAAAATGAACAAGTTCAGGATGAACGTGTCAGGGGTTTCATGCCGAGCTACCTGCCTGGCCGGGGGATTGCCCGGTCGTGTTTATTGCACCACTTGGACAAGCCGCCCTAGGCAACTCGTGGCTTCTTCGCCCTAGCAGCGATGATTGGCAAAAAATGGATTTAGAACAGAGTTGGGCAAAAAATTTAATTAGATACAAATTTCGGATCACGGATCATAGATAGAAAATTTTGAATTAGTTACTCCAAGATAACGATAAAAAGTAACTTGTATCCGAAGTTGAATTAGATAATTTCATATCCGAAGCAGAAGGATCCGAAGCTACGGATCCATTTTTAACTAGTTAAATATCTGATTCAAAGATCCTTCCGGATCCTTCAAGATCCTTTCGGATCCTCCAAGATCCTTTTGACCAGCTCGAGGCTTGAATGAACTCGAGGCTCGGGCCTCGAGGCCTGAGCCCAGAATACAATAGAAGTACAATAAACACGGCCGGGCCATCCCCTGGCTAGCCAGATAGATCGGCATGATACCCCTCACACGTGCATCCTGAACTTGTTCATTTTTCGTAATGCCCTCACGAAAGTGGCACGGGCCAATTCGTGGCGTTCTTCCGATTAAAAAAAGTCTAAACGCGATAGAATTCGGCCACTGCTTACTGCCTTTATATGTGAAGATATCTTTGAAAAAACGTGGTAAAATGTATCTGAATCAAAATTTTGCTGCATCATCGATCCTATGGCGACGAAGCGACGAGTTGGCTGGGGCGCCTTGGCCATGTGGTGCAATAAACACGGCCGGGCAATCCCCCGGCCGTGTTTATTGTACTTCTATTGTATTCTGGGCTCAGGCCTCGAGGCCCGACCCTCGGGCCTCGGAACGTGTTCATTCAAGCCTCGAGCTGGTCAAAAGGATCTTGGAGGATCCGAAAGGATCTTGAAGGATCCGGAAGGATCTTTGAATTAGATATTTAACTAGTTAAAAATGGATCCGTAGCTTCGGATCCTTCTGCTTCGGATATTAAATTATCTAATTCAACTTCGGATACAAGATCCTTTTGGATCCGAACCTTAAGATCACGGAACTTAGTTACTTATCTTTTAGTTGGATCTGGATTTAGATACGTTTTGACTTAAATACTGCCCAACTCTGATTTAGATACTTTCCAAGGGGTTTTCACGAGTAAAACTAAAACCAGTAAGCAAAGGCCTAATTATATCGAGTTTTGTCTTTTCTTAATCGGAAGATCAAGGACGAAACGCTTGGGATACATAATTTAAAAACTTATAGGATTGTTTCAAGAACTGTGGCAGGATTTGATGGGTCTTTCCTTCTAAGGATTTGGATTCAAAATTTACGAAAGTATGGATAGGAAAAGATGAAAGGAAAATGGAACAAGGTGAAAACGGTTTATATACAGTATATATTACGCCAATGTAAATAGGCCCGCGCGGTTCAAATCGCGCGATCGAAAACGCGCGGTTTCCGCCGTGTCTGAACGGGCTCTTAGATGTCTTTGTGCTATCTTTGTTGTTTCGCGTTTCTTTTATTTTCCAGTCCATAGTTAAATTCCGACTTTCAAACTAAATATAATTTCTAAAAGTCCTAAGTAAATAGTACCTTGTACATTTTCTAGTTTGTTGGAAGTAGAGCTTAAATGTTGTTCGATCTTTTTTGTTTAAATAAAAAATTAGTTAATAAAAAATTAGTTATTCCGTACAACGTGTCTACTTCTGCAATCCTGTCTTTTATTTAACCTTATTAAATAATTATATTTGCAGTTATTGTAATACAGGATATTCCCTTCATTTCGTGAAAGAAATGAATCTTAGTTACATATTTTATATAAAACAATATAAACTGTTCGTTCTGATGTAGGTTCTTGTCTGGACTGAGTGTGGAAACAGATTCTTGTCCGGACTGAGTATGGAAACCGGTTCTTGTCCGGACTGAGTATGGAAACCGGTTCTTGTCCGGACTAAAAGATGATGGCAGCCAAAAGTGGCACGGCCAAAACCCGGGCGTGAGCACTCTCATATACTCTCTGCTAACAGTTCTCCTATTAGAGTGACACTACCCTGGTCTATTGTATATATCTACAGAGAAATCTATATTGTATCCAATTCTACATGGCGCAATTCGTATTCTGTGGTGTGCAATCACGCTGTGCGCCAAATAGCCGTGTGCGCAAAAGAGCTGTGTCCAATTTAGCGTACGCCATCGTATTGTGCGCCATCGAAGGCCTCTCCTGAGAGGGAAATTTGAATATAAAGCATAACGTTTAGGTCAAAGCCGTGTATTTCATATACATATATTTTATTCGGGCACGATAGCTTAGTCTTAAAATGAGTAGGGAAACAACGGGAGGTTTCCACAGAGATCCTTGACGAAACCAGATAGGCGAGACTAAGCGAGGAATTTGGGTAAAGTCATGTAACCTCTTTGAGGAGCTTCTCCAATTTCATATAAATAGACAGTCGAAGTTTGGATCGGTCAAGGACAGGAAGTCGTAAATTCTTAGTCAAGGACCTCTTAGAACTCTCTCGGACCTCTCTCTCGCTCGGTCCCACGACCCTTGTTTTGATGGGCCTTCACCCTCGCGTATACCCCACTCTCGTGCGCACGCTATTGAGGAATATGCACAAAGTAGAATTGGTTGATCATGGTCAGACGATTCCTATGCAATAGCACGCGTATTCGCTCTATTTTTAAACTCGATTTTCTCGAAATCGAAGCGTCAAAGAACAAAATGTTATTCCTTTCTTCGAGATATTTTTACGTATCACCCTGTATATATTTTCATATCTACAAGTTTTATTTCCATTTACTTGGATTCTGCAAAATTTGATTACTTTGGCGATATTTTATAGCATAAGCACAGTTAATTTGAATCTAGAAATACAACAGTTATATAAAACACACGTTCTGTATAAAATATTGGGTTGGCAAATAAGTTCGTTCGGTTTTTTAGGCTGGAATAAATCACAAAAACCGAACGAACTTATTTGCCAGCCCAATATTATGTGTAAGTGAAAAAGCATGTTAATTCATAAAAATGACCTGAATATTTGTTTAAAAACTCTTTTATACTTCTATTAGCCTGTTCAAATGCTTTTTCAAATCCAGCACTGTCATCATCCTACAAATAAGCAATATAAATAAACAATTTGTTAATTTATAAGAACATGTTTTAATATAAATGGATAAATGCTAATATTTACAAATAGAGGATCTCGTATATTGAGTTCTCCAGTTGGATCATACTTTCCAAGAGGTTCAATTTTTGCTCCACTATCTTCTGGTTGTATTTCATATAATTTGTAGACTATTCCACCATCCATCCCAAATATCCAATCAAATTTATAGAAATCTTCTGTCTTGATCTAAAGACATTACCTATATGTATTATTTTCACATTTTCAAATTAGAAACTTTAATTTCACTTACCATTCGTGCCTTATGAGTATACTGTGTAATACCATTTTTGCGAAGTGTAGTTATAGCTCTAGGCTCTGGTCTTTTATTCACATGATACTGCAAAATTGCAGCGCTGTCTACTTCCCAAAAATCATTGAGATTCATTCGTTTTAAATGATCAGAGAAAACAGCTTCTGCAATTGGAGAGCGACAACTGTTTCCTGAAATATAAAACTATGTAATCAGAAAGGTATACTGGTTTTCCACGTAGTTTATGTATATTTTGACACATACCTAAACATACCATTAACACCTTCTTTTTCTGTGCCATATCTTTGTGTAATAACTTAGAAATTAGGTATAAGTTTTCTTAGACTAATAGTACCTACACAACGTTTCTTAAGGTTATGTGAAAGTCCTTGAAAAATGAAATAAAATTACACTATACAGTATATGCGTATACACCGATAAGTAACTATGATATTGATTAGAGATGTGCAGTATCCCGAAATTTCGGTTACCCACATACACACCCCTAATATTAATATCTTATAAGTACTTCTAACTCAGCAAATTTTTAATATAGTAACAAATCAAAATTTTAATATATAAACAAGCATTTATTACTTTGTTATAAATTTTTATATGTACAATTTCTCAGTAACATTTGGAATAATTATTTTAATTTTCCGAATGTTTTTGTAGGAAAGCATTTATACTCCGAACACATTGATCATATGCTGTTTGAAATCCAGCACTGCCACTATCCTGTAAACAAAAGTTTTATCAATTTAATCTTTGTCTTACAATAGAGATTATTAATTAAATCATTATAATATGTAAATTGGTATATGTCAGCCCTGGGCAATGCTGGCTCGTGGCACAGATGTGGCTGCTTTTCCTCTTCGTCTGCTCTGCGAGTTGCTTCCCACCACGTCCACTCCAACTCTTCTTAGGGACGATTCAGGTACAGCGGTAAAGAATTCGCAGAGCCAAAAGAATTGTTGAAAGAATGAATTGAAAGTGAGTAACCTCCCGGTACAGCATCGTGGGGCTCATGTTGAAGAAAGAGTCGGAGTGGACATGGTAGGGACTGGCTCGCTGAACAGGTGAAGCAGCTACATCTGTTCCGTGAGCCAGTGTTGCTCAGGCCTGATGTATGTGATCATTTATAAATATAAAAAACATTTTAAAATGTAAAGAAAATTAAGAATAATGTTTACATAATAAGGATCTCTTATTATAGTTTCCTTTTGAGGGTCATAACTTCCAAGAAGCTCAACTTTAGCAGTGCCATCCGCAGGTTTCATATCATCTAATTCTCGCATATTACTATTGTCCATTCCAAATATCCAATTGAATGTATTAAAGTCCTCCACAGTAATCTATAACAAATCATACAAAAGTATTATTATTTAAAAGTATAATATGATTGTACATATATGTACATGTTATTTAAATAATAAGATCTTTACTCACAGGTCGTGCTTTATGAGAGTAATCTGTGATACCGTTGTTTCTTAGCGTTGACATAGCTCTATGATCTGGACCTTTACCTGTGTGGTAACCAATGAGAGCTGCACTTTCTACATCCCATAAATGATCCACACCTAATTTCTTCGCTTGATCGATAAATACAGCCTCTGCTATAGGTGAACGACAAATGTTCCCTGTGCAAATTAAAATTCATTTTTCAAAACAGGTGTCAAAAGTACCGCCGCCGAGTTAGTGCAGCACTTTGGTCTAGTGTAATGATCATCTGCATAAATATTATATGACTTACCTAAACAAATCATAAGTACTTTTTTCTTTGGTGCCATATTATAAATGTTTTACTACTTCTTTAACTAAAGAGGTGGGCAAGGTGTTGTAAATTAGTAAAGAAATAACCCAATCATGTGAGCTCTGATCACTTTGAACTTTGAACAATTTTGAAGTACTTTGAAGATAATACAACAGTAAACCAGAGAGGAAACAAGAAATGAGAGTGTTTACGCGCGCGCCCGCAGCAGTGTCGCCAGATGAGGGGAGTCACGGTGAAATGATGTACCTCTCACCTCTCTGACAGTGATGCCAGAATCATGGGTCGTGGGTTTTTTCCCCTCCGCTCGCTCAGCCGACTCGACCCCCCACTCTGACCCCGAATGACCCAATTATAAGTTTTGAATGTTTTGATTGAATAAAAGATTGGAAGAACAGACTGTAATGACATTATATGTGGTTTTAAAAATTATTTATTTTTCTCCTTTACAATATTCTAATATACATTATCTATACACATACACAAATATACATGCGTGCATTTATACATGTATGTATGTATGACATTATTTTATATATATATATATGTATAAGATCAGCATCAAAGGAGATTTGATACATTTAATATCTTATCAGAGAAAGAAAATGCAACACTACATATTTTCAAAATTAATAAACAATTACGTTTCCCATGCGTGAAACATTTTGCATGCTGCATATTTCGGAGCTTAAAGAGAATGAACATCACAGCGCATTTCTGTGCCTTGTTGTAAATTATATACAAGTGCAACGATCCATTAATAATACCCTTGTTATTCGGAAAACTTAAAAGTTTACTGTAACGATACTTTTAAATATGCATCGTATTACAATAATGATTTCATTTAAATATTTTACACCTTGTTACATCTCTGAATGGCTCTGCTGTCCTGTATGCGAATTAAAACTTTTTATACTTGGTTTTAAAACTGAGAACATTTTCTCTGTTGCAGTAGGATGAATGCTCATTTGTAATTCCGTCAGTGATTCTTCTGTCTTTAAAATTACGTGAAAAAGTTTAGCATATACTTTACGTTATGTAATATATTGTAATTTTATAATACTAGAATATGCAACATACCTGTCTAAGTAATTGTGCAGCAGTATGTAGTACTCGTTGCCATTTTCTCATTTCTACATTATGTAAACTTTCTTGTTGTTGTAATAAGTGGATCCAATCTTCTTCAGTCTTTGGAGTATTTCTAAAAAGCAATCAAGTGTAAACAGTTTGTAGATACGTATTGTAATTAGCGTTGAATATTTAATACCTACTTTAATACATGTAAATCCATAATTGTGTAGGCTGCAGCTTCCTCCAAACTCCATAATTTATAATATAATAGGCCATTAATTACCATCAGGAATAATACAGCAATCAAAAGCATTGAACTAATTATAATATTTGGATCGCCTCGAACTCCAGAAGCTGTATGTTCAAAGATTATTTATAATATACAAAGTATTAGAATGTAACAATTTCAGGCCAATTTTAATCTTTTTTAATCTTTGTTCACGTACCAGCATTATCATTTATGTGTGGCAAATTCAAAGAATTTTGTAAACTAGAAGATACATGTTCTGCAGAATGAGGTTGTAAAGTAATACCAGTCCCTGTAACACGACGTCTTCTCCTTGCTTTTCTTTTTAATCCTCCGCTGTTACTAAATTCTTCGCATTCGATAGTTAGCGCTTTTATGAGACTCGTGAAGTATTCTTCTAACCCAGCCCAACAATTTTTTTCAATCACACCTATTTTTGTTATAGAATAATCATTTATTATCCATTGTGTAAATATTGTATAATTCGTTCATTTTTACTTACTTCTTATAAAACCCCATACGTTCTTCCTATACTTTATTTGAGCATAAATTGTGAGATCTGTTTCATTCTCTGAGACACTGTGTACACAATAATGAAGTTGTACACTAAATGAGTCAGCATACATAATTCCAGCATTTACAGTCTCCACGTCGATACCATAAAATTGGCCTGGTCTGCTAGATGGCAACATTATCTGAAAATATTTTGTAACACATATGATATTCTATAAAAGAAAACAATAATTTATATCTCTTTATAATATTTAAAACTTTTGTAATTTATTTCATAAATTACTGCTCAAAAAGAATTAAGGGATCACCTCTGCGAACCCGAAAAATTGCTACCAGTTTCCATGATCATAACTCCGGCCAACATTGCTGTATCGATATTGTTAAACAATGGTTTGAAAGCGTAAAACCTCTAGTTTCACATACTCTGTTTCAAATTGTTGCTATGTTGGTTTTTTACAAAGTTATAGCGACATAAAGACAACACTGACAGTTAACAAAAATTTTGTGCAACTTTGTAACATTTGGAATCAATCTGCATCAATCTGACTTTAGGATCATGGTATTGCGATCATTTCTCGCGGAGATATAGCGAGTTAAAGGAGAAATGGAAATTGTGCATTTTTTAAGCATATCTTCAGAAACACCTGGTATATCGAAATATTAATGAAATTGAAAAAACAAAAGGAGTGCCTTGAAGAGAAAGAAACGCTCTTTTTATTGCTTTTTTGCACAATATTCTACGATCATTTTTTCGCTATCTGGAGCCACTTAAAGTGAAAAAGCCAACATTTACTTCAATGTTGAATAACTCGAACAAAAAAAATCGCACAAGAATCAACAACCACACATTTTACACAGGAAAGATAGCCCTTCCAAATGATATTAACGCGATTTATCAAAGAAATTTGTTGCACCCCGTGCTATGTTACAAAGTTGCACAACATTTTTGTTAACCGTCAATGTTGTCTTTATGTCGCTATAACTTTGTAAAAAACCAAGATAGCAACAATTTGAAACAGAGCATGTGAAACTAGAGGTTTTACGCTTTCAAACCATTGTTTAACGATATCGATACAGCAATGTTGGCCGGAGTTATGATCATGGAAACTGGTAGCAATTTTTCGGATTCTTTTGAGGAGTGTAGCTACCTGTGTTTCCGTAATTTGAGAAGTTTTTGGTCCAATGGCTTGAGACAACGCTATTGTAAACGATAAAGTTCGAACTTTTTGACCAGTTTGTTCATTTTGTGTCCAAGATGATTGTACCAAATCTAAATCAATGAGAACACTTGTACATAACAGAATAATCACATTTTCGATTAAATGATCACTTACATATATAAATTAATAATTACAAGATTATTGCAGCTTACCTGTAGTTTTGCGAGCTGCTTGAAAATCTAAGAAAAACTTCGAATTTGTAAATAATAAAGTAAATAGATGATCAATTTGAATAGGTAATGTGGTCTTGCCAATCTGTCGTCCTTCGTGCGATGAAGTACATACTGCATTGGTTCGAATGCTTGGCTTCACTAAAATCATTAAACGTATTACAACGCGTTGCAACAGCACACAAAAATTAATTCTGTATTCATTTTCTATTATTATTTTTATCAATTCAATGTATGGTGTATATTTCATATTTGTTAACAATTGAGAAATGTGTACGTGAATATATAAAAATAGTTTAATAGCCATAACTGATCAGCCTAAAATATTTGTTCTTTAAACATAACAATAAAAGGAGGAAATAATAGAGAGTGTCTCGTAATAGATACGAGAAAATTTAAAGGATAATTCAACATGACAATATATAAGATGAAAATCAAGAGTATCAAAATTACGATTTCGACTTCGTGTTTTAAGTGATTAATAATTAAAATCCACCAGACAATCAAAAGCAAGACTGCTATTTCCTTGCTCTTGATTTCCATTTTATTTTGGCTTGTAAAATCGCCTCTTCAAATATTTCTATATCAAACGCTAAATACAGTCGGATTATGTTAGACATTGATAAAAAATAACTGGCTCGTGAGAATATAAAATGAATTTTTGTCACGTACATGCATGTTTCTCAGCTTCGCTTTCCGTTGTATCGCTAAGATCTGTTTCTAAGAGTTTCTGTTCTCTAAGAGACCGATGTTCTGCTACTCCAGTTGCCAAACTGTCTACATTACTGCTTTCAACCTTTCATTTTATAATAAACAAAAGATATATCAAGTCAAAATGTGTGAGCAAATACCTACATTATAATGTGTATAAGTGTATACAGGGAGGTCCGTTTAAATAAGGACACCTAAATATCTCTTCAGGTTATTGCGATGCAAAAAATATTTGTTACATAATGTGCATGGTGTCAATGGACCAAATATCTGGCACGAATATTTTTATCCGAAGGTCATTTTTTCGGAGTTATCAAGGTCATCGATGTTTTTTGATAAATAACTACATTTTTATTTTATTGCATCGGGTAATTGATCGAAAAATACATTCAGATATGTACAGGGTGTCCCACCCGATTTCGACATCTTCATTTTCTCGCTATTGTTAGTCGTAGCAAAAAATGTTTCAACAGAGGCTTGAATGGTATCAAGTGGAGCATATTTGGATGTTATCAGGTTTTTCGTGAGTAGACGTGTGAAGGTCATACAAAGGTCATACAGTAATTCTTCAATCGGAGTCCTGGGTCGCCTATCTAACCGTAGTCCAGTGCCTACTCACTCCACTGCCGGCCAACGCTGCGCCGCGCCGTAGGGCGGCGATGTTTGATCTCGGCTCGGGTATATCGGTGTGAACACCACACATTGACTCGACTGAATCGAAGTCTCAAACTTCTTAATTTTAATGATCGGTTTATGGGACTTTAACTAGCTTATTCCTGGCGTTTCGCTGATTAAACTGGTACCAAGAACGATATAATTGGGCCAATATTTAGTGGTTTAATCGACGATGAAAGTTTCGAATGCAACGAAGAAGAGCGTATTGAAGAGAAAGAGACGCGAACAGTAGCCGTCGCCGGCACAGTTCAAAGGCCCGCGTTGTCGCTGTTCTTCGTTGCGTTCGAAACTTTCATCGTCGATTAAACTACTAAATATTGGCCCAATTGTATCGTATTTGGTATCATTTTGCATTAGAAAAATGCCACGAATATGTTGGTGAAAGTTCCATAATGATATCATAGAAAATAAAGAAGCTAAGATTTTGGTGTTTCATTGTGATGACGCACGGGCCTTTAAACTGTGCCGGCGACAGCGACACGCTTCGGCCACACGATCCTATTTCATTCTGTCCTTCTCTATGTTCGGCTCGTCGTTTGAAGTCTCGGCGCGGTCGACGGAGTCATAAAAAAATAGCCTCTCTACGCTACCCAAGTCCGTTCAACACACGGGTGTTGGGACTCCGATCGAAAAATTACTGTATAAAGGTCAACTTTATTTTTTTTAAATGGAATGAGTTATTTTTAAATACATCAATCGATGCAGCTGGACATTCGTTATAAAAAAGTACTAACGTATGTATGTCGAAAAGTTAGTAGTTCAGGAGATATTTCAATTTAAATACCTCTAAAATACCATTATTGTCATGCTAAGACGTTACACAAGTAAGTAAACAGATTCTGTTGACTTTTTAAACGTGATCACCTCTATCACGCAGCGCCATTCTTCACTTTTCATTCAAACCCTCGAACATTGTAAAACTCCCACTGGAACACGTTCTAAAATCGTCTCGAAGACGTCGTGTCTGATCTGGTTCGGATAGTCGAGGCTTCGCTATATCGTGGATTAGGCAAACAATTATAGTTCGAACTGCATCGTGTGGGATATCATTTTAACCGGAAAAGAGACGCCCGTGCGCCAGTGGAGGTTTCATAAATGAACAATCAAAAATAAAAAAGTTACGAACAGAATTCTGCGTTGAAAAATAAGTCTGAGACACAAACTGATCCGGATTGATTCTAATCGAATTCGTTGGCTAGTGTACAGAGTCGCAATTTAGGGGCTGGCATTCCTCGACAGCGTAATGTAGCAAACTTTATCGAATTCCCAAGTAAGTAAACGCTAACGTCTTGTAACAAACCTGCACAAAGCAGGCTTGTTACGAACAGCTGAGCAACGGAGTATACCGAACGCCCCCTTCGACGAAGACGTCGACTCCCGTACCGATCCTCCCTATCACTCGGCGAAGACGTCAACTCCCGTACCGATCCAGCCGCTCCTTCGGCGAAGACGTCGACACCCGTACCACGTGCACGTTCCTTCAGCGAAGACGCCGACTCCTGTACCAGGACCACGATTTCTCGCTCCTTCGACGAAGACGTCGACACCCGTACCACGCACACGCTCCTTCGACGAGGACGTCGATACCTGTACCACGCAGTCACTCCTTCGGCGAAGACGTCGACTCCTGTACCCGAACCGCGATCTCCCGTTCCTTCGGCGAAGACGTCGCCTCCTGTGCCAGAGCCTTGATCTCACGCCCCTTCTACGAAGACGTCGATTCAACGAGACCTCCACGACCGTCGATCAAATACACGCGTTCCTCACCTTGCGAACGAGAGCGAGCACGTAGATCAAATAGCCACCGTTGTAAAGTTATTCAAAACCTTCACACCACGTCTCCCCGCACCGATTAATCCCCTCGCCACCAAGCGAACCCTGGCACGGCGAGCTGTTCGAGCACCGAGGGGATTCCGCCGCGATCCACCGATTCCCCGAGGAATCGGCCCCGTTACAGTCTTAGTACGATAGCAATGGTGTTTTAGAGTGATTTAAATTGAAAATATCTCCTGAACTACTAACTTTTCGACATAAGTACATAGGTTAGTACTTTTTTATAACGAATGTCCAGCTGCATCGATTGATGTATTAAAAAATACCTCATTCCATTTAAAAAACTATCGATGACCTTGAAAATTTTTTCCCTCAAGCCGTTACATGTGGCCCTTCAAACAGTGTAACTTTGTCCTAAGAAGTTTTTTGTACAACGAAAAGTAACGGAGATATTTAGGTGTTCTGTTTCTTCGGACTCACCCTGTATATATCTGAATGTATTTTTCGATCAGTTACCCGATGCAATAAAATAAAAAGTAGTTATGTATCAAAAAACATTGATGACCTTGATAACTTCGAAAAAAATATTCGTGCCAGATATTTGGTCCATTGACGCCATGCACATTACGTAGCAAATATTTTTTGCATCGCAATAACTTGAAGAGACATTTAGGTGTCCTTATTTAAACGGACCTCCCTGTACAGGGTGTCCCACATAACTGGAACAGGCTGTACCTCCTAAACGGTCGGGAATAGAGGAACATGTTATAAGAAAAAGTTAAATGGCATCAGACGGTGCATACTACGCAACTAATTTTATACACTTTTGTGCATCGGTGCATCAGAAAAATGCAACTGCATGTTTGTTTTAAATGGAAACCTACATTTTTGACTGCGCAGTTTGTTATACTCTACATAAAAGTACTAACATACTTATGCCCTAAACTTATTCGTTAGGAAGTTATCGAAGCTAAAAGTTCTCTGATTTATAATGGAACATAACGTAGATACTCCGGAACATTTGACGAGACCGAAATAATTCAGTGAACTTTTAGCTTCGATAACTTCTTAACGTATAAATTTAGGGCATAAGTATATTAGTATTTTTATGTAGAGCACAACAAACTGCATCGATTGGTGCAGTCAAAAATGTAGGTTTCCATTTTTTAAAAAAAGTGCAGTTGCATTTTTCTGATGCACCGATGCACAAAAGTGCATAAAATTAGTTGCGTAGTATGCACCGTCCAATGCCGTTCAACTATTTCTTATAACATTTTCCTCTATTCCCGTCCGTTTAGGAGGTACAGCCTGTTCCAGTTGCGTGGGACACCTTGTATACAGTAGCGGACAAAAGTTTAAGACGACTATCTTTTCAGTAGATTATCGCATTTTACTAGAGATGCTAAACGTCTAATCGTACCCAATTGCTCTTATGTGTCTAAGTTCGATAGAGTATCTTCTGACGGAGTTCGCTATATCAGACATCGCACAGTGGGCTGTATGCCCGATTTCAGCGGCCACAGCTAGTTCAAAAGTCGCTCAATATTGAAACTGCTGTAACTTTGCTAAAATTTATCCAAATTTGATGAAAAAACAACCATTTTAAAGCTTGAGATTTCTACTTTTTGTACTGTATACCGTTTTTGCTGAAACGGTATACAGTATGTTATGAACAAAATTTGTTATGAACAAAATTTGCACGGTTCAGAGGGGGACATGTTGTGGCACAAACATTTTCTGCGTGGGTGGAGATATAGAGGATATTTCAAGGTCACCTTTATTTTTTTAAACAGAATGTCCTTTTCTTATACCATAGATCGATAGAGTATCAAATTCTGACTATAAATGTGTTGACCTTCGTATGTCCTAAACCTAATGGTTAACGAGATATTATCAAAAGAAGAAAGAAAATTATTTCGATAATATCTCGTTAACTATAATATCTCGTTAGATTTGAGCCATATGAAGGTCAATACATTTTTACCCAGAATTCGATAGTCTATCGATTCATGATATACAAAGTAGGTCTTTCGATTTAAAAAAATCAAGGTGACCTTGAAATCTCCTCTATGCCTCCACCCACGCAGAAAATGTTTATGTCACGTGTCTCCCTCTATACCGTGCAAATTTTGTCCACAACATTTTTTCATATTATTACAAATAAAGGCAATATTGAAAATGGACATAGTTATTGCCCCACCCTGTATATTATTTAAATTTCATGTGTATACTGTTTTCTTATTTTAGTGTATATTGTGTGTTTATTATTATTATTTAGTATTTACTTAAGTTAATACGAAGATATAGCGAATGCGAACATGCTGTATGTGAGAAATACTGCGATTTTCGCGTGCGCGCGATGGCCATTTTTTCGTAGATCAACTATAAAACACGGAGTAGCGCGTAGTAGCAGCCTTTTTTTCTTGCATCTTAATCAGAAAACTTCAAAGAACACAATGGCGCAGAAATGAACACCCGGTCGCACCCGGAGGTATAACAAAGTCATTACCAAAGTCTTGGAATCATAAAGAAAGTGACTGAGTCATTGGCTATCTTTAAATATTAATAACTAAAAAAATGTATATAGTACAAAAGTGAATTTCTCTTAAAAGTATACCTTATATGCTGGCTACAAAAACTTCTATAAAACAAAAATCTGTTAGTGTATGTAAATAAGGTAACAATGACTAATAGGTGAATTTGTTGAAAAATGAAAGCGTGTTAACAGAATTTCAAACTTTCGACAGATTTCAGTACTTTACGGATACATGAATGGGAAAACGAATGATGGGAGATTGTTCCTCAGATATTCAACTAACTGAAGCCACAGAAATTGTACAATTTATGTAAAGTTTTACAAATTGAATTTTGACCGCTGAAATCGGGCATACAGCCCACTGTGCGTCGCAAAGGTGAAGATCTTAATCCAAACATTATTCGGCAGCATGTGGCTGTGAAAATAGCTACACTTGTATATGCTTCCGAATAATGCAAATTACGCTTCGTAAACGAAAAAATAGGACTTTTGAGGGCGATAGCGCCCTAGATCGATCTTTTATCTAACGGTTTTGACTACTGTAAAACCCCGTGTTTGTATTATTGAAAAACGAGAATATGAATCCCGCACCTTTGTAATCCTGGAGAAAGGAGTCTACTCCCTTAATGCACGCAGCAAATACAGCATTGAAAGTTTCATGCGCATTCTGCCAAACACTGTTTATGTTTTGAAAGAGTCTAGGTTGTTCGTAGATAGAGTACGAATATATGTGTAAATGTTAAGAACAATTGAGAATTGTTTGACGTTTAGTATCTCTAATAAAATGCGATAATCTACTAAAAAGATAGTCGTCTTAAACTTCTGTCTGTTAATGTATGTACGGTGCAATATAATGCATAATATATGTAACCATTTGATTATTATGAAATGTTATTTGTACATTCCCATTATAAATTACCTCAGGAAACGATTCTACAGATAATCTTGTTGATAATTTGTCGTCATCAGCCGGTGGTAGTGGTGGAACATAATCTTCATCATCTGATGTTAAACCTAATTGATCGCCATAACATGAATGGACAAGTTGCCACATTTCCGCCGAACTCATTGGCTAAAAAATCAAACATGTTATGCTTAGAATTATAATTGATACATGTTATTTCATAGGTGAAATATTACTATTTAATGTGGCGCATAATACAAAATATAGTGTATGTACCGGAATGATACATAATGTAATATTACGAAGTTGGAGACTTCATTTTCGAAATAAAAGCAATTAAGTGTGGTTCGGATTTGATACGCGTTTCTTAATTACCAAATAGATGTTATTAATATGTGTTTGAGTAATAAGTTTGAATTTTTGCATTTGTTCAGCAAATTCAAAAGGTCAAACATAAATAGTAGTTTTAATGAAAAAATAAAGCACCAAATAACTTGGTAAAAACACTCAAGGAACAAGGTATCATATGAAATTATAAAAAATATTTAAAACATGCAAAATCTTCACTATAAGAGAAATGAGAAAATACATAAGATTTAACCTAGATTAAATATTATTTTCTCAATATTTCTGAATAAAATCGTAAGACAAACAAAGGTATACGATCCAGAAGCCGTAATGAACACAATAGCCGAAAAAATGATTTAAAATATTTTATTATTAAATACTATGAACTCCTGCTATTAAAGGAAAATACTATTAATACAAATTAAAGAAACCAAGATACACATCTCACATGTTAGAGAGATAATGATTAAAATAAGATTTGAAAGAAAATGAAAAATATCACATAATAAATTAACTGTACGTAATCGAATTATCATAATGAAAAAATGGAATGAAGACATTTTACTAATATATGTTAGAAAATTTGGGACTGCGTCAATTCTTTTGTGATATTCTACAAAATTTCTTTTGATATCTATATAACACAATAGCTTGTTATTGGTCAATTAATCTTATACGAGTCAAGAGCTTTGTCTGAAATTATCTATTCTTATCAAAAATATCATTTTATCACACATTTCTTGAGAAACATTAATTATTTAAAATACTAAACGAAGAGGATTATTTACTTATGTAAAATGAAGCAACTAGCGTGAAAATTTTTCACGTAAAGAGGAGAGAATTACGGAAAAAATAAATTTAAATATTTGTCAGATGCACGTGCTATTTAGTATATTTAACTTGGTTAATGCGATTGTCTCGTGTTTACTGTTTCTGCATGTAAACACTGAAGGTGATAGGTTACTGTTTTCTTTCTATCTTACTTTCTATAGTGAGTTTATAAGTGGATGCTGTTGACGTTTATAAATGTTTATAGAAGTAGACATAAGAGAAATAAGAACAAAGTCATTAGATAATTGCAAATTAATTCCATTAGTTGTGTAATTACATACACTACGTGTACTGACTAGAATAACATTTTATATAACTTATGTGAGACATGTATTTTGTCTATAATTAATAATGAAGAGAAAGAAAAAATAAGAACAATTAACTCGACATATGAAAATCGTTCACATCAATGAAAAAAATATATTTGATAAAAACACGAAAAGTATATTGCAATACTTACTATTAATGATATATAATGTATGCAAACATGTATTTATACGTGTTTCTTGTTAATGTTCTATCACATGCTTGACTATTTAAGAAACGGCGTACATCCGAAGTTGAATCTCGAAACTCTAATTACTTGTATTTCAAAAACGATGCTAATGAGAAAATAATCAAATGTATTATGAATGTTATTTTGTCATGAAGATTTTGCAATTTTTCGTTTGTCATGATTTCATTGCATCTTTCTAGAATATTCTTTCATTGCATCTTTCTAGATTACAAAACTTTTCCAAAGTGTAGTAGTAGCATGAAATATAAAAGATGAGTAAATATTTGTCAATCGTGCAGGATTACTGGAATTATCTGCTAACTAGGAACACCTCATATGTATAACAAATATTGATATGCATTTCTTTCGATTTTACATCCAAATGAATTATTATCGGAGTGTTAAAATATTATACAAAATGTTCATACCTTACCAATCAGGGCATTTTGCCATACACGAAATAGCATTACATATGTTTTATCTCTTGCACCAAAAGATGTTAAAAAAAACTTGTCTGTGGCAGTCGATATTGTCATTGCGTTAGGAATAACAATGGCAGTTCTTTCTTTGGTAATAGATGTAACATCCTTCCAACGTAAAGATACTACGGTTTCCCAACTGAAGATATTTGCATAAAAGCATACATAATTTTGAGAAACATAAAGTCTTCCATGAACCAATATTTCACGTTGTAGTGCACATGAGTAATCTAAAAACCACGCATTGTGATATATATATATATATATATACATACATACATACATACATACATACATACATACATACATATATATATATATTTGAAATTTAATACTCATAATACTATTTAATATAATCGATATAATTTGTCAATGATAAACATATTTCATTACGTAACCAGTCACTTTGCATTAAAACGTAAAATATTTCTACTGCTTCTATTGCGTATAAAAAATGCCTGAAGAATAACAGTCACAGAATAATGTGTAAGATGATGTTTAACACTTTGTAGTCTTTGCTTCTCAGCGAATAAAAAGAATATTAAGGGAGTTTCTTTTTCCAGGATTGCAAAGGTGCGGGATTCACGTTCTCGTTTCTCGATAATACAAACACGGGGTTTTTCAGTAGTCAACAAACGTTACATAAAAGATCGATCTGGGCCGCTATCGCCCTCAAAGGTCCTATTTTTTTGTTTACGAGGCGTAATTTTCATTATTCGGAAGCATACAACTGCGCATGTACGAGGGCCATTCTCAAAAACTGTTTATTCGATTAATACAATATTGGAAAATTCTTTCGGTTGCTGTCGGAGCCACTTTTGCCACGTAGAGCCTTCTTAAGGGGACCAAACATGTGAGAAAATCTGAAGGGGCAAGATCTAGACTATAAGGAGGGTGTGAAAGAATCTCCCAGCCTAGTTTTCGAATGCATTCTCGTGAAGCAAAATCACCCCTTCTGTCAAAAGTCCACGACATTTAGTGCGAATAGCAGACTTTACTTTGTTCTCCAGCATATCACTGTTTGGTCCTGTCAAGGAGACTCTACGAGGCAAAAAATTCGGCTGAAACGAAGAAGTTAAGATTCAGGTGCAAAAGTGGCTCCGACAGCAACTGAAAGAATTTTACACTAGGGGCATAAGAAAATTAGAGGAACGATGAGACAAATGTATAAGTGTTGGGGGGATTATGTTGAAAAATAGCCGAAATATTGTATTAATTGAATAAACAGTTTTTGAGCTATATCAATTTGTCTTGTTATTGAATGACCCTCATAGCTATCTTCATAGCTACATGCTTCCGACTTTTGAGGGCGATAGAGCCCTAGATTGATCTTTTATCTAGCATTTTTGACTACTGGAAAACCCCGTGTTTGTATTATCGATAAATGAGAACGTGAATCCCGCAGCCTTGAAATCCTGGAAACGAGTTTACCGCCTTAAGTTAAATTCAATAACACTTAATGTTTGATAAAGAAGATATAAAGTGTGAATGTATTTTCTTTTCAAGGCAGTGACATTAAAAAACGTTCAAGCCTGTTGACAAGAATGCGAATAACACTGAAATCTAGAGAACCGTGATTTCCAAGAGTAAACATTGTATCAGGTATCTACGAGAATTAAATATGTTTTTGACAAACACCTTTTTCATATTTAGAAAACTTGTATCATAAAAATAAACTTACTGTACAAAAATATTTATTCTTATTAACAATATATCATTAATGAATCACTTACCAACAACTAATCTTTCATCATCTGGAACATCTTTAAATATTCGTTTAAAGTCGTCAGACCTCGATTTATATGTTGGATATAAAACATTGTACCAAGATGATTTCTTTTTATTTCGCTCTCCACCACGAGCTTCTTTCTTTCCCTCGTGTGGAATTTTTAGAGCTTGAGAGGAATCCGATGATTTATTTGCTGCATCCTATTATTGAATGTCGATAAAACTCATCTTATTAACGAGCACATTAGAACCATTCTATAATATATGTTATGAAATCTTACATGTGACTGATGTTCATCGAATTTGTTAACATTATTAGATTCTTTAGTAGCTGAATCGCTATTCAATTTCAAATGATCTCGTTTACTGCGTGCTTTCGGACTAGGGCGAGGAGATAAATTTGGGCTTGAAACAGGGCTATTTCGTTCTCCGCATGCTCCGATTAACGATTCTTGGGTATTATCAGATGAACCATTTCCTCTACTTGTAGCCGAATTAGGATTATCCAATGTGGCAGAATTTATATTAGTAATTACGTCGTGACTAGAGATTAATAAATCTTCCACTGATTTGCTCCTATAAAAGTTACAAATATTATATTAACAAAATTCTTTTGTATTAAAATACGCGTAACAAAAGAAATGTTAGAATAGAAAATAATATAAAAAGCTTATAGTGTAAATTTACTCACATGCTTGTAGTTGGATACTTCTGCGAAGATTCCACTTCAAAGTGCATAATAATTATAATGTGCTGTCATAAATACTATTGATAGTTCTGTGAGAACTTATCAGAACTTTGTATGTCAATGTATAGCAGTTTTACAAAAGATCGACAATCGAATTGAATAATTCACCTTAATAATCCAACACTTCTTTTTTACGGTAATTACATTTTAAAAAGATAACATACGCGTGACTTTCGCAAAATGTGTAATCGTTACGATAATGACAATTCATTTCAAGTAAATGTAGATTGTTATGAAATACACTTCAGTTATTTTAATTATTTTACAATCACACGATCACGAAACGTTCATGTATTCGTTTAAGTTATTATTTTCTTATAGAAATTCGAATCAATACGTACTGTTTTTTAAAACAAAATAGAAAACAGTCCGTGTATCAAAAACGTTCCACCATATTGTTCTAACCGTATTTTTTCCGGTTAACTGATACGCAGAAGAAATTGCAGTATCTTACGAACAAAGTTGCGCGTAATATCAATTTCAAAAATGTTAAACAATTTAAAGTACATGAACTGTTGTAAAACGGTATATATATAATTATGAATATTACTTTATCTAATAAATTCCTCGCTTGATGTATTTTATTTACAGAATAAAATCGCGGTTACATAGAAAATTGCAAATTTTCACAAAAACGTTTATAGATGTCACGCATTTTTATTTTATAAATACTGTGTGGCAATCGATTGGTATTTAAAATCTAACTCGATATTTGCATTGCGATATTGGTACAAACCATTCATGCGAACCTGCCATTCGTTCATTCACGTTCATTCCACAACCACACTGAACCACACTTCTATCACTTTACCACACACAGATTACTTTGGATTACTTGGCACTTGGAATCTGTGCAAAAACGTGTTGTGCTGTGTTTGCGTTTACGAGCAATATTGTACGTGTATTATTCATTGAATACAATAAATTAGAAATTCCGAAGTAATGTTTTAAGAATGTATAATTTATCATTTAAGAATTACTGATTTGTAAGATTTTCATTAATACTTTAGTCGTTTTTAAAAACTTGAAGGTATAATAGGTTATACAAGCCATCAGAAACACATATTGTTTCCATTAAATAAAAAACGGTGTAACGTAGAAAGCAAGATCTTTCTTAGTGTTTGTTTATAGTAATTGCAAAATTTTCTTGCAAGTATTTCAATAGACCCAATGGAATCGTATCATCCTAACCGGTCCAGTAGTTGCACATGGGAACCAAATGCATCGAATACACCACATATTGTCAGAACAGAGTAAGATTATCATACAATTATAAATACATTTTAGTCATTTGAAAAAAGTATTAGTATTGATACATGTTTGCTATAAAAATAGTGAAAAGTATCTATATCATAATAAATAATCAAATGATGGCATTAATGAAAACAATTAACAATTTTGAACGATGGATTACGATTTAAAAATTTTGTATTAATTACAGTAAAAAGTATAATAATAAAAATGTTCTGAAGATAACATGTTTTTAAAATATTTTATATATATATATATATATATATATATGTTATTTTCACAACATTTTTATATACAGGGTGAATCCGCAGAAACAGAACACCTAAATATCTCCGTTACTTTTCGTTGTACAAGAATACTTCTTAGGACAAAGTTACACTGTTTGAAGGGCCACATGTAACGGCTTGAGGGAAAAAATGTTCAAGGTAATTTTTTTACAAGATTTCAAGGTCAGTCACATCAATTGATGCAGCTGGACATTCGTTATAAAAAGGTGTTAACCTACATAGGTACATAAGTACATACTTATGTCGAAAAGTTAGTAGTTCAGGAGATATTTCAATTTAAATAACTCTAAAATTCCATTACTGTCGTACTAACTAAGTACTAACTTTATATTACACTTTTTACTGTAATTAATACAAAATTTTTGTATTAATAATTTTTTGTATTAACAATATATATATATATCAATGAACTTTTGCCAATGAGAAACAAGTTTTGTTATTCCGGTTGAATAAGATTCTGGAGTCCTGGAAGCGAGAAACTTGTTGAATGCCGTTTTAGCATCTCTCTGGGATTTGAAGCATTTCTCATGCAAGAAGTTGTCGAGGTGCTTGAAAAAGTGATAATCTTGGAAAAATGGATTCTTTATGATAATCAGCGACAATCGGCTTAGTGGCTAGACCACAACGAAGCTCCGCAATGCTTCCCAAAGCCGCAAATTCACCAAAAGAAGGTCATGGTAACAGTTTGGTGGTCTGTGACCGCTTTGATTCATCACAGCTTCCTAAATTCTGGTGAAACCATTACAGCTGAAAAGAGTACTGCCACCAAATCAACGAAATGCATGAAGAACTTCAACGTTTGCGTCCAGCACTGGTCAACAGAAATGGTCCTATCCTTCTCCATGATAACGCATAGCCACACATCTCTCGACCGACCCTTCAAAAGTTGAACGAATTAGGCTACGAAACTCTACCTCATCCACCATACTCGCCAGATCTCTCGCTCACCGATTACCACCTTTTCAAGCACTTCGACAACTTCTTGCGTGAGAAATGCTTCAAATCTCAGAGAGATGCTGAAATGGCATTCAACGAGTTTCTTGCCTCCAGGACTCCAGAATTTTATTCAACGGAATAACAAAATTTGTTTCTCGTTGGTAAAAGTGCATTGATTGTAATGGTCTTTATTTCGATTAATAAAGTTAATAATAGTTAAAAACTGCAAGAACTGTCTTTCCAACCGAATATAAATATATGTTTATAATTTAATATTATATATGTTTTAATTTTTATGCGATCTATATAGTTGTATTGGTGTGATCAAATATAAACTTGTTTTCAGGAAGCCCGATCGTAATAAAATATTGCCTGATATACTAACAGCTATTGGACAAACACCGATGGTAAAATTAAACAATATTCCCAAATGGTTCGGAATCAATTGCGATATCTGTTAGTATTAATTTTATAACATTATTATTAATACATATATACATATACGTATAACTAGATGATTGAATTTTTAGTTGTAAAATGTGAATTTCTGAATCCTGGTGGATCTGTGAAAGATAGAATTGCATATAGAATGATTCAAGATGCAGAAGAGAAGAATTTATTAAAACCAGGATATACCATCATTGAACCTACAAGTGGTAACACGGGAATTGGTCTAGCAATGGCTGCTGCAGTTAAAGGTTACAAATGTATTATTGTTATGCCAGAAAAAATGTCTGACGAGAAAGTGTCTACACTCAATGCACTCGGTGCTGTAATTGTTAGGACACCAACAGAAGCAAGTTGGGACAGTCCGGAGGGTCATATTAGTGTTGCTCAAAAGCTACAAAAGGAGATACCAAATAGCATTGTTCTTGATCAGGTAAGATGTATGTGTAAATTCAAAAAATCTAATCTTATTCTTTACCTTTTAAACATATATAGAATGATCATGAAATAGGCGACCAAACTTTGATAACGTGTGGCGGCCTTACTCGCAAATGTGCTACCACAGTACAGGGGCAATTTACTGACGTAATTGAATTTAATAATTCCTTATTTTAGTTGTGACAAAGATACAAAATATAAAATAAGATAAAATAGATATACTCTGCTCTAGCAAAGTTAAGAATCAACGCAAAATTTTGACAAGCGACTACCATCACCACTAGTAACGAAAGAGTTATGGAAGAAAAAAGCTATACAAACTTACAGTTAGATCTGGAAATATATCCAGTTTTGAGTTATGCACACTTTCTGTTTTTGAAGAACTTTCTATTTATGTATTCTCTAATATGTCACGCTAAAAAACTTCTAAAAATGCAGTAAGAATTTACTAATCTGCTTGTTAAGTATATAGTTTAAAGCTATAAAATTGTAATGTTTAAAACAAGCTAAAGAAATCTCATATTTACATTTATTTTACAATACAGTAATGAAAATCGATATACATTTTTCTGGTCGATTATATGCGACCGAAGAGTACCATTGCAGAGTTAATGTACTTGCCATACATGTTATTGTATACTAATAATGTTTACATCTGGGAAAGGAAACTTTTATAGACTAATGTTTAACAACCTTCTCCTATTCTTACGAGTAAAATACATTATTAAAGTTAAACTGGCTGTTTCATGGTCACGCTTTGTACATAACATAATTTGATATTGTACTTTTTATTTACATTTTACGTTTAGTATATTAATTCTGGAAATCCATTGGCTCATTACGATCAAACTGCACTGGAAATATGGGAACAGTGCGATGGAAAAATAGATTATTTGATAGCTGGAGTAGGTACTGGCGGTACTATTGCTGGAGTTGGACGAAAGTTAAAGGAATTGTGTCCAGGCATACAAATCATTGGTGTAGATCCTAAAGGGAGTATTTTAGCTAAGTCACCTGAATTACAAGACGAGGTTGGCTTTTATGAAGTGGAAGGAATCGGGTAAAAAAATTTTATTTACATTCTATTACTAAAATACGATTTCTTCTTGAATTTTTGTTTAATCGGTATACATGTTTTCAGTTATGACTTCGTGCCAACGGTTCTGGATCATAATGTTATCGATAAATGGATGAAAACTGAAGATAGCGAATCATTCAATGCTGCTAGAATGCTTATACGTCAAGAAGGTTTATTGTGCGGTGGTAGTAGCGGTGCTGCACTTACAGTTGCTCTTAAAATAGCTAAAGATTTTCCTGAAGGAACACGCGTGGTTGTTATTTTGCCCGATGGAATACGAAACTATATGACTAAATTTGTGTCCAATCATTGGATGGAAGCTAGAGGATTTTTAGTATGTTATTCTTTCATTACTTAGTAAATTCATCATTTGTGACTTATTCTATTTGACTTTGAAATAATATACTTTTACAATACATTATAGGAGTCTACCTGTCGAAATGAAGCAAACAAATGGTGGTGGAATATACCGGTTTCGCGTTTAACTTTTGACGAAGTACCTATGTTCAAGGATAATATAACATGTCAAGAAGCTGTTCATATTTTTAAGGACACTAAATTTCAACAACTAGTCATCAGTAACGACAACAAGCATGTAGAAGGTGTCATTACCTTTAGTACGTTTATGTCAGAATTAGTATCCGGCGCAATAAAACTTACAGAATCTGTGAAGAAACCTATGACTAAACATTACGTCAAAGTGAAATTATCAGCAAGTCTTGGACAATTGTCGCGTGTTCTCGAGAAAGAAGTTTACGCTGTCATTTTAGATGAGGAACATAATAATAGTTTTGTTGCTATTGTTAATCAGTCCCACATATTGAATTTCATCACAAAAAGTAATGGTACTTTGAATTCTGATAATTAACTAAATGATGATTTAACTGTTTCAACACGTTAAGCGATTTTAAAGGATATTCCTTCAGCGATTCGTAGAAACCATAATGGCGTTTATTTAATCAAGGTTGTTTTCCGGTATTCTATGTCATAAAATACTTTATTTCAAATGTGATATACAATAGGTTATAGTATTATCTCCGTAACTGTCGAAATTTTCGACGACACTCGCACTAACGCAAGCGAAGCAAAAGATTGCAACTTTTCAAATTTCTTTTAAACGAAACTTTTACCATCATATTCGTCTCGTTTTTCTAATTAAAATGACACCGGACAGAATTACGATTATAATTGCTCGTGTAATAAGTGATCTAAGTTCCAGGCATGAAAGAACCTTGGTCCCTCTTTCTTTTTCAATCGCAATCCTTCTCTATGTTCGACACACTACAAAGAATAGCACCTCTACTAGAACTTTCGCTCGGCAGACCCGACGATACGACAGTTACGGAGATGTTACTACACTATTATTTTTTATAGGTATCTACAATTTTTAATAGTTTGGTCTTGTTTTATATAATCTTTTAGTAACTATTCGTCCGAGTATCACACGATTGGGCTGTTTGTATTCTGTGATCAGACGTGCTACTGCTTTAGATCACTATGCGCACAAATTCCATTGCAGTATTTTAGCAATTCTGGTAATCGTCAGAACTACAGAACTGGATTACATAAAAACTAGACGCATAATGACTTTTGCCTTCATTTAGCAACATTATATACCACATTAGATTATAATGTGTTTTCATACGAAACAGTTTCCGAAAAAATCAAGTTTAATAATTCGACAAGCAAGTGCGCGTGTATCGTATAGGAATCGAATAACGTGTTTGCTCATGAGTGTTCTATCTTTTATAAATGTCAACTGTGTAGGATACTCGGCTTTCGACGTCAAGTAGCAGAGCTGTGTTAAGATAGTGCAATATTTTATAATTCTGATTTTTATAAACTTTTCATAGACTTCAAATTACATTCGATTATTTAAGTTTTATACTATATTACGGAATTACGCAATTTAGAAAACTTGAATGAAAAGCATCTTTTTTATTTTTCATATAAGTTATTGTAACGATATGAGGAGTTTATGTAAAATTTAATCACAGAACCTCATGAATACAATAACTTTATAATACGTTCATTCCAATTTTTATTGATCAGCTTTATAAATTTTACAAACAATAACTATTCTGGCAATCGTATGCATTTATTACAACTTACAGGATTAAATAAAACACAGATAATAACAATTTTTCCTTTTCTTTTAATATAATAAGACTCGTAACGGCAGAAATAAACTTATTTTATGTTATAAATTAATCTATGAAAACGATCAAATGTACGTAAATATTTCGAGTCTTCTTTTCAGGAAGAACTCCGAATTTTCATCTATCTGTATTTGTAGTCACATTGGAAAAATAATCATGACATAATTATTACATTTGTTGTACTTGTACATGAAATTTGCAACTTGGTAGTGTAGAGATTTCAGCGTTAACAGTACTAATTATTCCAAGGTTTGCTAAACTCCCCCGTAAAAGTCCACAAGTAAATGCTAATAAACGGGGACTTTCTTGAAGATATTGCTTATTGCTATTGGTACCTACTTTATCCAACAATCGAAATGAATTATCTTGTAATATGTACACACCGTGGTGATTAGTTCTTAAATTATCAATTTGTTTGTGGTAAAGACTGGTCCAAAAATCAGTACAAATGAATTTAATCATATCCAGCTCGTCCTTGAATCGACTCCATTCCCATGTTAATCGTTCAATGATTCTATAGCCAACACTGAATCCCATCCACTCTAGTCGACTGAGTTCTTCTTCCTTTTCCTTTATATTTTAAACATTGTAAATATGAAAAAATTATTTGCTTTACCAAATTGATCCTCAAAAGTTATTGCGAACTTAAACTTAATAATCTAGTATGGTCGATCAACCTTAAAATATCGCCATTACCTTTTTGTTACATGTTTTAGTCAAAACATAATTAACCATTTCCGTGTGTAAATATTCGAAAAGACATTCGTCAGCTTCTCCAACTGCCTGGGAATTCATCTTCATATCAACTATTTGTTGCCTCATTTTCTTCTTGTTTATGTTGCAGAACTCTATTCTCTATAAAACCCGTGTTCAAGAAACTTAATATATTAATTACTATAGATAAAATGATTTGTGTTCATTTATATTTTCTTTAAAGAAATAAGTTTTCATTTATAAATACGCATACCTAACCTCAACTGTCACGAATGCAATAACATGGAACGTTCAAATGCAAAATCACTGTAGAGAATTGTATAAAGAAGTTAGACTTTTTTACACGCAAGCAGATCATTAAATATAATTATCCCCACTTAAACTGATTGTATAGTAAATCAAAACGCAGAACCTTTTATTTTCTATAATAATTTGACAGCTATGGTTTCGATCTATCTCAGGCATGAGCAGAAATAGCACCACAGCCACGGTGTATTATAGAGGTGTTCTGGCTACTCTCGGGAAAGTGAAAAAGATAGCGGTTGGTTCTCTCTGGTCGCCGCCAGATGGATCAGTGTTCCGATTACAGTTTTCGTGTACGTGTGAGAATGAGATTGTGTGTAGCTGCGTGTCCATACTAAGATATGTACCTATGTACATGTTGCCTCCAGTTGCCTCGCACAGACTGAATCAGACGCAAACTCATAATAATTTGAGAACGCAAATTATTGAGGGACAATTTTTTGAAACTTGTTCTAATTGTCTCTAATATTACATCATCAAAGTTATGAAAAAAGCAGTACATATCACTACACAAGCTTTGAGGAGAGCTAAAATAAGGTGCCAAGCAATGAAAAACGAAATACGGAACACAAGAAATGAGATTGCGAAAATTTCAGAAAGTAGTTTGGAAGAGTGTTTAACGAAACATAAAGAAAAATATGATATTCCTCATAATCAGGTGAATTACTTGACAAAATTGTAAACAATACTATATATGTAAAGAAAAAATAAATTATATGAATAAAAACAGTTTTGTGTCAATATTTTAAGTTTTATTTAGATACAACATTTATTTACATGTTTACAGAGATTTGTACACAGAAATATTTATGAAATGTAAAATCTTGACAGTTTTTTTTTATTTTATGTGAATTTTTCAATGTACGATTTTCGGCTTTCGCATATTGTCGCACGCGCATTGTGATATAGCTAAATAAACATTTACTAATTATTATGGTTTTATGTTCTTCGCATGGAAAGTGAAAATTATAATTATTAATTATCCTATCTATGGTTATGTCAAGTATATCGAATCGTCTCGTTGAAATTGCCTCTATAACATATTTTTCGGTAATAGCATGTATATGCTTCTTTTTGGGTGGATTAATCCTCCCCTACTTTTAAGGTGAACTAATTCTCCCTGGTATGGACACGCAGCTACACACAATCTCATTCTCATACGTACACTGATTGTGCGAGGCAACTGGAGGCAACATGTACATAGGTACATATCTTAGTATGGACACGCAGCTACACACAATCTCATTCTCACACGTACACGAAAACTGTAATCGGAACACTGATCCATCTGGCGGCGACCAGAGAGAACCAACCGCTATCTTTTTCAAAACTTCAGCCTTACAGAGGGCTTAGTCGGAACACCTCTATAATACACCGTGCTGAGACGTGAGACGTAAAGACATAGAACGGACATGAAAACGGCAACTTAAAGTCGTCCTGTGCTATCTGGGTATAGGAATAGAATTAACTGAAAATCAACATATTTATTAAATGTGCAGCTGTTAGCTCGATATTATCCTTTATTCATAAGAGTTTCGCTAGAAGTTCTTACAAATAGAGGATAATATCGATTGCCCAGGTCTCACCACGAGGAGGTTGCTGCACAAGAGACCCGAAAGGGAGTCAGAACGAATGCAATATTCCTTCTGGCTCCATTTCTAACAACGACGGACTTATACTAAATTACGCAGATATGTCGAGTGATTATCGCGGAGCAAAAGGTGTGAATCGGAGAAGAAGTCTCCGATCCACGGGGGTACAAAGGCGAATCAGGCAGAAGGCTCTGATTCTTTCAAACTGAAAAACAAGAGCGAACCAGAGCAGAAGGCTCTGGTTCGAAGGTGACGCGGCGCGTACAATGCTTGCAGCCCAGCTTCGGCCAGAGCCGATACCCGACGTGTCCTCACCAAGAGAGTTGGTCACGAGAAGTGTTCAAACGTAATACCATTCCTCTGCCAACTACAAGCCACCAGACAACACAATGCGATGAGGTGAACCCGGGTAGGATGACAAACAGAGAGAACTCTGCCAACTACCTGCCACCAGGCATCGCAAAGCGTTGAGGTGAACACGGTAGGATGGCAGAGAGAATGACAATACGAGTGAACAGATCTCAATGAACCACCTCTCTCAATGTATCGACGCCGAATACCGACTCCAACCGGTCTGGTACATACAAGCAAGGTCCGACACAGCAGAAGGCTGTGTCGGAATAAAGAAAACGAGCGAAGAGAAGTTAAGACAATAATTACTCGACATATTTACCACGACGACATACAATCTTAATAACTAACGCACGCAAGCCGAGCAATTATTGTGGGCCAAAAGACTAAACGCAAAAGGGGAAGAATCAAAGCAGAAGGCTTTATTTCGCAAAGAGAAAACATCAACCAGAGCAGATGGCTCTGGTTCGGGGGTGACGCTAAGACAATAATTGCTCGGCAAATAAAATTAACTTAAGAATATGCTGCTGTCTTCTTGATTTCTCCTCTTCGTGGTTTGCCCTCTTCCTGGCGTGTCTTCTTGGTACGTCCTCTTCTTGGTTTGCCCTCTTCTTGATTTGCCCTCTTTTTGGTGTGTCCACTTCTTGGTGTGTCCTCTTCTTGGCGTAATCTACCTAAAACAGACTAATAATAGTTAGACATAAGAATACATAACCCCGCACACGAGTGCGAATCTAAACAGCTCACGAGATCCAACCTAACACCAGCTCACGAGAGCCAAAGCTAACCCCGCACACGAGTGCGAATGAAACCAGCTCACGAGAGCCAACCTAACACCAGCTCACAAGAGCCAAAGCTAACCCCGCACACGGGTGCGGCCTATAGGTGACCCAGATAGCCAAAATGCTCGATTCTGGCCAGGGCAGTTATGACCGTGTGGGCTCGTAACGTTCCCTCGGCACAAGCTGCTCTCGGCCCGTCGGTCCTGATTTCTGCCAAATTTTACGACATTCGCCACATTAATGCGACCATGCTGCCCTCTTACAATCTCGGACCTACTTAAAATTTGGCAGAAATCAGGACCGACGGGCCGAGGGGAAAATTGTGCCGGGTTTGCGCCGAGGGAACGTTACGAACCCTCACGGTCATAAGTGCCCTCCTCAGATTATAGCCATCGTGTGCCTTTTGCCCATTCAAGCGACGTTCGGCCCGTCTACCTGACCCCGACACACCGGGCTCGATCTGTGCGCGAGGATCGCTTGGCTATCTGGGGATTCGGGTAGCCCCGGGGACGCGACAGCCCGTACTTACCCACGGCTCCATCCGTGAGTGAGCCCCTGGGGGACCTCCGATCGGAGGAATACCAATTTCAAACAAGATTTGATAACTTTGAGAAACGGGTCTTGTCAAAGTTCCGACGCCAACAAATGAAAATTCATAAATAATACGAGTGCGAATAGAGCAAATATAATCCCGAACGTGAGTGTAATCCAAACAATGCATATGAGTGCGAACACAACCAAAGAACCAGCTCATGAGAGCAATTATAAACTCGCACATGAGTACGAATACGACCAGCACATAAGTAATCACCTAACTTTGCACAAGAGTGCGAATACGATCAACTTACGAGAGCTGTGCTAACTGCTCTCACGATTGCAGCCTATATGTGCTTCGGGTAGCCTCAGGGACGCAACTCCCCGTACTCACTCACGGCCCCATCCGTGAGTGAACCCCTGAGGGACCTCCGATCGGAGGAATACCAATTTCAGAGAAGATGTGAAAATTTTTAGAAGTGGGACTTGTGAAAGTTCCGAAACGAACAATTGAAAATTCAGAAATGAAAATTGTCGAGATCACTGATTGAAATAACGAACTCTAGATGGGCCAAGGTTAAACGAGGAAAGCATTGATGTACCCTTGGCCGACAGCAAGCTACCTGAAAGTAAATTCATATACAACTTAATGAAATATGTTTTTATATCTCGCAAGTCTGAAATTCTACTACACAATCTTATCGAAAATTATAAATGTGCAATATGCAGCTATTAGCTCGATATTATCCTTTATTCATAAAATACTAGAAGATCTTACAAATAGAGGATAATACCGATTGTCCAGGTCTCACCACGAGGAGGTTGCTGCACAAGAGACCCGGAAGGGAGTCAGAACGAATGCAATATTCCTTCTGGCTCTCTTTCTAACAACGACGGACTTATACTAAATTACACAAGTATGTCGAGTAATTATCGCGGGGCAAAAGGTGTGAATCGGAGAAGAAGTCTCCGATCCACGGGGGATCAAAGGCGAATCAGGCAGAAGGCTCTGATTCTTTCAAAGAGAAAAACTAAAGCGAACCAGAGCAGAAGGCTCTAACTTAAAAATACACTGTAGTCTTTTTCCTCTTCGTTGGTGTGTCCTCTTCATTTGGTGTGTCGTCTTCGTTAGCAGCCAGCTGTTGTAATCTAGCTGAAATAGACTAATCGTATTTAGAAACAATGCTGTTGAATACAGAATTAAATCACGCACACAAGTGCGAATGTAACCAGCGAACTTGCTCATGAGAGCAATTGTAACCCCACACAGAAGTGCGAATACAACCAGCAATGCAGCTCACAAGAACGATTGTAATCATGCATATGAGTGCGAATACAACCAGCGAACCGGTTCACAAGAACAATTGTAATCCTGCACATGAGTGCGAATATAACCAGAGAACCAGCTCACGAAAGCAATTGTAAGCCCGCACAGAAGTGCGAATACAACCAGCGAAGCAGAGCACAAGAGCAATTATAACCCCGCACACGAGTGGAGCGCTCAAAATATAAATTTGATGAAGAATAAAATTGATAAATTTGAAGAAGACTCAATACCGAAAGTCTCGTTGAAAATTTAAATTAGTATGAAGGACAGGTTTGTTGAAATTGGGCCAAGGGTAGACAAAGGGAGCTTTGAAAAATATTACAAATAAAATTTACCGTTGTCCGTTGAATGAACAGTTGAAGGTAGGACTGGGTAGCTGTGGATGACCCCTTGTCCACCTCTGGTCAACCTCTGGTCCACCTCTGGTAGGTCCCTGGTTGGCCCTGGTCCTTCTGGTCCTCCTGGTCCCGGAGCTCGACTGAACCCGACCGCTCACGCCGCCCCCCCGGCCCGACTGATTGACGGAACTCTCTGACCGAGCGCGGGCGTGCGCCCCACGCTCGACGCTCGACCGCTCCCCACCCCCGCCGAATATCGATCGATGTCGATCGCCGTGAAAATTATTGATAAATTTATTATTTCCAGCTGGTTAATGTTTATAACAATTCTATTTGACAGCAATGTCTACAAACAATCCCTTGGCTATCTGACCACCTAATTTTTTAGTAAAAGTGGCTAATAGTATTCGAGACACGGAATAACTTTTAAACCATGAACATTCGCACGCATTAATTTATTCAATACAATTCACAGATAAATTTATTATTTCTGGCTGTTTAATGTTTATAACAATTCCTTTTGCTAATGATGTTAACGAGCAGTCCCTTGACTACCTAGCCGTCTAATGTTTTAGTTCGCTATCAATAGGAATTAGAAAAGTGTGCAACGTGTTCAGCAATTGTGTGAAATTGTGTGAAAGTGTGGTGTTTCGTGTTTTGTGTTTCAACGGAGTAATAAGCAAATGGATTTACGGCTGAATAAGTGAATTTTTAATTCGACAAACTGCTTCTTCTTTCGTTCGGGTAAAGTTGCCAATAATGGGGGTCCTCACCGATTTCGATGACTTTGAAATATGTTATAAATTCGATGTTTTAAATATTCTTTTCCTATGAAACAAAACTCATCGAAATCGGCGAGGAGATCGATTTACAATTACAAGTTTTTACAATTATCTCGTAAACTAAAGCCGACCGACAAAAATTGTAAAGGGAAATGTTGTTCAGAATCATGGTATTGACAACATATCCAAAGCTCATCGAAATCGGAGAGGATTCACATTATCGAGAAACTCTTATTCGTTGCGATATCACGGCGTACCATCGACACTCGCTTGCCGGCGCGGCGGGCCAGGGCGCGCTCTGATTGGTCCATGTTTTTCGTTAATAACTCCTAAACAAAGCCGCGGCTGACATTGGTGCAAAGGAAAATGTCGCTTGAAATGGTCTCAGAAACCACCCCCTTTCGGGATTTTCACGAATTTTGGGACACCCTGTAGATTTACCAAAATTAAGTGAGAGAAAGGATAAACAAATATCTCATTCATTAAAACTCGAGAGTTAATTAGATTGAATCATAGTATAACAATTAAGTTTTATTCATTTTGTATTGCATTTTTTGAAGTGCGGCCCGCTGTAACGTTCGCGTCATCAAAGTTGCCCGTGAAACCATTTGGGTTGGCCAGGCCTGTCCTAAACGGTCGGGAATAGAGGAAAATGTTATAAGAAAAAGTTGAATAGCATCGGACGGTGCATACTACGCAACTAATTTTATGCACTTTTGTTAGGGGTGTGCGAGAACCCGAAATATCGGGAACCCGATGGTCGGGACGAGTCGGGTCGGGTCGGGTTCCCGAAAATTTCGAGATTCCCGAAGAAATCGGGTTCCCGAAAATTTCGAGAATATGACATAAGACACTCTTGAAAATAATTCGTGGTGGATAACATTCTTTCAATCTCGAAAACATCTAGAATAAAAAATCTGGAACTATGAATGTATTCATTAAAACGAATATAAATGATTACTGGGTTCTCGAAATTTTCGGGAATCCCGATAAATTCGAGAATCCCGATTTTTTTCGGGAATCCCGATAAATTCGAGAATCTCGAAATTTTCGGGTACCTGTCCCGATCCCGAAAAAATTTCGTATTCCCGTCCCGACCCGATATTTCGGGTTCTCGCACACCTCTAACTTTTGTGCATCGGTGCATCAGAAAAATGCAACTGCACTTTACATTTTTGACTGCACCAATCGATGCAGTTTGTTGTGCTCTACATAAAATTACTAGGGGATACTTATGCCCTAAACTGTTATCGAAGCTAAAAGATCACTGAATTATTTCGATCTCGGCAAGTGTTCCGGAGTACATACCTACTGTTTTTTGTCCGCGGTTGATCAAATGATCTTTCGGACCTTGTGGTGCTTGCACGGGATGTGCCGCCTACAAAACTAAACACCCGAAGGACCACCTTCCCACTTGGAAGGAATCAAACACAGGAATACTATTTTCACTGTATATTTCAAAACTGTGTACAAGACTATGTAGAGAGCGCGGTGCTAGTTCTAGGTGTGACTGGAATCACTTCTAATGAGGATCTGAACATCAAGAGACAAGAATTCAAAAAATGACGGTTCGGCCACCCCCACTTCCTGGGTCGCCCCACTCCTTAGATTCACCCAACTCCTTGGGGGTTTCATCCCTACTTCCTTGACGTGGAGGGTGATTGGCTACAAGTAATTACCATAGGCGGGTCCCAAGTTTAGCCATGATTGCAATGTTTGGGGACCGACCCTTGGTTCTTCCAGCTATCTACAAAACATGTGCGCTGCAGCTTTGAGCAGCCAGCCGCGCTGACCCTGAGAGAGGATTATTTTAACCGTTTTACGACAAGAGCTGCATAGAGGGTGCCCGGATACGGACGACAATTTATCAAAATGGCGTTGACAGGTCCAACGACGTAGCCAAACTACAAAGGTCACGTACCGGGCCCAATGTACAATAGTGATGTCCCTGCCGTAAGATGTCGCCGGACGCGATTCTCTATACCTACGTTATGTTCCATTATAAATTAGAGAACTTTTAGCTTCGATAACTTCCTAACGAATAAGTTTAGGGCATAACTTTTATTATTTTAGTTTTTGGGTACTACGTTCATGACATTGGTTCCCGCCTTTACATCGCAATCCGTTGACAGACATGTGTTAGAAGTTATCTAAGCCTTTATCTTATATTATGTATATACTTTAATATTAAATATCTTTGCGTGTAAACATGATATGTATATAGTTTTCATTGCACAAACAACCCTAACACAAATTATAAAAATTTATTTGTGATGGAAGTTTGTCACACATCCTGTAACGTGCGAGCATGCGCCGACGAGTGTGCGCGGAAGTGTTTGCAAGAGCGCGCGCGAGTATGATGTGCGCATGAGCGTTGGGTCTCCGCACAAGCCATTGTGCGGACCTCGTGTTTTGTCACGTGTCGCAATATGTATTCTTCATGTATCGTTCATTATCAATAAACCGTTATATATATTCAATAATCTAACAATTTGTTTAAACAATTATTTTAACGATAAATTATTGAAATAACAATTCAAATAACGAATATAGAAACAAATTATACAAATTTATTTATTTAAGGAATGTTTAAATTATAAATAACGAAACATAACTACTTACATAATAAACATATAAGATCGAACTGACCGAACACAATACAGAATACAGAATGACAGAACCGAAAAATAACAGTTACAGAACCGAAATAATATCGCGGTTCTCCAGAACCGTAACCGTAACCGATATAAGCCAGAACCGATATTCTCGTAACAGTTATAACATCATTTCGGTTCTTCATAACTGTTTCGAGAATCGGAACCGATATCATAATAGTTTTTAATCCCTGGGCAGGCATAATTTTACTCTCAAATAAAAAATTAAATGTAATACCTCCACATTGAATTTTTTAAAATTTTACGCTCTGGAATGAATACCTAGAGCATCTACTTCATGCTTTTTGTGATCTGAAAATAATTGAAATGACATATTCAAAATCCAAGAATAATGTTCGACAAACTGCCAGACGTCGCCACGCAGTTGTTAAAAAATGTTGTTTTTTTATTGATAAAGTAACGTAACAAGATCTATAGTTGACGAATAAATCGAGGAGACTCGGTACAATTGAAGTTTATTTCTCGAAGATCAAGATTAAGTGTTAATGTTACACACGTTCACATAGAGATACGTCACCCATTAATTATTTCTTCAGATATGATGTGATTTTTGCGATGTGTTCCTTTAGCACAGCCATTTGGTTCAAAAAAAGAGGTTACCTGGAAAGTTTTCCGGAAGTTTTGAAAATGGTTAATTTTATAGATTTTAAGCAGAAACTGATCAAAAGTCGTGGAAAACTACGATTTTCACCATTTTTAACCGCTTGTAGCTCGTGTGTATGTTAATCGATTTCAATGAAATTTTCAACATGTGTATGACTAACATAGATATACAAAACATAAATTTTAAATTTTCATTAAGGACCCAAATAAAAAAGTTTTAAAAAATGCCTTTTTTATTTTTGCATTTAATCTTGTAAATTATAATTTTTGGAAAATCTTTTTTGTATATCATTTCGTAAACCAATGCTTCTAATTGATTATAAAAAATCAGGTTGTTTGGTACAATTATAAAAATGTTATTAGTTTTTAAAAAGTGTACGAATACTTTGTACACCCACTGTAAATGTTTTTATCGTAAAATCAGTCGGAAAGGAGATATTGTCAAAAAACTGCTATTAGGCGCCATTTTTCCAATATGGCGGCGCGAGCGGCAAAGCTACGAGGTGGCAAAGTTGAAATTCGGAAAGAGCACATCGAAATCTATAAAATTGCACATTTTTAAAACTCCCGGAAAACTTTCCAGGTAAAGCTACCAAATGACTGCATTACTTGTGTGAAACGAACGGCGCGGCGCGGCGCAACGCTGAAAAGAGTCGCTAACAATTATAAGTGAAAATCAGCGGTGCGCAAATATGTACATTTCTTTCTCGGACTGTAACACACGTGTTCTCGCGTCCAGACTTAATCGCGTTTTTGTGATCAAATCGAGACGCGTTCCACAGCGAAATCGTACTTTGTTCGGGAAAATAACGCGTCCCCGTAACAGCGTACGTTTATTGCATTCCAACATGGTATCTGATCATTCGCGTCGAAAGCAAGCCGCGCTTTAAGGGTCGTGTAGTTTCAGATTCAAATGTACATAACATAGTCGACGCGATATCGTTATTAATCCTCGGACAGCGGCGTCGGGGTTCTGTTGGACCCAGCGTTTCGAAGGCATCGTCTAATTTCTTATCGTCTGAATACTAACTTCATTTATTCGTTACTTAGATCTAATATGGGAATCGTAGTCGGAAACAACCCTTTCTAAAAAGAATGATCAAGTAAGAAACACAGGCATGGTGGCTTATGAAGTCGTCAAGAACATCTGTCTTCCGAGGCTTAACAATTTCTGATACTTTTAGCTCTAGAACTACCGAGCACGGAACGTAATGTTTCTAAAATCTTGTATAAAAATGACAAGATTCTACGTACTGCATATTTCGTTGATTTTTATTATCACGTAAATGTTTGAAATTTGAATGGATACATTTGCAATGGGTGCAATAAGATCAATAAACAATTAATATACAACTGTCTAACTGAAGCTGAGCGTTACCATCTGTATAATCATCAGAACCGCTCCCGGATGTTAATAATATTCTGTAAAAGCATCGTTACAGTTTCAATAATCGTAAAAGATTGAAAATGGGCCATTTTGACTGCTCTGGTAGTTCTAGCGTTAATCAGTAAGGAACATTAGCCATTCATTCTTGAACTATGATGGTAAAATTATGCTACTTTTGCCGACCTCGTTAGCATGCTGATATTAACATAAATGCGATGCTGATGTTCGCTGAACATATCCGAATCGTTAACATGCTGTTCACGTTTATGCTATGGTATATTTAGCGTTGCGTCAGGGGAATGACGATAAGTAAGTTTCTAGTTTCTACCGATAGTTGTGGAATGGTAAACGCACGTATGCAGAGTGTCTCGCATGTCACAGTGTCACACTACTGCTCAGAAATCGCGTACGATCCGTTTAATAGCAGTCCAAAGTAAAAGTGATAGTAATAAACGCATGTCTTCTAAAACACATCTTCTAGAAAAATAATTAAGAATTCGTGTGACAAAGAACTTGCCTCCGCATACACATACACACATACATATATGTATCTCTGAATTTGCTCAACATTCATACAGTACGATATATCCGATAATACTTAATTCTAAAATAAACCATGTATAGAACGATGTCGTTCGTTTGCGATTTGAGCGGAGCACGTGCTTCCATCAAAGTTTCGATCGAGTATAAATATTAGAATGAGATTGCAAACATTGATAGAAATTTAAATCGTTATAGGTTAATTCTCGTAGACTTCAGAACGAATTCTCCTCGTGGATGGTTCGGCGAAGTTGAAAAGAAATTAATAATTTCGCTTTGTTGGTCGTCGACGGAAGTGTTTAAGGAGATTAATTCACAAAACCAGTGTAAAACATCGAATTATTCTTTATAAATCAACTGGTACCTCATCTTGAGGATATATGTTTCTACAAAAGAATGTTTTTTGCTTTTAAACCCTTGCCGTATACGTTATCGAGAGACACTCGTGATGGAATTTTCAGAAATTTTCGATTTCTTTTGAATGAAAATGAATTAGAAATACAAATTTTCTTTCCTTTCTGGAAAATTATGAAGGATAAAGAATAAGTTGATCGTCACAGACGTAAAGAACAATCGTGGTATGTAGAAGGAGTTAAAGATATGTGGTAAATTACATTAAAGGTTAAAAATGGGGCGTATAATTTGTCTAAAATTTACCTTATTTTAAGCGCGTTGCATGAGTTTTTATTTTGAGACGCCTCGCTATCGTCGCAAACGAGCACCATGCGTCATCGTGTTGGTCCACTTACGACAATACTCGACTCGTTAACATTTTATTTGATTGGCATTTAGTAATCTACTTTCCTGTAATACTTTAAACCGTGTGCGCTCAAAGTTCGAGATCGTTTACGTACGACGATAATTACTTGTGCATTAACACTCTCCCTGCCTGACCCTTTCTACGTGGCTTTTCGTTCAGGTCACCTAGCCTTTTCGCGAAAAAATTGCTAGCAGTTTTGTCACGCTTGCAACAACGGAAACATCGATTTTATTAAAAAAACTGTACGACGTGTATTGATCAATCAAACACACATTTTTCACCGAGTTTGAACAAACAGCGTGTTTTGTACACCGTTTTACTAGTCATAAAAGCCGCGAATTATTTTATTTTATACTTATCGCGCGTTACCTTAGTTCTTCATTTTTAGAGAAGGAATTTACAAAGTTGGTTTACTTACTTATCCATCTTTTATCATTATGTAAATGCGACGTTAAGGGACAAATTGAGGAGGCATTCTGGGTTAGAACTTCGTTGCATTTTCTTCAAGCGTATGTCCTCGGACATTTCATATTTCAATTCGTATAAATGACAAAGTTACAAATGTTTGAAGCAAGTATACATATCTCCATATACATATAACTGATATAGGAGAAACTTGAAACGTGTTTCAATTGAAACCTATTATTTTCCGACATAGCTGACACGATATCTCAAGATCTACTTGTCCGACAGACCTCAAATTTCGCGAGAATTTTCAGCAGACTCGTTGCATAAACCAAAATTTACAATTAATCTCTCCGTAAAAAAATTGATATTCAAACTTGAAAATGCTTTAATGTTTTGAATAATGTACAGTGTGTGTACAAAGTATTCGTACACCTTTTAAAAACTAATAACTTTTTTATAACTGTAATAAACGACCTCATTTTTTTATAATCAATTAGAAGCATTGGTTTACGAAATAATATGCAAAAAATATTTTCCAAAAATTATAATTTACAAGGTTACATGTAAAGATGAAAAAGACATTTTTTAAAACTTTTTTATTTAGGCCCTTAATGAAAATTTAAAATATGTGTTTTGTAGATCCATGTTAATTATGCACATGCTGAAAATTTCATCGAAATCGGTTGACGCAGGAAAAAACGACACGCATCGAAAGATGTACGGTTCTGTGGACTTTAAGCAGAAATTGATCAAAACTCGCGTAAAACTACGATTTTTACCATTTTTAACCGCGTGTAGCTCGTGTGTATGTTATTCAATTTCGATGAAATCTTCAGCATATGTATAACTAACATCGATCTACAAAACATATATTTTAAATTTTCATTGAGGTCCCAAGTAAAAAAGTTTTAAAAAATGCCATTTTTAGTTTTGCACGTAACCTTGTAAATTATAATTTTTGAAAAATCTTTTTTGCATATCATTTCATAAACCAAAGCTTCAAATTGATTATAAAAAATCAGGTCGATTGGTACAATTATAAAAAAGTTATTAGTTTTTAAAAGGTGTACGAACACTTTGTATACCCACTGTATACAGGGTGTTTACCTACAGGTGGGAGAAAATTTAACGGGTGGTTCTCGACGATAATCTAAGACGAAAATGAAGAATAAAAAAATTGCGATTTCGGCTTCGTTATTTAGTTATTAACAATTAAAAATCCGCCTAAAATGCTGCAACACTTCTAACAAAAGTGTACGTTGCGTACGTCACACAGGCGCGCGACAGTCTCGTATCAAGTGACAAACGCATGCATACCTTGGTTCTCATTTGGGGCCCCAGCGAGGTGAAAATGTTTAAAAAATCGTTGGACGACATTGAACCTACCTACTCGTTAAAATCCACAAGGGCATTTCTAATATCCGCCCTATGGAATTATCGAGTAGAAGGGGTCAATGCCCTTTCACTTTTAAATTCTTCTCACACATATCCACAAATCCTTATTCTGCACTATAATTGTTCATAACACCGTACTTAATATACTGGAATAAACGCTCTAGCACTATTTACGATATCATACACACGCACTACGAGTTTACAGAGAGTACAAGTTTACTGAGGGAAATGAGGAGAATGTAAAGAACTGGTAATCCTTTAATGTTGAAACACCGCACTTTATGGAACTTGATTTACGTCGCGAGACTCGTTCACAGACAGAACGGATATCTTGAGGTCGTGTGTGATTTCTGCGAACGGAAATCTTCGACGCGTGCGAGAAGAATCGTTCGTACAAGCTAGCATCCGTATGCATACTGATTCAAGACAGCTGATGAGGTCGATGCCAGATCGATAAAACAAATGAAGATCTACAGCAAACTACCGCCCAAACGTCGCGCGTTGCTATACCAATACATTGTCTATCCTGTTTTCACGAATTTCGTGATTCCATCTCATTCTGTCTGGGACCGCGAAATATTTCATGTGTGTGCATTGACCACATCAGCTGTCCTGAATCAGTGTGCATACGGATGCTAGCTTGTACGGACGATTCTTCTCGCACGCGTCGAAGATTTCCGTTCGCAGAAACTCGTAGTGCGTGCAGTGATGGTATTGTTGGCGCTTTTTGCGCGCATGCGCGAGTTTCATCAGGGCCGTTTCTACGTCTACGCAGTGATGTGATCTGACCACTGATATATATACTATGGATAGGAGATGCTGTGAAACATATTGAAGTGGCTTTACATGCCAGCGCTGCTAGGAGGACACCGCTGTACTATATCCCCCCGTACTCCTCTTCACCCCCGTAGTGCTCTACACTTTGCCACTCTTCAGGTGGCGTTGTTCGCAATGTAGTTGCGCGTTGGGGAGAACGACCAGTTTTAACCATTTTGGTTTACAGCGTGGTTTGGAGCAGGCGTGTATCTTACTGTTTATCGTGTTTTGTCGTGCATATTTAGTGAAAATAAAAAAAAATAAAATATTAAAACATTAAACATTAAATGTTTAATGTTTAGAAACATTTTTAAAATTACTATTCACTTTCTGCGAATTCCAATAATCATTACTCCTGTTTCTTTTATATTATATTTATATATAAATATATTTATTTCACTATTTCCATGAATATTATTTTTTGCAACCAGTTTTTTTAATTTTAACCTTCATACAAGCAGTTCGTATTATTGTGCTATATTAATACGCGTCCCTTGTAAATTCAATCTTTCAAACTTCGCGCTAGTTCCGTTAGTACAGCGGTGTCCTCTTAGCAGCGCTTACATCTAAAGTCACTCTTCAATATGTTTCAACTGCTGTACGGCTGGCTTACGGGAATCTCGTATCCATAGTATATATATCAGTGGATCTGACCCACCGTAACTCGCGCATGCGCGGCAATTTCAGCCTCAGTAACGTAACTATTTCGATGAAATCGGGTAGCTTGAGCACCACGCAGAATTTTATAATTGAAACTTATTCTTTATTTTGAGGATGGGATAGGGAAAGAGCACTGCAATAACTACGCAAAAGAATACATAATAAAACAAGGAAATAACACTGGTACATTCCCGCCAGAATAACTGCCTCAACGCGTCGGGGCCTGGCCGCTCGACTGCGTCATTGTAGATACACTACTGTCTTAGTCGCGCATGCGCGAGTTTCGGTGGGTCAAGATCACATCACTGCGTCTACGTCCAAAAGTGGGAAACTATTGGGGGGAAAGTAGTGGGAGACTATATGGCGGGAAATTAGCAGGGCGACCAAGGTACCCGATCTTCGTACTTGACTGTACTGACTGTATCACTGAGTGCGTGTGTATGATATTGTAAATAGTGATAGAGCGTTTCCTCCAGTATATTAAGTACGGTGTTATGAATAATTATAGTGCAGGATAAGGATTTGTGGATATGTGTGAAATGAATGTAAAAGTGAAAGGGCATTGACCCCTTCTACTCGATAATTCCATAGGGCGGATATTAGAAATGTCCTTGTGGATTTTAACGAGTAGGTAGGTTCAATGTTGTCCAACGATTTTTTGAAACGGTATCAGTCAGTGAATACTTTTCTGAAACAAGTAGGTATTTGTAGAAAAAAGTGCGGCACACGTAAGTTAGAATTTTTTAAAAACTGTGTAGTCCAAGTAATAATAAATATTATCAAAATATCGATACAAGGAAGGAATGCCACAAATGGCGTAGAAATAATGCTTTGAACCAGAATAACCCCTCAAGTTGGAAAAATGAATGGAGAGATGATGGTTAAAACACATATCGCTGCTCCGGAAGTACAATGACACAACTGCAAAAATTGAAGATTCAGTTTAATTCTTCCATCAGAGTAGTTTATAGACGTTGTGGGTTATTATTGCAACTTTTAAGTAATTTCAATTTATAAAATAATAAATACCAGCCTCGATTTACGTTATGTCGATTTACAAACATCTAGTACAGGCCTGGTCGTATTAATTTTACGTAAGAGAGCTTAGACGAATCTCGGAAATCTTGCTCGAGATCACCCTGAAGGAATTGTGCTAGAATAGTCGAGTGGGTACTTGAATTGCGTGGTTTTTTCAGGGGAATCCATTTTTGGCGGTCCGAAGGCGTTTCGAAGGTGTTTAGACTGAGTTAGTGTGTCAAGGTCAACGGAAAATTTCAAATCGTGGCAAAATAGGTTTAGGTGGCGAAATTTAGCGTGTTGAAGGTGTAGGGGGTCCGAATTTCATTTTTTGGAAGTTTTGTTTAAAAAAAAATTTTTCATGCGACTTGGTACCGGTAAACATAGGCGTGTGGGTACTTAAAATTGAGGTTTTTCCCTGAGGAACCCGATTTTGAGTGTCCCGAAGTGATAGGAGTAAGTTGGGCCCATTTTGTACCTGCCAAGGTTAACGACAAATTTATCCGTAATGTTAGGTTAAATTTAAGCGTTTGAGAGTGTGAGAGAGTTCGTGCAGCAAATTGCGTAAAGTGCGTAGGTTTAAGTCTTAAGTGGGGGCGGATGTCCCTTTGGCGGTGCGGGGGGTTCGCCGCGAGTCCCCGCGGAGGGGGGCGGAGGATGGGGGGCCGGGGGATTGAGCTAACCCCGGCCCTCGGGGGGAGTTTACTCCCCCCGGGGTGGCACGGCAGCCCGAGACTTTGTGGCGAGGTGCCGGCCACACCCCAGAGGCGTGCACTGGGGTGGGCGCGTGGGGGGTGGGGTGGGGAGGGTCGGGGCGTTCGGATGCGCCTCCGACGACCCACCCTTGCCGGTGTCGGCGCCTTGCTGCCCTGGTCGGACGGGGGACCTACGGGTTCTCTGCTCGAGCGGGGCAGGAAGGCTCCGGGAGCTGTGGATGGACCGAGCTGTGGCTCGGGAAGCCCAATCCGAAGGCTCCAGGGATGGGGACTCCGGGCGGGTCCCTCCGCCCGGGGTCCAGTTAGAGTTAGGTATGGGGGGAGCTAACCCCTCCCTCCGGGATGCTTGTAAAGCTAGAAGATGTCCTGTTGAGTTCTCGCGAGATCCAGGCACCTCCTACATAGCTTAGGTGGGCGTGTGGTTTTAGTGAGTACTCTGGGGGAGGGAATCGGCGAGCTTTGTCAGCTCGGCGACCCCCTCCCCGAGGGAGCCCCACATAACCCCGGCTCCCCCCCAGGGGGCCGGGGTATGTGTAAGGCATTTCCACACGATAAAAATAAAAAAGGTTTAAGTCTTAAGTGCGTTGTAGTATTTTAAGTGTAGGTTAGAATTTTAGGTTAGGATAAAATAGGTAAAGTGCGGTATTTTTATATATATTTTATATTTTTATTATATTTTTATATATTTTTATACGGTAACAATAAAGTTTTATTCATTTTGTATTTGTATTATTATTTTTTAAAAGCATGTATACCTAAAGTGCGGTCCGCAGTAACGTTATACGTCATCAAAGTGGCCCGTGGAACCATTTGGGTTGGCCAGGCCTGATCTAGTAAATGCATTTTTGAGCCCGCCAACACGATAAAGTCAATTTCACAAAATTTTACAGTTGCGTCATTATACTTCCGGAGCAGCGATATGTAGTAGCGAATAATCGACAATGTAATTCATGTTAATTTTATGCAAACAGATATCGATATTCACAAGTCCCTCTGCCTTTTCAGTCCGCTGGTACAACTGTTGAGTATGAATATTTTATTGAGTAATTAAAATTAATTAATCTTACGGCATATCTGAAAATTATCAGTGACTAGAATGGAAAGTTGTCGCAGATGTAGCAGGGAATGTTTGCATTTACAGGTATTTCGCGTTAGGGATCATGTTATTCTTTACGAAATAATGAGAAAAGCGTGTTACTATACTGAATAAAACAGAAAATAATAATAATTAACAACTGTAGTAGTATTGAAATACTGATATACGAGGAATAGTAATACTAAAACAGTATTAAAATAATTGCGAATCTACATATATGCTAACATGAAACAGCATCGGAGTACTCGCACGATCTCAACGTACAGTTACACGATCAAATGCCATTACATCGATAATAACAATACCTAACATCGATCCTCACCTCTCCTATAAATACGTTTTGATTGATATCGTTTAATGATGCAGAGCGGAGGATGGAAAATATATGATAATCCGACTGCGGACGTCGAGGCGTTACAATTTATAATTTCTAAGTTCAATACAAGGAACAGTCCATTGAGTGTGTCGGAGACGTTGCGTTACGCAAATAACTCTTACCGAATAAATCGTAATTATTGAATCGATTCAACCTCGACCTAAATCTTTATAAAACAGCCCGTGAAAAATGGTAATTTGCATGGACGTCCGCAGCGTGGCGTCAAATTTAACCCTGAACGATTCCGTAGTAAACGAAACTCTTCATATTAAAAAAATATGTTCGTTTTACTGAAACGTATGTATATATATTTTTCTTTATGCGTATATTTATATATCTATAGATATGTACTTATCAATTAAATAAAGCTTGCGTCAGGTTTTCATCAACTAACCGTCTAGTTGATCGTTACGTTTGATTAGAAAACGAGGCGGGTGATGAACAATTCTCTTTGGCATCTCTTCGTTTCGTTGTCTTTCTTATGGTGTCCATACTACACGGTAAGAAGATCGAAGTTCAATTTACTCACCATAATCCCAGAGCTCTGAAAGAAACGTTTTTCGGCGAACCTAATTTTTCAGTTTTCGAAAAGCTAGGGTGATACAGTGATTTTGGTTTCAGTGTTCGAGACGAGGAACTGTAAAAGAATCATCCAGAGGACATTATATGTGGATTAATCGTTAGTCAAATATATTTAATTTTTAATCAAATCTTATCTATTTAATTTGTGACACTGCGAAGGCAAATTGATTTTCATTTTCCAGTTCGGTAATGTTAATCTCTTATCTTCTCATAGCATTTCATTTTCGAACAAGTCGTTAAACGATTCAACTTTGGGAAAATGATGGACGGATGAAGGCTAAAGTGTCGAATTATATAATCATAGGCGATGGAGCTGTCAAAAGTAAACAGTTCGAAGATCCAGAAGCTCTAATCCGTCGATAGTGTTGACAGGAAAGTCCCGATCTTGCGACCACCGAGCAGCCCCTCGGTGGATGGGTTCAGGGCGGAGTCAGTGAGACAGAACGACTATCCTCCTTTCAGTCTTTTCTTATTGATCAGCTTTCTTTCCCTCCTCTCCCTCTTTAAAGCCATCAGCAGCTTAACAAAGCAGAGTGAAAGGTTCGAGGCAGGTGCTAGTAGGACAGAGTGGATACTGTTATCTGTAAACCTCTTATTCCACACTTGCACCCCCTCTTCTTGCTCACATTTATTGACTAGCGTCACCTCCTCTCGCCACTGACTTCTCCATGAAACACCACCCACCCTGCTTAGCCATTGTACCCTGCCTCGTCGGAAAATACGATCCACGCTTGCTCAGATTCTTTTATAGTTTTGGTTCTTCAGCTGACACCTGAGTATCTAGTTCTCGTAGGATATACAGTACCGGAAAGAAGTTTTTCGGGACTGTAGGGTCTTTCACGATGCAACTATTAATAGCAAAAAATAATGTTCCCAGTGTCCATTCGAGCCCGCATCCCGTCGAGTCTTCTTTCCAGCTCTGTGTAGATGCACAGTATTCTCTCGTCTCGAGTTGCAGTCCATTTCCACCACCGTCATTCCATCGCCCGGTGCCCATCGGAATCCGACGAAGGAATACTGTTCCTCAGTGTTTCTGTTCGTTAGAGGATGATTCGTTCGAGCACAGTCGAGTTGAAGGAACAACGACGCATCGTTTCGCGGGCAAACCGCGACCGGTTCAAACGTAGTTGGCTCTCGCGGCGCAGCAGAAGAGATTCAGCGCGCCACGGAAGTAGGACGATTGTCTGGCGGATCTGCTGGGGGGCCTGTTGCTTTGATTCCAGCGAGTCGTCCTACGCCCGTTGCCCCGGCTCCCTTTGCTTCCCAGACTTTGCAGGGCCGTGTACTTCTCTGCAACCAGACAGAACGCCGAGATTCCGTTAAGTACGTTTCACCGCGGAGACCCTCGAAAGGACAGATTACCGTTTTAGAGGCCCAAGCGCGGACATCGCGCAAAAACAGGCCTCTCAGACACTGTACTTTTCTTCGTCGGGGCTCTAGAAGCCCATTACCGTTCTCGTATTACGTCACTGCAATACCACGAGGAATTCAACGTTGTTATTGCAGACGCAATAGATTAATTTTGATCCTTCCACTGCAGTCTCAAACTTGGGAATTTGAGAATATGTAATAGGTTCTTTCTCGAGAATTTCTCGAGAAATTTTATAATTGGTTATTTCTCATTTCGCGAGAAATTTAAATCTAGGAAAATTCTTATGAATCTCATTTATTAGGTTGGAAAGAAAGTTCTAACGGTTTTTGTTATTTTTATTTGAAATGGTCTATGTTCGATTAAGTTGGTGTTACATTGCATTGAGGCGGGTCAGTGGCTCAGGTGGTAGAGTGTCTGATTCGTAGCAGGAAGGCCAGGGTTCGATTCCCGGGGTGGCATTTTCCAAGGTGGCTTTTTCTCCTGCTACGGGCTCAGTGCCTACTGTCGGGGTCATGGGGCAACCAATGGCAACGACGATTTCCCCTTTATCCAGGGAATCGGTAAACTATTGGGAGCCCAAGTTGGCCATCCCGCCTCATAAATCCCATCCCGCTTATCTCCTCTGTTTGGGGGATAGAGTTAAGGAAAAAGGGGGTGGTCAACGAACAAATGGTACTACTGAGGAGAAACTGGGCATGGACCCTACCAAAAAACGGAATCAAAAACGCAAACGGCACATCAATTAGAAACCTTTAAGGGAAAGGCTGGGTGGACGGAGCTAATAGCTGAACACCGACCAGAACCGAGGATGGTGGTCACATCCGAACAATCAGCCATATTTTCTAGGATGTGTCAAGCCCACCCAAGAAGGAAGATCTCGATAAACCTGATATCAAATCTCTCAGGAGACAGATTTCGGTGAAGTTGGTGGAACCCTTCCTTCTCAACCCCATCGCGAAGTAGGTCGGCAGGTGAAGACCGAATGGAATTGATATCTCGGCCCAGCCGAGATTTCGATGAAGTCTGATTGGATCCGAAGTAGCAGTAACTTCTTCCCAATGGTCAAAAAACAATACGCGGTCCCTTGCATTTGTACTCCCAATAGACTCACAGCATAGGCGGAGGGATTAGCCCTAGGGGAGGGTGCGGGCAGGTTTCTGGACTATCTGGAAACAGAATAGGGACGGGCTTCAACCACTTGACACAATCGACATGAAAATATGGTGAAGTGGGGGGAGTCTGAAAGGGCAGGCGAGACACCCTGCAGGTCTGAAGGTGAGGGGGCCCGACGTTCACACCGAGCCGTAAAACAGCTCAAAAACTCACAAAAATTAGGTAGCATGGCCCGCTCATCAATGATGACCGACCCGTCTAGTAAGTCGACGACTCTGAAAATGGCCCGGGACGAATAAAAACAGAGGGGATGGCTGAAAAACGAGGAAAATTGCAACCCGCTAAAGGGCCGAGTGCCGGCAGCGCCAATTGTGTGATACTGGTGATGAAAGAACCGGTGTGCCCTAAGGAAGCGAGGGGCGGCCGAACCGCCCCTCCCCGGCAATAAACACTACTACTACTACTACTACTACTAGGTCCACCCTAATGTACAGGGTGTAACAAAATTTAGTGTCATGGTTTTGGCAGATGGTTGTACACCTTCGGATCGGTGGAGATTTGTTAAAAGAAATTGCCGCAAAATTTACTTTGACCTTGAGATTCAAGGTCAAATTTTTTATGCTTGTATCGCATTCTACTCATTATGGGGACCAAACTTGTCGAAGGAACCATAGGCCGCAACTGAATCGTTCTCTTATAAAAGAATGTTAAATGTTTTAACGTCATCTTATGTTCCGTCAGTTGAGAAGCATCATGGTTTATGACTGTTAACAATCGTCCTTGAACAGCGGCTGCGATTTGGCCCCATTATTTTGTAAACGAAACGGACGTAAACAAATAGAGGACCTTTTCACCTTCCCATTTACCCATAACTTCATATACCCTATCTGAACATTCTTTCCCTCGCTCCTTTCTTTCTCAGCTTCCCTTTCAATCTTCCCTTTCTTCTTGCCCCCTAAGCTTTTTCTTCCCCTCCATTACCCTTCTTTTAATTTCCCTACCTGCCAACTTCACCAGAACCATTCCCATTCCGTCTTTACCTACTTTCCCTACCTTCCTAATTTCATTAATTCCCTCTTCTTTCAACTCCATCTTTTCCCACAATCTCCTAACCTCTACTTTTACATCCTTACCCTCCACCTTTATCCTCCTTATTACTATATTATTCTTCTTCTCCTCTCTATCCTTCTTGTCCTGCTTAATTTCTAATAACCTTATTCTTCTCCTATTCTCATCCAAAGTCAGTTCTCCCCTTAACCCATTTTCCCCCTTTCCTTTTCTCCTATCCAGTCCTCCACTTTTCCCAATTTTCCCTCTATACTATATATTCTCTTATCTGCTTTTTCCCTCCTACCCCCTTCCCCCTCCCCCTCACCAACTCCTCTATTCTCCCCTCTACCTTTACTACCCTTTCCTCTAAGCTTTCTAACCAATTCCTCATCCTTTCCCTATTAAACTCTTCCTCCCTCCTCTCTTCCCTCCACTTCTCCCTTTCCCTCCACCATTCATCTATTAACAATTTATCTTCCTCCCTTTCCCAACTCATCTCTTTCCTCATCCTCCTCACCTCCCCCATTAACCCTCTAAACATTTCCTCCATTTCCTTAAATTTCCCTCCCACACCCCTTTTAACTTTTTGCGGAGACCTTCTCGTAGTATCGCTTTTTTAAAAAATTGCATTTACATCCTCCCCCCTCCCTCTACGTCCCCTATTCCCCTTTTCCTCCACACGCTGTCCATACTTTCCGAGCTGAACCACTACACTAAATTACCATCCTTCATAATCATCCCCAATTTGCCCTTCCCTTCCTTCACATCCTCCCACTCCATCCCCTTATCTACCTCTCTTCTGTCGCCCATTTTCACTACACTTCTAACTTTTTTCCTTCTTATTCCTTTTCAAAAGTTCCCGCTTCTCAGTCTAACTGTCTCCTAGTCTACTTTTCTCCCTCCAGATCGCGCCACCTTCCTCCTACTCTCTTATCCCGCACTCACCTGTTTACCGCCACCATGGACCTATGGACTGTGCCACGGTGCATTATAGAGGTGTGCCGACTTCCCTCAGAAATTGAGAAAGATGGGTAGTAATTTCCCGGCCGCCGCCAGACGGCGCAAGGACATAGGCTCCGTACGTGTGGGAATGAGATTGTGTGTATTCGGACGCGCTGCTGACGTAATTGTCATAGATGGGTAGTAATTCTCTGATGGCCGCTAGAGTTTGCTAGTGTCCCAGAGTTCCAGGCACAGCGGTATGTAGGGGAGACAAGTACAAATAAAAACATCTCGTCCGTCGCCAGTAGCGACCGTTCAAATAATCGCGGGGATTGCGGGCGCGCTGCTGAATACACACAATCACACTCATTCGCACACGTACGGAACCTATGTCCTTGCGCCGTCTGGCGGCGGCCAGAAAATTACTACCCATCTATCTCAAAACGTCAACGTTACAGAGATGCTAAGTCGGCACACCTGTATAATGCACCGTGGACTGTGCATTTCCCAGGGGGGGGGGTGACTTCAAAGACGGAAGGGGAATCAACTTGTCGGCTATCTTGGATGGCAGCACTATGGTGCGCTCTATAGGCGAATGAGTGTGATTGTATGTATGACAATTACGTCAGCAGCGCGTCCGAATACACACAATCTCATTCCCACACGTACGGAACCTATGCCCTTGCGCCGTCTGGCGGCGGCCGGGGAATTACTACCCATCTATAACAAAACGTCAACGTTACAGAGATGCTAAGTCGGCACACCTGTATAATGCACCGTGGTCCTTAGGTCCATGACCGCCACGCGAACCTAACCTACACTCTCCACCACGGTGTATTATAGAGGTGTTCCGACTAAGCCCTCTGTGAGGCTGAAGTTTTGAAAAAGATAGCTGTTGGTTCTCTGGTCGCCGCCAGATGGAATCCTAGTCATCTTTGCAGTTTTCAGCATGTCTATGTAGCCTGTGCTAAGGTATGTACCGTACATGTACAGTGAGTCAGTGATGGGCATTATCGACTAAATTCAACTATCGGCTAATTACTATTTAGTTACTACATACTATCGAATATTTAGCCGATAGTTTTTAGTCGACTGAAATTTCGTTTTAGTGGTTACGTCTAGATTGCAGTCTATACTCTATGCCTACGTATAGATCTCATTTCTCACTAAATAAATATAATCAATAACTTAAAAATGTATATAAATTATTATTTATCTTTTAATAATAATGCAATATAAAGGCAAAATGTTAATGAACTTTTTAAAAAAATATCTAATATCGATAGATGTAATTATAAAATACTATTTTTTCATTAGGTTAGGTAAGTATTTATTGTTATTTAATAATTGTATAATATTTGTAGTATAATAATTGTTATTTATGCTAAATACACATACGAATTATTCGATATCGCTAATGAGTGAATGGATTTGATAGTAAATCTTATAAAATTCAACCAATAGCTGATTCAGTAACTGAATTTAGTCGAGTTTTCAGTCGACTGAATTGCTTTACAGGTTATTCTCGTATTTACTCTTATTCTCGATGTTCGCTAGTTAAATAAATAGTAGGACAGTACAGATATAGTAAACGTGATCGAATGTTTTTGTCTGAATCTGTCTTTATTTAATAATAAATTCATACACTATGTTATAAATATAAATATACACAATTTATTTATATCACATATATAGTTTATATCGATAAACATAACAATAAAATTTTAACATCTAATAGGAATTAAAGTATTGAAATATCTATTACATATTTCATTACTTGCATATTTGCACGTCCTGTCATAATCTTGTATTTCTAACCTTTTCGTTTCATCGTCTGACACTGACATTAGAAATTTCAAGATGGCGACGTGTAAAACAGTCGACTGAAAATAGTAACTTCACACTACTAAATTCAGTCGATAGTTTAAAAAATCAGTCGACTGAAAATAGTAGTTCGCTGCTATCGATTTAGTCGATAGTTTTTAGTCGATGGTGCCCATCACTACAGTGAGTCACAAAATTATTCGCTCACTCGCTAATGCGGCAAAGATATACGAAATAATCAGACAACGCAGGGTATTTTTCAATTTTTTATTTGGATATACAGTAGCGGACAAAAGTTTAAGACCGCTCTAAAGAAGACGATAACTTTTTTAATATTGTACTATACGATTTGAACTTTTTGGGGAAGCTAGAGCAATTAGTTTACTAAAGGATGTGAAATGAAATTTTTTTAAAAATTGCAATTCATCGGAATTGTTGAAAAAATACTAAAAGTTGAATTTTTAACTTTTTTATGTGGGCCTATATTGAAAATTTAAAAAATAGGTTTTGTAGATCTGTGTCAATTAAATATATTCTGAAAATTTCGTCAAAATCGGTCGACGTTGCAATGAGCTACAAACGTTTAAAGATGGTAAAAATTGCAGATTTCCAAAATTTTCTGCAATAATTCGTGAAAATCTGCAATTTTTACCATCTTTAAACGTTTGTAGCTCATTGCAACGTCGACCGATTTTGACGAAATTTTGACCTAACCTAGCGTCAACAACTCCGAAAAGATACCTCCCATCTTTATACTCTTTCGAATTGCCTAGTTTTGCCGTGAATGTATAAAATCTGCTGTCTGAAGATCAACGTCGACAGATGCGCGAGAACTATCTTTGGGAACACATCGACACGCGAGACACGCAGCAAGTAAATCATGCATCGCGTCAACCTGTCAAACGCGCGTTAAAACGAGTGCCACGGGTGAGAAAACGAAACGAAATGAAACGCTGGAAAATCGTGGAGCTTCGCTTTGCCTCGCGTGGAGCTGGCTGGCAAATGCGCGAAAAATTATCGCAGAAATTGTTGCGAGACGAGTTCCGAGCTTTCGCGCGAGTGAAATATCCTCGCCATTAGCCAGACAAGCTCAGGATCGTAATACCGTTGCAGCCGGATGGAAAGTGGAAAAATCATGCGACTCGAAGCACGATGAAAGGGGGGCTTAACACTTCCAACGCGGCGACCGCGATAAATTGCGACGTTTAAGAGTTGGTTTCCACTGGCGTTCGCGCGGGGTTGAAAGATTTAACATTTTTTAAAAATGCTGCTCGCGTCGAGGATACACTATGTTTCTTCTTAAGAGCTCTGGATGTGGTCTGGCTTAGGTCTGACTTGGTTCGAATTAGGTTTCGCATTTTTCAAATACCAAAACACGATCAGTACCATTGATCTTCTTCATATTATTTTACAAGTTGCAGAAAATAAACATGCAGTTATATTTATTTGCCAGAATTGCAAAGTTCCAAGCCCCGAGTGAAAATTTAAGATGAAAAAGTCAGAAATGAATTTTAAACCAAGAGGGAACAGAAATAAAGCGAGAGTCAATGAACTTTTTCGCCCTATTCTCATTGCACAAATTCCAAACAAAACGCACAGGCTGTGGCCGTCACAATTTCGCTATTCGTCGGTAGAAATCGGACTTAACCCAGAATATCCGTTCGTCGGGAAGTGGCCTTAGACTTTTTCCGACGGCAACAAAATTATTAACTGTTGCCATCGCTGCGAACTATATTCGCGTCGAAAATGGCGGGCCACAGGAGCCGTGATTTTTTAATTTACATCCGTTTGGCAGCGGTCTGGTTCGCCCAAAGCATTAAATAAAAAATCAGGCTCTTTTGTCCGCAATATCGTGTGGCCACTACTCACTTTATCGGTTGCCGTGTTCTGCTCGCTCGATCTGTCCCCCACCCCCGGTTTCACCCGTTCGTTTCCGCATTGAATCCGGTGGAACCCTTCACCGAACTCTGGCATTTTTTCCGGGAAACTGCGAGCCCGTCGCGGGCGTAAAAATGAAATTGCCATCGTCCTTGACCCCTAGCTCCGCGCAGATAATACGTCCCACTCACTGATTGCACATTAACTGCACCCGGACGCCGATTTAATTCGAACAAATTTTCCGGATTTGAGCGATTTAATCACGATGGGATCCAACTGGTTCGCAGTGGTTCCCGCTGCTTCGGTCGAATCGTTTTCATAAATTTTTCGAATAATAAGGCCGTGTACTATTTTTTTGCAAATTTTACGCAGAGATCTAAAATAATGAACTGAATCGACACGTTATTTACCAACGACTATTTATTCGAGTGACGACTCCGAGGTGTCACTCTAAAAATGGCTATAACACATTGTTCTATTTGTTTATAATTTAATAATCATTTAAGTATTGGAAGGATACTGACGAGGAGATAAAATTAAGTTTTCCGTTTCTGTTTTATCGACGCAATAGTTTTGATTTCAGCCAATGTTTGTGGTTCTGAGTGGGCCGTCAACGCGTTAATGAAGTAGAACTTACTAGGGAATACCGAAACATGCGTGCAAAGTCCAAGAACAATTTGTCACGGAGCACAGTGGGCGAAAACCGGCTGAAATAGACAAAATTCGATAACTCCGTGAATTCTGCAGTAAATTTTTAGAAAATTGGTATCTCTAGGTTGTTTTGGGCGTAGATTTCAAATCTTTAATAAAAATGATCAAATTCAAAATGGTCGATTCAATATGGCGGATCGCAAAATCAAAACTGAATGGATTTTTTTGAAATTGATATATATGAGTTATTGGGAATGCTGATTTTGAATTTGTATTCGAAATTATGAAATTCAAAACGGCTGATGCAACCTGGCGGAATCCGGAAAACGTGTATAAAAATCGATAATTCATTGAATACTGAATGAAATTATTTGTATATTGCTAGTCCAATGTGTGTTTTTGGGGTCGCTTATTTCGAATATCAAATTAAAACTGTAAAATTAACAATGGTGAAACTTGTATAGAAGACATTTCATGAAGACAATATGTATACAGGGTGTTCACGCTATTACTAGCCAGCGTTTTTCTTGTAAATAGCAAATATTAGAAAAAAATGTAAAAGGAAAAAGTAGTGCTGTTTTTTGTATGCAACACAATGGCGTATGTAACTTTTTTGTGTTTATACTATTTTGTTAGATATGAAGGTCACCTTCATTTTTATAATGGAATGAGGTATTTTTTTATACATCAATCGATGCAGCTGGACATTCGATATAAAAAAGTACTAACCTACATATGCCGAAAAGTTAGTAGTTCAGGAGATATTTCAATTTAAATCACTCCAAAACACCATTACTGTCATACTAAGACGTTACACAAGTAAGTAAACGCTAACGTCTTAGTATGACAGTAATGGTGTTTTGGAGTTATTTAAATTGAAATATCTCCTGAACTACTAACTTTTCGGCATACATAGGTCAGTACTTTTTTATAACGAATGTCCAGCTGCATCGATTGATGTATTAAAAAATACCTCATTCCATTATAAAAATGAAGGTGACCTTCATATCTAACCATAATCATAATCAAAATAGTATAAACACAAAAAAGTTACATACGCCATTGTGTTGCATACAAAAAACAGCACTACTTTTTCCTTTTACATTTTTTTCTAATATTTGCTATTTACAAGAAAAACGCTGGCTAGTAATAGCGTGAACACCCTGTATGCAGGGTGTCCCAAAATTCGTGAACTTCCCGAAAGGGGGTAGTTCCTGAGACCATTTCAAGCGACATTTTCCTTTGCAAAAATGTTATCTGCGGTTTTGTTTAGGAGTTATTAACGAAAAACACGGACCAATCAGAGCGCGACCTAGACGCGAGTTGCCAAAGTCGGCCCGGCGCGCCATCTGTCTATTGGCCGACTGTGCCAACTCGCATCCAGGTCGCGCTCTGATTGGTCCGTGTTTTTCGTTAATAACTCCTAAACAAAGCCGCAGATAACATTTTTGCAAAGGAAAATGTCGCTTGAAATGGTCTCAGGAACCACCTCATTTCGGGAAGTTCACGAATTTTGGGACACCCTTTATACATGTCGGAGGCTGATCGGAAAGATTTTCCATCGGACCCACTGGGGTTTGGCCGGAGACGTTCTTCACCGGATCACTCATTGTCTTCGCACGCGCGGACTTAAATAAACCGGGAAACAACGATCACCGTTTGACATCACAATCCTCGACCCGTGGCGCAACGGCGAGACACGTCAACGAGCCCACGACGAGCCTGGCAGAATCTCCTTGCACGATCTCACGTCTGACTCCTTTCGCTTCTACTCGCGACGACTCTTCACTCTTCACTGTAGCGTACCCAAAAACGTTCTGCCGCTCGTGGTCACGTTCAACAAGGCCTCAGCCCATTTTTTTCAAGGGACCCTATTTCGCATCTCTCCTTGCGCCGCGCACGAAGAGCGATGCGGGTAAACGGGAAACGTTTTATTGCCTTTTCGCCAGGCAATTACTAAGGTACGGCCAAGCATCTGACTCTCAGCTGTTCGACCGTAAACGCATAAACGAGATGCCTAAACCGTTATTATTAAAACTAATCTTAATCCTACACGGACGTATAATTCCAAGGGATACCATAATTGTCTATTACAATAAGCAAGTGTTACGCGTCTCTGACAACGGGTTGCGTCGCTTCCGTCACGTCCCGACATACATATACAGGGTGTCCCAAAATTCGTGAACTTCCCGAAAGGAGGTGATTCCTGAGACCATTTCAAGCGACATTTTTCTTTGCAAAAATATTATCCGCGGCTTTGTTAAGGAGTTATTAACAAAAAACACGGACCAATCAGAGCGCGACCTAGACGCGAGTAGCCACAGTCGGCCAATAGACAGTTGGCCCGCGCCGGGCCGACTGTGCCAACTTTTGCGTCTAGGACGCGCTCCGATTGGCCCGTGTTTTTCGTTAATAACTCCTAAACAAAGCCGCCAATAACATTTTTGCAAAGGAAAATGTTGCTTGAAATGGTCTCAAGAACCTCCCATCTCCCATGACAAAAATATTATGAAATTAAAGAGATGAGCGTTAACGACAATACTTAAATACAAATATCAACTTATACTTAATAACTTTTAACTCATTTTACATGTTCTTCATAAACTTTAGGGTATTGTTAAAGACGTAAAATAATTGATTTCGGTCATTTAAACAAAAGTAAAAAATCGATTTTTGTGCAGTTTTCGTCCACTATGCGGAGCTTCGACTCGTGACGTGAACACCACCACGCGTTTTCCGGCTTTAGTTGTGAAATAGATAAACGTTAAGGTACGTCCATACTGAAGCAACTTTTCGTGAATTTTTAATCGACATTTTCTCATCTGTGCTTACAATGAAAATTTGAAATATGTCTTTTGTAGATATAAGTAAAATCAACTGCTCGAATGAAATTGTTCAAATAATTGCTTATCATGGCTGGAGATTAGCAGGGCCGTACTGCTTACCAGGGTCATTCATAAGGTTTCCCCTAAACGATGAATACATACCCATTCCTTACAATAGTGCACAGAAACACACAGACATATCTAAAAAATGTTTAGAAGGAAATTAAGATTGGAAACGGTAAATAATCCTAATGAAGCGACAACAAGATCAGGAACAACTCTCGATGCAGTATTTGCAAGACATTTAACTAGATTATGTTTATATCTAATAGTATGAGTGCCCAAAGTAGAGAAAAAATCTAGAAAAATAACCGCAGATTTCAATGCATTTTTCTGTCTCAAAGTGACTTTTTTGACTGATATGATGAGCAGAGCGCGCCGTGATGAACCTTCCTCTATCAAATGAACTATTGTGCAGCTCAAAATATGCTCGTATAAGGACAAAAAATCGATGCGCGTGATTTCATTCACATAGCAGAGATTTCCCCATATTACGTTCATGAAGACAGAGGTTATCTCTGATGTAGAGCCAATCTAGAGCCAATTTCATTTCAGTTAGTTTACACGAGATGGTGCCTAGTCAGAAGGACTGTCAATCAGTGCTACGATATTGTACAACATTTCACTGCTGCACTGCTATCAATGTGGAGTCATAGCAAAACTGACACAGACGAGGTACATATTCTCATCGGTGGCACTAATATTAGTGCGACCTGTCCTGTATAACGGCATTCGCAACGAGCTGAATAGAATATGGAAATAGCAAGCAACTCCATCTCGTGTTCATTATGCAGTTGGGTGTTTATCAATGTTACCAAACTTTTTTTCTGCACAGAGGTTGATAACATTGATAATACTCCAAAATCTGAGGGTATAGATCCCCCTTAATTTATTTCTAAACATTACTAGACTGCAAGAAGTTTCACTTCTGCCGCGCGTGGTTTTCCACGCGTATGTTTTTTTACTTACCTGACACCTGTCAAAATTTGTCAGGTTAGTTTATAACAAGTGTTTGGATAATTGTTTATAAATCTTTCAGTCGGAACAAAATCCGATGAGAAACTGCATGTGAAAGTAGCTGGAAGTTGATTCTATGTTATCCGATTGCGAATGTTCACAAATTAACTCTGGTTAATTAGTTATTAACAATTGTTGCGCGGGCTGATTGTTTCGGAAGTTCCCATAATGTGTAAGATAAGGAGGGCCAAACTGTGCGACAAGGACAGACATACATAAGATACCACTTCTCCAAAATTTGTTAATAACTAACAATTTAAGCATTAAACTTGCATAAAACTGAAACCGGAATGTAGCCAAGGCTTCATTTTACATTCTACAATCTTAAAAGTTAACCAATGAAGTCTTTAAACTTAGTAAATTAATTATGAAAATGTTACTTGTCAAACTATTCGAGGTCATTCGCGAAATTTCGTCACTTCCGTAACGCTCCTGCGTCACTTCCGTTACACTAAAAAATTGTAGCCCCCTCAGCAAAGAAGTTTCACTTCAAAAAGGATATTTTCCGGACAAACTTTGTACACGCATTTTCCTCCAAAAGTGTCTCATTGTTGCTGCAACGTGGACATAGCTTTAGATGATCGGATCGGAATCGGTCGACTTGAAGCCAGCCAGCCCGTTGTCGGATGGAAACGTTTGCGCGACCACTCGCGGCCGCGATTATTCCGCGAATCGTAGCCCGAATTGCTTTATCGGCCAGCGGTCGAGCATATTTCCCTCTCGGAGCCTCAATTTTCCCATCCTTTTTCCGCGCGGCCGTCGAAATTCTCGTTACCGCGGCGAACGGCGAGAACGCGTTGCTCACGGGTTCTCGTTTCCATGTGCCCATCTATCCTTGACCCGATATCTCTGTTTAACGTTAAATAATGTTCTATCGCGTTTCCAGTTCGACGCGCCCGTTATTTATTCTTCCGTCGACGCAGCGCGCTGACATTTGTATCTGTCGAGGTCTGTCGCGAATACGCGGCCCTCGTAAAACCACCGATCGCGAAATAAAAGCTTTGCCAAATGTCGAAGACGCTCGCGATTCGATACGATTCGGTTTTTCCAACCCCTTTGCTGTCGAGGCTGTTAGGTCGCCTCATAAGTTCGTGCTGTTTAAATGAATATTTGAAACATACCTTTCAAGTTTACGAAAAAATGTAATCACCCGTTCCATAAATTTTACTCGTACTACTGCTGAAAACAACGGAAATGTTTCAGGTGAAAAATTCAGGTGACTCAGCCTGTTTTCGAAGTCAATTGTGTGAAACAGAGAACAATTGAAAATGTTCTTCAATTTTCATTTTTTCAGTAATACAATAACATGTTTAAATTCCTGTGATATCTTTAGCTTGTAGTCGAGTGCAGAGAGTTCAATATCGGCGAAGCAAAAAGGGTATAGCCGGATAAACATGAGCCAGCGGCCCCCGATCCGATTTTCCTGATTCCTGTCTTAAAACATCGTTTTATGCCTAAAAAAACATTGTGTAAAATTTCAAATGTCTACCCCCAGCGATAGGGGTGATATTGAGGTAAATTCCCCCGCACTTAAATGCAATTTGCTCTAAAACGAGAAAAGATATCCACATGGGATAAACGGCAAATAAAAGATATAGATACACTCTATATTTCAGATTTTTTGCTAATTATTTATAGTTGAAAATAATTAATTAATTTTTTGGGAATTTTTTTAACTATCTTCCCCTAGGTTGACACCTGCCAAAAAATTCTAAAATATTGCTATGATTCTAACCTATTTTATAAAAAAATCTCAGAAGTGTCTGTTTGGTGGAACAGTGTCAAAAAAAATAAAGTATGCCGGCGAACGCTCGGTTTGATCAGTAACGACGCAGCGACCGATTCCCCTTGCGGCGGCTAGTGACGGGAGCGAACGGGAAGTCGGCGCTTGTACGGAAAAGCTGATACATGTAAAAATGCGACTAAATCTTCTAATATATGATTACAGTTAGAAGTCTAAACAATTATAGAATAGAAATGCTTTATTTTTAGCCTTCCGGCCATAAAAAGGAACTCGGTTTACAATTCAGACTTAACTCTCTCATCCATCCATACCTTTCACGCTCCATTCATACAATTTTACTTTGCCCTATCTTTCTCCCATCCTTCTTTCAGTTCTGTTCTTTTCTTTTTTTTTCCTAGCTTCCTCAGCCAATCTATCGCTTCTTTTGACCCCCTCTCGCTCACTATTTCCTCTATGTTCGGGCCTCTTTCAATTTCCCTACATTCCCTTACCATATGTTCCAGGTTTCCAAAGCTATCCTCGCAGAATTCACAATTTCTATTTTCCTCTTTTTCCCAATACCTGTTCCACCTTTCTAATGTCCCCGCTCTTGCCTGTGCTAATAATCTTTGACTCCCATCCTTCCCTTCTTTATTCAGGTATATTGGTAGCTCTGCAGTTCTTAGGTATTTATATCTTTGGTTAAAACTCGTATTTTGTATCCTCACATATTGCACTTGTTGTTGCACTTCTCTATCCCTTCTCCTTAACTCTTCTGTTATTTCTTCTCCTCTTTCTCTCCTTTGTTGTACCCCTACCTGACTTAGCCCGTTCCTTCTCAGGAATTCCTCCCTTCCTTTTGCGGTTTTCGTTATCCACATCCTTTCTTCTTTTTCTCTCAGACACTCTTTTACCAATTTTCTCTCACTCCCTTTTCTCACCCCTTCTTCGAACTTCCACGCCCTTACCCCTGTTGTAATTCTAATTTTGTCTCTTTTCGTTTCATCTAATATTATGTATTCTGGCGTTTGCGTGCTTAATCCTAGGACCCATTTTATATATCTGTTTTGAACCCTTTCCACTTCTTTTCTTTCCTCGTACCCCCAGACTTCCACTCCATACAGTAGTACCCCTAACACTAGTGAGTCAAACAGGTACATTCTTAGTTTGTAATTATCTTTAAACTTCCTCTCTCCTATGCCCCACGTCTGGTTAAGCACCACGTTTGCCTTTCTCACCCTTTCTCTAATATGTTTTGTTACTCCCCCGTCTCTCTGTACAATTACTCCTAAATACGTAAATTCGTTGACTACCTCTATTGTCTTCCCCTTCCATTTCCACTTAAGCTTTCGTCTCTTCCTTGTACCTTTCCCGAATTCCATAACTTTAGACTTATCTACATTTAGGACTAGTTGCTTTTCCTCTAGGTGTTTCCAGCGTTCTAATCATCTCCGCTAATTCTACTGCTTCTTTCGCTACTATCACCACATCGTCCGCATACGCTAAAGACCAAAATTTTTCTTCGCCTATTTTTACCCCTCCCGTTCTGTTCCTTCTGAAATTTTCTTCCATGTCCGCTATAAAAATCGTGAACAGGGTTGGGCTCAAGGGGCAATCCTGCCTTACCCCCACCCCTGTCCAAAACTCTCTGGTCTCTCCATCTTGCACTTTTACCACGCATCTCGTTTCTTGGTATATCTCTTTCACTCTCTCTATAAGACCTCTCCTGATACCGCATTTGTTCATTTGCTCCCATAGTTTACTTCTCTTCACCGAATCAAAAGCAGCTTTCAGATCAACAAAAAAGGCATACATTTTTCCTTTTTTCTTCTGCACTTCCCTCTCCACTATATGCTGTAAGACATACGCGTTATCCATCGTTCCTCTATTCTTCCTAAAACCTGCCTGTGATTCTGGTATTATTTTCTTCATTTCTACCTCTCTCTTTAGCCTCTCATTTAGGACTGCTGCGTATACTTTATAAGCCGTACACAGAAGGCTTATACCTCTATAGTTCGATGCCTTTTCCTTGTCTCCTTTTTTATACACTGTCGTAATGCAAGCCTTTCTCCAGTCTTCTGGGAATCCTTGCCCCTTCCATACCATCCTAATTAATTCTTTTAATTTTGCCCTCGTATTACCCTCACTGTACAACCACGCTTCATTCTGTATATTATCTCCCCCTGCCGCCTTTTTCTTTTTCAGCTTTCCAATCTGAATTTCTATCTCCTCCTCTGTTACTTCCACCTCGTCTTCTTCTTCTGTCAGTCTTTCCCTCTCTTCTCCCTCTATCCTTTCATCTGCCCCATCCAGTAATTTCTTAAAATGATCTCTCCACTCTTCTACCCCTATTCCGTTGCTTATCCTTGTTTTTTTTTTCCTCTCCTTGTTTATATATGCCCATATTTGCTTCTCCGTTTTTGCCTTTCTTATCTGTCTTAGTTCTTCTTGCTTCTTTTTCTCTTTCTTTTCTTCAGATATTCTTTTGAAATTCGTCTTTTCTTCCAAATATGCCCGTCTCTCAATTTTTCCCGCCTTCCATTTTTTGTACACTCTTTTCACTTTCCTCTTTTGTTTGCTACATTCTATGTCCCACCAATATACTTGTCCTATCTTCCATTTCCTGTGCTTGACCTTCTTCTTTTCTACTCTTTCTCTCACTACTTTCTTTATTTGTTCCCATACTTGTTCTGCTTTCTCTTTTTCTTCAAAGATTGCCTCTTTCGTGGCTTCTCTGTATCTGCCTATTGCCTCTTCACTCCAGCAACTTACTTCTTTTTCCGATTTCTCCACTTCCTCTCTGTCTCTCTTCTCCATTCTTTTCATTTGTACGTTCAGTGGCATGTGATCCGATTCTACTCTCTCATCTATCCTCATCTCTTCCACTTTCTCCAGTCCCTCTTTGTTCGTTATGACATAGTCAATTACTGACGCCCCTCTTGCTCCTACTTGCGTATATTCTCCTTCTTCGTCCCCTTTTACATTCCCATTCAGAATATACATTCCTCCCTCTTCGCACCATCTTAATAGTTTCTCTCCTTCTTTATTTACGACTCTGTCCCTCGACCTTCTGACGTTTGGGTCCTCTTCTTCTTCTCCATCATAAATATTTCCTTTTTCCCCTATTCTGGCATTGAAATCACCCCCGACAATCATTATCTCATCACCCTGCCTTTCTTGCTCTTCCTTTAATATTGTCGTTATCTTGTCCATTCCTTTATTACTATATACTGTCCAGATGTTCCAAAATTCCTTTTCTATCTCTATCCTCATTCCTATTATCCCCTCTGTTTCACTTTTCTCTTCTACTATCCTCCAATCGTCTCTTATTCCTATCAGGATTCCCCCGCTAGCTCTTCCTTTCCCCCTCTCTCTTTTTGCCGGTTGGACTCTCCACACAAAGCCTTTAGCTAACCTCGTTTTCAGTGTCTCCCACCTTTTCTCTTCCACCCATGTCTCTGTTAATCCTACAATATCGAAGTTCTCTATATATTTCCAAAAATCCCTATCTTCCTTCTCGATACCTGCTACGTTCCAAAATAACACCCCCCTCTCCTCTTTTTCATTTCCACTCCGTTCTTTCTTCCCTGTGTTTCTTGTATCTCTGTCTCTCTTATTCCTTGCCCTTTGTCTCTCTTTCTCGACTCGGCTCCAGCCGAAAATCCTTCCTTTCTTCAATTTCTCTTTTTTCCTCGTTCCAGTCAAACCTTTTTCCTTGGATCCAAATACATTTATACCTTACTCTTACCTCTTTACCCTCACTTCTCTCCTTCGCTGCGATCTCTCTCAATCTTGTTTGTATCCATCTTTCTTCTTCTGTCAGATCGTGGTCGATAAATACTTTACCTAAATCCAATTTCCCTTTCCTGCTCATTATTTCCTGTTTTATTTCCCAGCTTTCTAGTTTCACTTCTACTACCTTTATTTCTTGTCCTCTTCCTTTCAATTCCATTTCTTTTATCCCCCCTTTTATTCCAAATTTTTGTTCCAATAGTTCTTCTACTTTCTTTTTTGCCTCTACTCTGTTGTAGTTTAGCCCTCTAATCAGAATATTATTCCTTTTCTCCTTTCTTTCCTGCAATTCCATCTTTTTTTTCAGCCCTTTCACTTCCTTCTGCATCTCTCTGTCTATGCTTTTCCCCTGCCTTTCTTGGACCTCTCCTTTGTTCTTCCTTATGTCCTCTTGCATTTTCTTCTCTACTTTTTCCATTACTTCTGTTTCCCAGATTTTCTTCTCTGCCTCTCTTGCTTTCTTTTCCTCCAAATGCATTTCTTCTGCTTCTCTTATCTTCTCATCCACTCTTTTGAGAAGTTCCTCTTCTTTTTTTCTCCACATTGTTTCCAGTTTATCTATTTTCCTTGTCACTTCTTTAATTTCTGATTCCACTTTTCTTTCTAATTTCTCTCTACCCTTTTTTATTTCCTCTAAAACATACTCCATCCTGCCCGCTAAACCGTCCCACGATTTCTTGTGCTCCGTCCATAGCTTTACAATTCCCTCAAGTTCCCTATTTCCTTCCTTTCTAGGTGGCGTTTCTTTACAATCTTTCCTTTTTTCTTCTACTTCCTCTTCACTTTCACAGGAAATATACGGTCCCTCCTCTAATCCTAGCTTCAATATATCTGCAATTTTCCTCTGTCCTTCCCTCCCTTCTCTCATATTCTCGCTGCCTGTCGGCCTACCTCTCTTTCTTTTCTCCCTGTTTGTTGCATCCTCTCTCTTACCTCTTACATCTCCCAGTGCAGTATCTTCTTTTTCCTCCATCTCTTTCCTATCTATTTTATTTTCCTATCGTTTCCGTACGTCACGTGTTCTTTCCTATCCTCTACCTTCCTCACTTTTTCCGCCTTCTACTCTTTTACTCTACTTTTCCCTATTTATCCTACTTTTACATTAACTACCTTCACACTACCTGCTCCGTTAATATAGCTATTACAATTTATTGCTCTTACCTTTACCTTTTATTTCTGCACGCCACGTGCTCGCACCTAACCTCTCACTTAACCTCACTTTCTTTTTCCTCCTCTTTTATACTATCTATCACTTTCTTCGACTACCGCACTCTTTCCCGTAGTCCTATTGCACTACCTCCCGTCACCCTAACTACTACTTCTACAATTTTCGCAATTTGTTATTCCTTTTTCGGTTATATTACCTCTCCGCAATCACACATTCAACCATTCACTCATGCGCCCTCTAACCGAGACCCGTCTAAACAATTATATTCTAGACAATAAAAATCGTTTAGCTATAAATACATATAAAAAAAAGAAAAAAACAAGAAAAGCGCCGACTTCCCGTTCGCTCCCGTCACTAGCCGCCGCAAGGGGAATCGGTCGCTGCGTCGTTACTGATCAAACCGAGCGTTCGCCGGCATACTTTATTTTTTGTGACACTGTTCCACCAAACGGACACTTCTGAGATTTTTTTACAAAATAGGTTAGAATCATAGCAATATTTTACAATTTTTTGGCAGGTGTCAACCTAGGGGAAGATAGTTAAAAAAATTCCCAAAAGATTAATTAATTATTTTCAACTATAAACTAGAGGGCTATCGTTGCTCGTTCGCTTCGCTCGCTCGCGAGTAGGGTTGTTTTCGCTCGCTCGTTCGCGAGTAGGGTTGTTTTCGCTCGCTCGCTCGCGAGTAGGGTTGTTTTCGCTCGCTCGCTTCGCGAGCTCGCGGGTAGGACTGCTCTTGCGAGAGGGTTAATGATACGCATGGCTAGTAGGGCCTACTGCTATTAATGTTTTTTATTTGGTGTGTGACTCTCCAAGAGTCACACAAAGAACTTCCCGATTCGTTACACCTTCGCCAACATCGCCAACATCGTTTTTTTTTTGTACTTTCATCGATATTCTCCCAAAATGTATTCTTGGGAGTAGAGAGGATAAATTCACTCGCGCATTGGAATAACTTTCGATTATTCCAAGCGATAACATTAGCATCAGTTAAAAAAAAAAGTTTTTTTAAACCTAAAAAAAAATAAAGAAAAAAATTTTTGATGTAATTGCGTTTGGTTCTTTGGTGGAAAATTTTCGTCCTCCTTTATAAGTTGCATTGTAGAATCTACTCTTTTCAAAAAGAACTAAAAATCTAAACAACTACTTCACCAATATGGACCGAAATCTAATCAGCTCTAAGTCACGACGGGGCACATCGATTGCATCATTCATCATTCTGATCGCGTTGTTACTTTTTCAGAAAACGTTAACGAAAAATTTGATACCATAGAAACAGACATACGCACACACACACACACACACACACACACATACGAACATTTTGATAAAAATAGTCTAAAATGACTCCAATGACCATGAAACGTGAAGATCTGCTAAAAAATCGATTTTCGATTTTCGGGGTAATTACAATAACTTCCCTATAAAATCGGGAAGTTAATAATTAGCAAAAAATTCTGAAAAAAATCTGAAATATAGAGTGTATCTATATCTTTTATTTGCCGTTTATGCCATGTCGATATCTTTTCTCGTTTTAGCGCAAATTGCATTTAAGTGCGGGGGAATTTACCTCAATATCACTCCTATCGGTGGTGGTGGACATTTGAAATTTTACATAATGTTTTTTTAGACATAAAACGATGTTTTAAGACAGGAATCAGGAAAATCGGAGCGGGGGCCGCTGGCCCATGCTTATCCGGCTATACCCTTTGCAATCCAGGTGCGAGAAATAAAGTTCGAGGCCCCCCGAGGACGGTCCTGCAGATTCTTCTACAGAGAAAAACAATTTCAAGCCGTTTCGATGGTGCGGGTACAGGGTCAGCTGAGAATGTCCTAAGACAGTTAATACAGCAGGTCGGTAAAAATATCGCGACCCTCGTAAAAATAGTGGAGTACTAAATCAAAGTGCTTGTAGGCGTCTCAGGACCGTAATTCAGTAACTGATCTGAATTTATCCTTTTTGCTTTCGCGTGAGAATCTTTTAGGTGGACAAGCAATTCCCGTAGAAATTCGAATGGAGATAAAAGGTCGTAAAGTCTGAGAGACGCCATTCGCTACGGTCCGGCAAAAGATATGGACGTTTTCTTGCAGCAACAGTCAGTTTGGAAATGTCTTACTTTTAGCGAAAGTGGAAATTTATGGATTGGGCTAACTAGAACGATTTCTGGGAGTTGTAAAACCTGAAACGAGAGTACATGTTCTTGAAATGTGACTAGAAGAATAATACCAGGGTCGTCGCACACAACCTGGAGAAACGTTCCCAAATCCATCGATTACAAAACAAACTCGAAGAGAAACGCTGAAGATCCGAAGACACCTAAACGAGTATTGCCTGTAAGACCTAGGATATAGTCTCGAAGACAATGTTTCTACTTGGCCGACGCGCGACGCAACAAATGCTCTGCAAAGCATGCACCCTTTATGAAATATCACATTTTCCTGGCGCACATGCAGCGACACGAACTACAAGCGAAAGGGATCGAGTGTGTAGCAATCTCGTGTACACAAAAAGCCAACGAGGCGGAAGGTCTTTCGGCGAAACTTCTTGCCGACGACTACGGAATTTAGCCGTGCGTTCACCCTTTTCACTCGTGTTTCCGTTACACCTTTGCCCGGCCCCCTTTCTCTCGTATTATCTCTCTCTCCCTCTTTCTCTGTGTACAGCATATACAAAGCTCCCGGACTCTCGTTTTAGAGAGAAACCAGGCGATTCCGTTTGTTTTCTTATTTTCTGTGTGCGCGCGCGCGCGTATGTGTGTGTGCGCGCGAGGAGAGACGCGAGCGCGCGCCGCGCGTTCCCTCTCGAGCGTGAATTTCCGTCCGCGGAACGCTCGAGGAAGTCGGTGCTTCCGGCCGACCTTGACCCGGTTCCTGTTCCAATGTCAAACCTCGTTCCTCCGTTTCTCCTTTACTGCATCTCTCTCTTCTTTTCTCCCTCCTGCCAGCGTCTCGTTGTTCCCTCGATAAGCGCCGAGACACGATCATAGAGCAGTGGTCGGCACGGATACGACTTTTCAGACCGCTGTCGGCACGCGCCGCCTCCTTTTCCCACCGCACGTCTCGCTCCCCGCAACGGCCATGGTTCTCAGGCCCGTACCTATCCCAGACCGTATGAACTTCGCCTAGCGCATTAGGGCGACACCCGTATCAATAGGATTTCACATTACCATTGAGGCACTATTGTCAATGCGTTTCTTTTTTATGTGGTATCCCCTGTAGGCTTATTCCACTCTTTTGCATGACAATATCTGAAACTAACTTTGAACAATAAACACGTAACAGAGAGAGAGAGAGAGAGAGAGAGAGAGAGAGAGAGAGATTTATTATTATGTATTCAAAATAGCTTTCTCAGCTATTTTGAATACATACATATACAGTTTTATATATTATTTATGACAAACTCTTTCAGCATTCGTTTAAACATTACTAATCGGTCACATTGTTTAATTTCATGTGGTAATGCGTTATACATTAGCACACCCTCGTAAAATAGACTTTTTTGCGCGCTTCTTGTTTTGCGAAATTCAATAACAATATCCCCCGCCTGCCTAGTTTCGCGCGCTTCCCCTACTATTCTAAGTCTATTACTCAATTGCACAGGCATCAATTTATTTAAGATCTTAAAAATAAATATGCACATATTGTAGTACAGCCTTTGTCTTATACTCATAAATTGCAGTGTTTGGAGCATGCAATCAATTTTTGTACTTCTGTCACATTGCAGTATGACTCTCATCGCTCTGTTTTGCGCTTTTTGGAGCCTACTTAACTGTGTATGACCCATATCGATTAGTAGAGTCGCACAATACTCAAAGTGAGGTGCTATGATTGTCTTATATGTATATAGTACATCTAGTATATGCTGTAATATAATTTCCCACTCGATTCAGAAAACCTATTTTTTTTCCGATTTTCTTTAGCATATAATCACAATGATCGTTAAATCGTAGTTCATCATCAATAATTACGCCTAGATATTTTATCATTTCCACCCGCTCTATCTCAGTTTTATCCAAACATTTCACAGCCATACTACTTTGTAATTCCTTTCTTATACTTCTAACTATCATATATTTCGTTTTCAGTCTGTTAATATTCATCCATTCTTCCACTACATTAAATGCTACATTCATTTTCCTCTCCACCTCCATACAACTTTCACCTGTTACATATATTAAGGTATCGTCTGCAAACATTTTTATATTGCAACCCTCTGGGCAAACTTTAACGAGATCATTTATGTATATTATGAATAATAACGGTCCTAATACCGATCCTTGTGGTACTCCATACTCCGTAGTCAATAATTTAGAGCATTCATCATTATATCTTACTTGCTGTGTTCTATTCTGAAGGTATGATCTAAACCAGTCTAGAACCGCTCCCTTAAAGCCATACTGGTACAATTTTTCTAATAACCTCTCTCTATCAATCGTCTCGAATGCACACTTGAGATCCATAAATACTACCCCTACCATTTTTCTTTCACTAATTATCAATTTCCATTCATCTATGACTGTTTGTATTGCTGTTTCACATGAATAATTTTTCCTAAAACCCGACTGATGTTCCGTTATGATATTATTATTCTCCAAATAGTCTTCAATTTGTTTTTTAACTACTATCTCAAGCACCTTCTCATATATTGGTAGCATATTAATAGGCTTAAATTCGCTTGCCTTTCTTGGTTTCTCTACTTTAGGGATTGGAATTATCGTGGATGTTTTCCATTCGTCTAAGAAACAACCTTCGCGTAATAATTCATTTATTATACTAACTAATTCTTCCTGTATTACACAAAACACTGCTTCTAATATATTACTATTTATTCCTTCTTCTGTATCCTTTTTCTTTGGTAACCCCCTAACAATTTCCGCTAACTGTTCCCCCGTAACCATTTCAAATTTATCCATCTCTCCTTCATTGTCAATGACATATATAGTTCTCCTACTTGCATTCACAATATTGTTCCCCTGTATAGAATTTATTATGTCCTTAATACTCTGAATATAATATAAGTTGAATTTCTCAGCCATATTGCACCCTATGATATTATTCAATATTTCAAAGTCTATATTATCTATTGCTTTCGTCCCTACTGATTCGCCCCTAATAACTTTTTTTAGAGCTTTCCACATACTTGTAGGGTTATTCTTATTATAATCAATTACATTTTCGTAGTACTCTTTTTTCTTTGTTTTAATTAATTTGACTACTTCATTTCTTCTAATTTTGAATTGTTTCCAGTTCTGATCTGTGTTCTCGTACAATGCTTTTCTATACGCTTCATCCCTTTTGGTCGCCAGTTCTTCTATTTCACTCGTATACCATTGTTTACCTTCCCAAATTTTTGGAATTTTAAAAACTTTCTTGGGTGCCGAGACATCTAGCGCATCTACTATGCTATTTATAAGTCTCCTCGCTCGTATATTCACATCTATATGCTGGGAAACTAAAACTTGTTTTTCCCATAAATTATTTTCTACCAGCTTAATAAAATCGTCCACAATAAATCTACTGTAGTCACTACCACTAAATTCTTTGTATTTACTTACATTCTTGTTCATATTTAGTATTACTTTTAACCATGCGTGGTCCGTTATCTTCGGTTCATGAACTACTTGTACATTTATCTCCTTATTTGAAAAGATTAGATCTATGAGTGTTTTACTATTATTTGTGATTCGTGTTGGTTCCTTAACATATTGTTTCATGCCTAAACTCTGCATAGTTGCTAAGAGCTTATTTCTATAAAACGACTCCGTCCTACAGTCTATATTAAAGTCTCCTACTAACATGTACTCTTCTTTTATCGTTAGCTCTTCCGCTACTTCCTCTAGGTATCCTATAAAATCGCCATGTGACGCACTCGGCGAGTGGTACACTACCATTATCACTCCTTTATACATTTCTAATTTTACTTTTATCGCAACGCCCCAGCAGTTCCTAACTATCTTTTTCAACAATATTATTTCGTAATTTACATCCTCTCTTATATACAAAGCCACACCCCCGGTATTCCTATTTTCCGCATCACATCTAATCACATTGTAGCCCGGTATATTTATTTCACTATCTTCTATGTCAGCAATCAACCTAGTCTCTGATAACGCTAAAATCGCAGGCTTTATTTTCTTCATAACGTGGTGTATTATCTCATGCTTATGTTCTAATAAACTCTGGGTGTTCATGTATACAATTGACTCCGTCTCCGTCTTTGTTTGCTATAATGCATTTTTTGCACTAGTCCTCTTCTTTTCCTCTTCCAACGCTCTCAGATACGTTGGACAGTCCCTGCTTAGAGCATCATGTTCATCGCTTATCTTTAAATTGTACGATTTTATTTTGTGCATGCAATTCACACATCTTTTCTTGTTCGTCTTGCATTCACTCGTTTTATGTTTACCTGCACACTTATGACATGTTTCCTGACGTGTACAGTTTTTGGCCAAATGGTAGTATCCCCAACATTTGAAACATCTTTTGACGCTGTAGTAGTCGAATAATTTTTCTCTTTTCATTATTACCTCGTGCGTTCCCTCATCTAATTCTATTATTAGGGAGCCATTCACCTTTTCTCCGCTAGACTTTTCCTTCTTTACCCTTTTAACAATTCGCATATGAAACTCATCCCTGTCCTCTTCAATTTTATTTTGTTTCATAATAGTATTTAATAGACTTTCCTCATCCATTTCCATTTCTTCCTCATCAATATTTACAACTTTTATTTTTGGTTTCATTCCCCTTGGTTCCACTATATTATAATCTTTTCCCAGTTTGTCTTGTACTGTGACTTTCAATTCTTCCATCTCACTTTTACTCTCACATCCCAAAATGACCGTTCCATTATTTCCCTTTCTAAGTTTTGTTACTCCTACTGCTATATTTGTAATATTAACTTTTTCTTTTACTAATTTCTTTGTGGTCTCGCTTTCCTGCTGAGTCTTCGGTTTGATGATAATGATATTTTCCTTCTTTTTCTTAACTGCTTCACTGTAACTGTTGTGCCCTCCTTCTGCTGATCTATGCATTCCTTCTTGTATCATTTTACGCAAGTCTTCCAGGTCCCGCCTAATAGTCTCCACTTCCTCTTGCACAATCTCCTTGATCATCATTTTTATTTCCTTCTTACCTGCTGCTACGTCTTTCATTTCTTTAACAGTTCTTACAAGCCAATCTATTTTTATATCGATATCTTTGGGTCCATTTATGGATCCTGTGGATCCTAGTCTATCTCTGCTAGCTCCTGCCGATGATGGTATTCTTTCACTTTCCACGGAAAACTTCTCAAACGGGCCGGGACATGCCACATATTCCTGGTTTCGATCAACAATTTTATGCTTCCTCACACAGCCTGGATGATAAAAGAATTTAACACACGACTTACATTTCACGACTTGATTTCTTATTGCCTTCTTACATGCCGAACATCGATATTCGGCATATTCATCGTCCATGTCGATAATTACCGGCTGCCGCCGATATTATCAACTGGTTCACACTGCCGCGGCAATTCGCGCCACGTCAAATGCTAATGTCTACCTGTCGTGTGGCACTTTCCTTACATAAGAAACACATCAATAAAACATCCAGAAATCAACACATACCCGACTGCCAACTTGTAGGTTTGGTCCTTGTCTATAGTTCTATAGCCACAACACTTAATTACAATTTTCTCTCACACTTTTACCACTTAAAATGCACTGCATTTACGGAGCGATGTTCACCACGTCGATGTTCACCGATGACGTTTTCGAACGGTTATCCATCGACTCTACGTACCAATCTGCAGGAAAAACTAAACATGTGTTTGCCATAAATCTTACAGCGGTCCTTCTCGCTTCCTGTTTTTCGTCTGACCGTCCCGTCGTTTTCGTAAACGTGCAACAGCGTGCATTTCGAATTTCGACACGCTAAATGCCCTTCCTAAATTCTTTAGAAAAATCTTGCAGAAAATCAGTGTCGTTCGAGCCGCGGTAGAGAGAACATCTCCAAAGATTTGTCAATTCAAAGCTAACGGTTGCTATTAGCTGTGTTTTGATAGTGATATTTAAATTAATCACTAGACTGCGGATCTTTATGCAAAATGAAAGTTGGTTGCCGCTATTACAAGGGGCAGCAGCCAGACAGATATTTGATTCTTACTGTGATCACTTTAAGAAGTTGAAAATAATACATAGGTGTTTGGAAATTATTTTAATCTCTCTTCTGTCTTAAAATGCACCTACTCATGTTTGCTACAAATGCATGAAATCCGCAGTCTAGCAATTATTTATCGATTCGAAAGTGAAAGTGAAATTTTGGATCGTCGACTTGACCGCGCATCCCTTAGGCCTTATTACTATCTACCACCAGCTGTGCAGTTCGTCGACCTGGCCGTACGTCCCTTACATTTCGTTACTGCCGTATACCCGAAGACATCTGTGCAGTTCGTCATCGAGTGACCCAGTGACACACATTTCGAAGCAACACATTTTAAATGTCTTTTTTCTTTGAAATGGTTGACGCTCGGCTTTAGTTTCGGAGACATTAACAGGCCGTGTCCGTTATCATGAACACCCATAATGAATTTACAAGTAATGTTTTTTACGATTATCTCGTAAACTAAAGCCGATCGCCAAAAAGTCTAAAGAGAAATGTTGTTCAGAATCATGGTCTTGGCAACATATCCAAAGCTCATCGAAATCGGAGAGGAGATAGTACATCGATCGATTTACAATTACTAGTTTTTACAATTCTCTCGTAAACTAAAACCGATCGCTAAAAAGTCTAAAGAGAAATGTTGTTCAGAATCATGGTCTTCACAACATATCCAAAGCTCATCGAAATCGGAGAGGATTCACATTATCGAGAAACTCTTGCTCGTTGCGATGTCGCGGCGTACCACCGACACTCGCTTGCCAGCGCGGCGTGGCGCGCCGGGCCAGGACGCGCTCTGATTGGTCCGTGTTTTTCGTTAATAACTCCTAAACAAAGCCGAATTTGACTTTTGTGCAAAGGAAAATGTCTCTTGTTAGAATGGTCTCAGGAACCACTCCCTTTCGGGTACTTCACGAGTTTTGGGACACCCTGTATACCTATAGACCCGGCATAGGGTCTAAAACCGAGAGTACAGCTCGGCAAAGATAAACGGACTGTGGGACGTCACAAGATAAGTCTTAAGATAATTTCAAAATGGCTGAAACAGCAGACCGACGCCGATACTACGCCATTGTAGACTGTACACTTGCTCCGTGTGAATTTTCTGTAGTGATTCCAAATTGTTCCAGAAATCCAGAAATAGAAATTAAATTGAATGTTATTTCTTCCTTGAATGATTGTAATAGAGCAGTCATGTATTGACATTTTCAATTTTTAAAATTTTTCAACGATTTTGAATTTCATCTACTCAATTTTTTTGTAAATGCATAAAGATCCGTAGTCTAGCAATAACTAATCACAAGCGAGGTAAATGTAAATTGTGTGAAACTAGCAGTACTACCTTAAAATGTTGTAAATGTGATCAATTTATATGTAAAAAACCATTTTGTAACCTGCATAATATGCGAAAGTTGTTAATCTTCAGAATCAAATATCGCGCGGTTCCTAAAATATAGTTAATATATAATACTATTATTACTTTATTATACTTCATTGTAATATCTTAATAAAACATACAGAATAAACGTCTGTATCTCAAATACAGTTTATAATAGATAATTTCATGATACAATGCCAAATTCTTTGAAATTATCCTGTCCATTCTTCCCGCGTACTGGGTACACGTACAGGACGCACCCGCTCTGATCCCCCTCACCCCCCATATAAGCCAAGATTAGGCACTGTCGACGAGCATAGCTGATACATTTTTCGACAAAGTGACGTCACAACGTCTTCATCTTTGCCGAGGGGAAAATTATCTGCGCCGGGTCTATAGGTATATGTATATGGTCTAAGAGCAGACCCTACACGGTCAATCGGAATGACAGTCACGTCGAAGATTGACATTCGGATTGATCGTGAAAGATTAATACTGACGGACTGATGAAATGGACCGACGGATTTCCAGATATTTGGAAATCCGAGCTTCAATCACGGGAAGCTCGGATAAATAAATAAACTATATAATCATATTAAATTTATTATTTTATTTATGTCCTTTAATATTAAATAAATATCAGTCTGACTGATAAGTGTATGTAGGGTCCTTCGTGATTGAAGCAGATTGAAGTCAGGATCAGTCAGGATTGACAGTCTGACTGTTCAATCAGACTGTCATTCCTGATTGACCGTGTAGGGGCCGCTATAGAGAGCGAGGCTAGTTGACATTAGAACTACCGGACCCTTCAAAAGATTCAGATGCATTTCAGATTCATGATTTTGCAATTGTTGCGATTGTAAAAGATGTTTTTGCGGACACTTGCCAGACACGCTATTTTGTCGTATTTTGAAAAAAATGACGAAATTGTCTGGATGAATAGGATCATGTCATTTTTCGAAGCCGACATACACCAGTTACTTTTAAGGCACGGTTAGATTAATGTTAACTCGATCGCGGGTATCCACGGACGCACCCCTTTGTCCTGTGACGGCGTCGCATCTCCAGTCCGTCTTGCTCGTTCTCTTTACCGGCTGCTCCCCCTCCCGCCCTCTCTATTCAACCATCTCTAATCGGGTTACTCCGTAGGCCAAGGTCTGGATTTCAAAAAGGAAAAAGTTCTCTCCGTCTCCGTCCATCTGGCTCATGGTCCTTCTCACACGGTTTCCCCAGATCCCCATTGATTCCACGGAACAACCGTATTACCTCCCGAAAGGGTAAAGCTCTCTATAGAAGTTATTCGGTTCGATTCTCGGCCGTACGGTGCACACTGGCTTTAATTATCCACCGATAGAACGACAGAATTCAGCCGGACGATTCCCATGGGTTCCGGAGAGAGAGCGTCTCGCGGGTAGACACCGATCGTCTTCCGAACATCTGGTTGTACTCTGGTACAGTTAACCATCTTACAATACGATTAATAAAGGGTATAGCCGGATAAAATAGTCCAAAATGCCCTTGAGCCGAATTTTATCGATAATGTGCCATTCGATAGAGCACCAAGAAAAACCATACTGTGCAAAGTTTCAACCCTGTATCTCGATCGGGAGGGTAGTTATGGGGTAAAATCGAAAAATCAGTTTTTGGCTTATTTTCCCTAGTTAATGACGTTTAGAAATTCTGAGAAAAATCTGACACATGTCAAGAACCCAAATACATACTTTGCAATTGGTTTCAGATTTTTAAAGTGAAAATCCTGCTTGTAAAAAATCAAAAACCTCAAAAAAATCGAAAAAATGCAGATTTCACATGGAAGTTCTAGAGTGACAACATTTATATTTTTACAATAGCAGTATATTGTCATAAGTATTGTTCATGAATTTTTTCAGATTTTTTGGTTTGGTGCGCCGTTGTTAAAAAAAATAAAAACTGATATTTTCGACGTTTTTTCCGCGAAGAACTAAGCTAACCTTAAAATTATTACGTTCTATTTGTTCTGTAAGTCTATCAGGCACTGATAAACCTTGAACATTATTTAAAAATAATTAAACAATGAAATCGGCTTGATTAGTATTTTTACTATGTCAGCGTATTACATCTGAAAGTATTAAACACAATTCCAACAGCTCGGTTGGCTCAGGGCGTTAGGCGCTCGACTGTTGATCTGCTTATACTAGGTTTGCGCCCAGCATACGTATACACTTTTTTTACTTGATTAATTCTTTTTTTTATGTCTAACTATATAATAATCAATGGTATGTTTGTAGATTTCTTTTCTATATGTGAATAGGCGGCACTTATTGCAGAGTATATCACCAACAGTCACTTCTTTATTTAAAATTCTAGACCACCTCATTGATTCTATAACTGTATTTATCTGTTTTCTTGTACCGCGTAATTTCCGAACTAGAATGTTACATTTAATACACCTAACACGCGAGGTTTTGGTATCAACGATTTCTATCCTTTCACTTGCCATGCTGATAATACTCAGAAAATAACTAAAGAACTCAGAAATAATTCACTCACTACAATCTTCACCGTTCGGAGCTCGGTCCAAGAATGACCAGAATTGCTTGGAATAACAATTTTCACATTTCGGGGTATCCTTTTCCCCTACACGAGTCTGGAGGGGGAAAGTTCAGCTTTTTGACCGTACCATTGCCCTCAACTACACCCGCGACCGATAAACGATTAACAGGTAACGACAACCCTAGTAATCCGTCACCTGGTACTGATGATCGACAGAGTCATAAAGCGAGTAGAGAAAAGAAAAGGTGAACATAAAGGTAAAGGTAAACGGACGGGCTAAAGGTACAAAATAATAAAACACGGACATTTTGTCCGTTTTTATAAAACTTTTACAAAACCGTTTTCTCTATAACGAAGTATTTAAAACTCGAAGACACGTATAGATTTACTGCAGAAAATATTTAATACTACCAGATTTAAGAAGATGTGTAACTAAAAATTGATGATGTTAACAATTGCTCCAAAATTTTTTTTGCGAATTTTACCTTACAATTATTTTTTTAATATTTAGATATTGCTTCTAAAAGAAATCTACAAACATACCATTGATTATTATATAGTTAGACATAAAAAAAAGAATTAATCAAGTAAAAAAAAGTGTATACGTATGCTGGGCGCGAACCTAGTATAAACAGATCAACAGTCGAGCGCCTAACGCCCTTTTTTTTTTTTTTTTTAAAGAGCGTTTATTGTGCCAAAATAACAATATGTCAATACATTAGGTTTATGAAACTTATACGCACAAAAGTTTGACAGAGTGAGTAACTTAGGAGATTAAACTAAAGGCCCGTTGGGACGGGCTCGCGCGGTTTAGCATTGTACGATTTATAGCATTTAATGCAGGTATGTCGGCTTATGCTAAGATGTTTTCTTATATTATTGTGTTGTTCGAAGTGTACAGAAAGGCACGGTGGAAAAACTGTACATTTGTTCGCTGTTTTGTGTTTTGTAGGAGTTTTTAGGGTGTCGACCCGTTAATGGTTAAAATTTTTTTATTGGGGTCCTTTGCCCAGAGAAATCTGAATCAAATGCGGAGTGATTGAGTCTTAGAGTTAACTTAAACTTATGTATTTATAGGCGCTGTGTTTTGTTGCTTATTTTACTTGTTTGTCTGTATCTGTGACGATTGGAGGTTTGTGTAGGAGGTATGCGTTGGAGGTACGCGTTTGTTTTGTGTTGGTGGAGTCGGAGGCGTGCCGCTATTTGCGCATTATGAGCAGTTTTTTTTTTTTAATATTTTATGTGTGTCAAGTGTTTGAGTTATGATGATGGGGCGAGCCACCAGTATCTTTTAGTGTTTTTCCTGTGGTCGTTTTTTGTATCGAATTCGGTTAGTTTATGAAGAAATCTCATATCTGGACCGTGTATGTTTATGTTGCTGTTGTATGTAATTGTTTTATTGAAGTTTTTTCTGTTGTAGTGGTATATAATTGGATAGCCTTGTGTGTTTTGTATGAGACCTGCGGAGTTAAAGTGTATGAAAGCTTCTGGTGGTGTGTATCCTGTGAATCTTGTTTTTTCTAAGTATTGGGGGTTCGGAAAGGAGGAGCTGAAAATGAGGCTATTGTTAACTACTTTTCTTATGTTTGCCCAGTGATTTCTTGTGGACTTTAGCAAGAATATGTCTATGCGCATTGTTTCTGATTTTTTTAGTAGTGCGTGGTTGCTGTAATATTTCGTATAGTTTGATTCCGGGGTTCTGTACGCGTTCAAGCAGGCTCTGAGGCATCTGCGTTCGAACAAGCGGATTTTCTCCATCGTACTGGCGCTTATGTTAAACCAGATAGGTAACCGTAGGTGAGTATCGGTCTGATTAATAATTTGTAAAAAAGAAGTTTCACTTCTTTGTCTAGGAATTTAGAGTAGAAAATCCGCTTGTTCGCTGCTACTGCTTTTTGAGCTTTTTCGATTTGAATTTGAACATGATTGTTGAAATGAAGCTTAAAATCTAGGTGTACTCCTAAATATCGGACGACCTTTTTGTGTGGTATTTTTAGTTTTGTGTCTCTGTTGTCTTGTATGTGGAAGTGTTTGGCGTTCGTGCGTACGTCACTGTTTGCGTCTGAGTTGTTCGAAAGGGTTGGTCTGAAAAGTATAGTCTCGCATTTGTTGACGTTGATTTTAAGTTTCCATGTGTGAAAGTAGTCCTGAATTTTGTCAAACAATTCTTGTAATTTCTTTTTGATTATTGACGGTCTGTTATCGATAATGTATGATAGAAGGTCGTCTGCGTAAGCTATGGCGCCTTTGCGGTTGTCCTCATTCAGGTCGAACATTCTGAGAAGGTCGCTTAGAAATAGGCAAAACAGGATGGGGGAATTTACGGCACCCTGTTGTAGACCGTTATGTACTTTAAATACTATGGAAGAGGAGTTTTGCCCTTCGGATACCTTAAATGTTTTGTTATGGGTCATGCTCCATAACATTTTTATGAGGTGAGGTGGGAAATTCTTTTTCATTAATTTGAAGAAAAGACCGTCCAGCCAAACAGTATCGAATGCTTTTTCCAGGTCTATAAATACTGCTCCCACGCAGTCTCCTGCATTACGGGCCCAGCAGATGTCTGCAGTAAATTTGGCTATAGCGTGTATTGTCGAATGTCTTCGTCTGAATCCAAATTGTGTTTCCGGTATTAAGTTGTTTGCGGAGGAAAAATGTTCAATTGCGTTGTTGATCGTTATTTCGAATATCTTGCTTATATTTGGTAAGAGGCTTATTGGTCTATAGCTGGCTGGGTCATTACTGTTTTTGCCCTTCTTTTTTAGTGCAATCACTTTTGCGTTTTTCCATGCGGTTGGGAAATACATCCTGTTGAGACAGTTATTAAATAATATTGTGTAATTGTGTATGAATACTGGTGGTAAGTGTTTGAGAATTATGTTTGGTATGTTGTCGTAGCTGGCAGATTTTTTGTTGTTGAGATATTTTAGGGTTTGTGTTAGCTCGACTGTGGTAGTGAAGTAGTTTGGAGGAATTGAGTTGGGGTTCGGGTTGTCGGATCTGTTGTCATTGTTGAATCTGCAGACTGTATTATCGTTACGTATGTCTTCATCTATTTCTGATTTTAACTTTAGAATTTTTTGTTCTATTAAGTTAGTTAGTTGTTGTTTGCCCATGTTTTCGTTCTGTGTGTGTGCCTTTTCAAAATGCGCTCCTAGTACGTTTAGTTTGTCCTTTATGTCAGTTATTCTTAAGTTGTCTTCCTCGTCTATTTGTACGTCATTCGTGTTTATGTTGGCCTTTGTGATTATTTCTGTGTCTGATGAGTTGATTTTTAGTGTGTTTATAGCGTTCTGTTCTTTCGGTCGGAATATTGTTTTTATGGAAGGGAAGAGCTCTTTGGGTTTGTGAGTTGAGAGGTTTGATATTTTTTTTTTCCAGAATGTACTTACAGAGCTTTGGAATTCGTTTTTGATTTTTTTTCTAATTGTTTTGAGCATGTGTTTCAAGATGTTTATTATTGTGTCGTTTGCGTCGGTGTAGTTGTTTATAGATGTCAGTCTGTTGAGTTTGGTAATTAGAGTGCTTTTTAGTTTTCTTAGTTTTGTTATGGAAGGGGTGATGTATCTGTCTGAGGAGTTGTGATTGTAAGATATGCGTGGGATTGAACGTTCTATGGCTGAGTTTATGTTTATGTTTAATGAATCTATGTAATTGTCAATTTCTGTGATTACCTTACGGTTTCTTGTGTTTGGGATAGCAGTGTCGTCAATGTTTAGTAGTTCCGTCTGGAATTTGAGCCAGTCGGTTTTGCTGTAGTTGTATATGATGTTTGGGGGTGGTACTTCTATGAGCATTTGGTCGTTGGGGAGAAGTGATATTATTATTTCTGTTGCTTTATGGTCGCTGTCGAAGTCCAATGTGTTTAGTCTGCCGGGTGTTGGTTGATTGTGGAAATTAATTCTGTTGTCTGCTAGGCAGATGTCTATAAATGAGCCGCTCTTTGGGTATGATGGCGAGGCTGTGTTTAGTAGGGATACTCTGTTTTGTATTTGATTATTGAGTAGCCATCTTTTTAGTGTGGTTCCTCTGTTGTTGTTTGTGTTATTGTTCCAGTCGGTGTGTTTTGCGTTTAAGTCACCTGCAATAATGTAGTAGTTATTTGTCTTATGTAGTTCTAGTTGGTTGTAAATTGTTGTGAGATCTGCTGTAAATTCTTTGTTGTTGCTGCTTGGAGAGTATACTGACATTAGGAATAGTTGACTTTGGTTTATTTTTATTACAATAGCTGTTGATTCAAGATTTGCGCTATTGGAACTGTTTGACTGGGCGGTTTTAAATTTTATGTTGTCTCTTATTAGTATGCCGGTTCCCCCACCCTGTTTTGCGTTCGGTCTGTCGGTTCTGATAAATATGTAATTCTTAAAGTTAACACGGTGTCTATCGTTAAGTTTGGTTTCGCATAGCAGGACCGCATCCGGTTCGTGAACTTCTAAGAATTCGGAGAGTGCCGCACGTTTTTCGTTTGAGATGAGTGAGTTAACGTTTAGCTCTATTATTTTTAGTGTTTGATGATTAATTGTTATGTTAGTGTTGGTGTTACTATGGTTTGATGAATTGTTCTGTGCGTTTGGATACATTTTAAATTTCTATTTTAAATGCCTGAGCTAATGCGTTTATTCTGATGCTGTTATTTTTAATCTGATTTGCTAGTTGTTCTGTTTGCGTTTTTATGGCTGAGTCTATTATATTTTTTATTTGGGAGATTAGAGGGAGTGCGTTTTGAGCTTGAGGTTGGGTTTGGTGTGTGGTTGGTATTGTGGGTATATGGGTTACTGGTGAGTTTAATAGGTTTGTTATTACTTTTCTGTTTGAGTTGTTCGTTACGATCTGGCTGAAAGATTTGTCCGGTTTGATGAAGTTTGAAGTGAATGTGTGTATGGTTTCCTTTTCTAATTGAGTTGCTAATTTTTTTGATTCTATTCTTTCTTTCAGTTCTTTTAATTTTGGGCAACCTCTGTAGGAGGCTGGGTGTCCATGTGTTTTGCAGTTGACGCAATATGGGGGAGAGTCTGCGTTTTCAGATTGGGAGGCTGCGGAGCGTGGGCACTCTCCGGGATTGTGATCGTGTTCACATTTGACGCATCTATAATTTAAGTTGCAGTTTTGGGCAACATGTCCTATGCGTTGGCATCTCATGCACTGGATGCGATCCTTTTTTATTATTTTCTCCCATTTCACAATTGTGTGTAATAGTGATTTGATTTGATTCAGATTTTTCGGGTTGCTATCCGCGGATAATTGTACAATGAATATTGGTAGGGTTCTGCCTTCTTCTGAGGATTTTTTTGTAGTGAATCTTTTTACTGAGATGAAGGTGAGGCCTACAATTTTTATATTATTTAGAGCTGCGAGAATTTCGGCTGGGTCAAAGTTTCCTTCTAAGTTTTTGAGTAAGACCGTTGTGTTTTTGTCTTCTTTTGGTGTATATGTGAAAAATTGAATTTGCATGTTTTTGAGTGTTTCGCACGCTGTTTTGTGGTTATCTATCGAGTGGGTTTGTAGAATATGTTTGTTGTTGTTAATTTTTTTTGAAGTTGAAGTCGTTCATTATAAGTGATAGTTTGGCTATTATATCTTTGACTGTGTTAGTGTGAATAGTGATGGGGGGTGGTTTGTGTGTTTTCTGATGGTGGAATTATCTTCGAACTCAGAAGAAGGCAGTATTTGTTCGTTTTTACCTGTTAGGGGTGGGTATTTTGGGATACCGTTCTTTATGACTTTCGGGTGGTGTAAGAGAGTTGTCGTGCCGCTGTGCCCTGCTGTTAATTGCTGTGAGAGGCTGCTTGGGATTGTCGCTGAGTTGTTTGTTGTGCAGGACGCTGATGATGTTGCAGCTGGTGTTGGTGCGGGCGTGAAGGTTTCTTTGCCTTCGGTTTTTCCTGTCCTATTGTTGAGCTGTGCTGGTGTTTTATTGGGGATGGTGATTTCCTGGTTTATTGGAGCTTTAGCCGTGTCTTTTTTTTTAGATATATAGTCTCCTTCTGTGCAGCTGTGGGGTCGTTTGGTACCTGGTCCTGTTAATGATTTATTCTTCCTGTTGACTTCGTTTTCGATTTCGTCTGTGGTGGGAGTAATGTCCATGTCTAGAGCTGCGTATCTGTTTGTGTTTGTAAAATCTTGAGCTGTTGTCGCTGGTTTATTTTTTCTCCGTTCTTCTTCTAATTGTTCTTTTAATGATTCTATCGTTTTGTAGAGGTTTTCGACCGTTTTGTTGAGGTTGCTTATCATTTGTATTAATTCTTCCACTGAAGCATTGTCCATGTTGCTGTCTCCTTTTTTTGCTGTTTGTTGAGTAGTTTTCGTTGTCTTCGTTTTTGCCATTTCTGCGGTTATCGGTGTGGTTTCGAATCGGGTTGCTTTGTTTATTAAGTTTGGTGAGGGATTAACTCTTTTTGGTGTTTTGTTTTTAGCTAATAACTGTTTGATCAAGTGCGCGGTATGCGGTTCCGTGATGTCTTCGGTGGATAGTATATTCGGTTTTGTATTTGTTGGCTGTATTGTTATAGGTTGGTTGTATACATTGGGTATGTGTGCTGCGCCTGGAGTGGTGGTCACATGTTCGATTGTTTCTGCGGATGATTTGTCTACACTTTCTGGGTTGAGTACCCCGCTCGGCATCGCGCGGATGCGCGCGAGCTGCTTTGAGATTTCACTATCTGCACACTATGAATTTTTTTTTTTTATTATAAATATTTTGTATCTCTGACTGTAACACAATGTGTTTTCACTTCACAATGCACTTTGAGCACTATGTTTTTCCGCACCACTGCACTGTTAGGTTGAATGATAGCCTCGGATCGGAACTTGACGATTTTTGGCGTGTACGCCTGAGGGTTGCCTGGAGCGCAGGTAGCTCTCTAGGACAACCTACCCCTGCGAAGGTACACGAGCGAATGCGCCTAACGCCCTGAGCCAACCGAGCTGTTGCAATTGTGTTTAATACTTTCAGATGTAATACGCTGACATAGTAAAAATACTAATCAAGCCGATTTCATTGTTTAATTATTTTTAAATAATGTTCAAGGTTTATCAGTGCCTGATAGACTTACAGAACAAATAGAACGTAATAATTTTAAGGTTAGCTTAGTTCTTCGCGGAAAAAACGTCGAAAATATCAGTTTTTATTTTTTTTAACAACGGCGCACCAAACCAAAAAATCTGAAAAAATTCATGAACAATACTTATGACAATATACTGCTATTGTAAAAATATAAATGTTGTCACTCTAGAACTTCCATGTGAAATCTGCATTTTTTCGATTTTTTTGAGGTTTTTGATTTTTTACAAGCAGGATTTTCACTTTAAAAATCTGAAACCAATTGCAAAGTATGTATTTGGGTTCTTGACATGTGTCAGATTTTTCTCAGAATTTCTAAACGTCATTAACTAGGGAAAATAAGCCAAAAACTGATTTTTCGATTTTACCCCATAACTACCCTCCCGATCGAGATACAGGGTTGAAACTTTGCACAGTATGGTTTTTCTTGGTGCTCTATCGAATGGCACATTATCGATAAAATTCGGCTCAAGGGCATTTTGGACTATTTTATCCGGCTATACCCTTTATTAATCGTATTGTAAGATGGTTAACTGTACCAGAGTACAACCAGATGTTCGGAAGACGATCGGTGTCTACCCGCGAGACGCTCTCTTTCCGGAACCCATGGGAATCGTCCGGCTGAATTCTGTCGTTCTATCGGTGGATAATTAAAGCCAGTGTGCACCGTACGGCCGAGAATCGAACCGAATAACTTCTATAGAGAGCTTTACCCTTTCGGGAGGTAATACGGTTGTTCCGTGGAATCAATGGGGATCTGGGGAAACCGTGTGAGAAGGACCATGAGCCAGATGGACGGAGACGGAGAGAACTTTTTCCTTTTTGAAATCCAGACCTTGGCCTACGGAGTAACCCGATTAGAGATGGTTGAATAGAGAGGGCGGGAGGGGGAGCAGCCGGTAAAGAGAACGAGCAAGACGGACTGGAGATGCGACGCCGTCACAGGACAAAGGGGTGCGTCCGTGGATACCCGCGATCGAGTTAACATTAATCTAACCGTGCCTTAAAAGTAACTGGTGTATGTCGGCTTCGAAAAATGACATGATCCTATTCATCCAGACAATTTCGTCATTTTTTTCAAAATACGACAAAATAGCGTGTCTGGCAAGTGTCCGCAAAAACATCTTTTACAATCGCAACAATTGCAAAATCATGAATCTGAAATGCATCTGAATCTTTTGAAGGGTCCGGTAGTTCTAATGTCAACTAGCCTCGCTCTCTATAGCGGCCCCTACACGGTCAATCAGGAATGACAGTCTGATTGAACAGTCAGACTGTCAATCCTGACTGATCCTGACTTCAATCTGCTTCAATCACGAAGGACCCTACATACACTTATCAGTCAGACTGATATTTATTTAATATTAAAGGACATAAATAAAATAATAAATTTAATATGATTATATTGTAACAGACCTACAATAACGTAGGTTTGTTACTAAAATACTCCTGTCAAACCTCCACCGGTCATACGCGAGATTCAAAGCGCGCAACATACCGTCGACCCCCCGTCATCAAAACAGCACAGCCCGTACCGCGTTATCCCCGCACCGACCTTCCTGTTCCAACGGGAATCAAAATCAAATTTCCAAAACAGCAAAATACCTCCCCGCACTACCATCCCTTACCACCAAGCGACTCCTATATAAGCCGTCGGGAAAACGTCAAAATCACCTGAGTCTGCCTGGAGCTATCTAGAACGACATCCTGCCAGAAATCCTGCTCCGCGAGTAGGATCCCGGTACCCGCCGACTACGAGCTCGTTCGCCGTGCGAACCCCTCGTCGTCGGGATCCTGATTCCCATCGGTGTGAACCGTGTTCCACCGAGGAACCGCTCCGGTGCGTCACCGGTAAAGTCGAGAGACGCGTCGTCTACGACATCGGTTGGACTCGAAGAGGTGCGTCACCCCTCGACTCCACCAATCCGTCTCCTGTCCGACATCCTGCACTTCCGCTGGTGAGAACCGCGTTCCACCTCGCAAAACACCCGGTGTGTCACCGGTAAAATTCCGCAAGGCGAGTCGCCTGCAGAATCGGCAGAACGAGAAGCGGTGCGCCACCCTTCCACGTCGCCTAAGAACCGCCTAGTAAGTCTTAGAGCACGGTGCGTCACCTGCATCCCCGTGAGACGAGTCGTCCTCGAGGTCGGACGAGTAAGACAAGGTGCGTCACCTTTTCGAACTCCCCGAAGGACTGTCCGGAGGAGATTTGGGGGACGGTGCGTCACCGACCTCAGAGATCCAGTAGAACCGGCCTAGGTAGGGAGACCTCGGCAATAGCCGCGGTCTACCATCCTCCCACCTACTCCGAGTCCGTCCTCAATCTCCTACAGGTCCAGGTAGCACCCCCGCGTTCGACCGCACTCGAGTACATCGTCACACGCGCACCGTAGCATCGAAATCGAATATCACGTCCGGGAGCACCGTACACCGAAACGCCGGAACGTAATCAATCGCTAGGCAGCGAGCACTGTTATATTTCGAAACACTCGTCTCGTTATTTCTCTATCACCGTACCGACTCCTTTCCCCGCGCCGAACACTCTCCTCGCCGTTACGAACCCTGGAGCGGCGAGCTATACCGGCTACGAGGAGCACCACCGCGAGAAAGTCGCACACCAGGAACCAGGACCGTTACAATATAGTTTATTTATTTATCCGAGCTTCCCGTGATTGAAGCTCGGATTTCCAAATATCTGGAAATCCGTCGGTCCATTTCATCAGTCCGTCAGTATTAATCTTTCACGATCAATCCGAATGTCAATCTTCGACGTGACTGTCATTCCGATTGACCGTGTAGGGTCTGCTCTTAGACCATATACATATACCTATAGACCCGGCGCAGATAATTTTCCCCTCGGCAAAGATGAAGACGTTGTGACGTCACTTTGTCGAAAAATGTATCAGCTATGCTCGTCGACAGTGCCTAATCTTGGCTTATATGGGGGGTGAGGGGGATCAGAGCGGGTGCGTCCTGTACGTGTACCCAGTACGCGGGAAGAATGGACAGGATAATTTCAAAGAATTTGGCATTGTATCATGAAATTATCTATTATAAACTGTATTTGAGATACAGACGTTTATTCTGTATGTTTTATTAAGATATTACAATGAAGTATAATAAAGTAATAATAGTATTATATATTAACTATATTTTAGGAACCGCGCGATATTTGATTCTGAAGATTAACAACTTTCGCATATTATGCAGGTTACAAAATGGTTTTTTACATATAAATTGATCACATTTACAACATTTTAAGGTAGTACTGCTAGTTTCACACAATTTACATTTACCTCGCTTGTGATTAGTTATTGCTAGACTACGGATCTTTATGCATTTACAAAAAAATTGAGTAGATGAAATTCAAAATCGTTGAAAAATTTTAAAAATTGAAAATGTCAATACATGACTGCTCTATTACAATCATTCAAGGAAGAAATAACATTCAATTTAATTTCTATTTCTGGATTTCTGGAACAATTTGGAATCACTACAGAAAATTCACACGGAGCAAGTGTACAGTCTACAATGGCGTAGTATCGGCGTCGGTCTGCTGTTTCAGCCATTTTGAAATTATCTTAAGACTTATCTTGTGACGTCCCACAGTCCGTTTATCTTTGCCGAGCTGTACTCTCGGTTTTAGACCCTATGCCGGGTCTATAGGTATACAGGGTGTCCCAAAACTCGTGAAGTACCCGAAAGGGAGTGGTTCCTGAGACCATTCTAACAAGAGACATTTTCCTTTGCACAAAAGTCAAATTCGGCTTTGTTTAGGAGTTATTAACGAAAAACACGGACCAATCAGAGCGCGTCCTGGCCCGGCGCGCCACGCCGCGCTGGCAAGCGAGTGTCGGTGGTACGCCGCGACATCGCAACGAGCAAGAGTTTCTCGATAATGTGAATCCTCTCCGATTTCGATGAGCTTTGGATATGTTGTGAAGACCATGATTCTGAACAACATTTCTCTTTAGACTTTTTAGCGATCGGTTTTAGTTTACGAGAGAATTGTAAAAACTAGTAATTGTAAATCGATCGATGTACTATCTCCTCTCCGATTTCGATGAGCTTTGGATATGTTGCCAAGACCATGATTCTGAACAACATTTCTCTTTAGACTTTTTGGCGATCGGCTTTAGTTTACGAGATAATCGTAAAAAACATTACTTGTAAATTCATTATGGGTGTTCATGATAACGGACACGGCCTGTTAATGTCTCCGAAACTAAAGCCGAGCGTCAACCATTTCAAAGAAAAAAGACATTTAAAATGTGTTATTACAGGGTTGAAACTTTGCACAGTATGGTTTTTCTTGGTGCTCTATCGAATGGCACATTATCGATAAAATTCGGCTCAAGGGCATTTTGGACTATCTTATCCGGCTATACCCTTTCAAATGCTTTCGGCGCAACGGCTCGATCGCCCATTACGAATTATAAAGTAAATTTGCTAATCGTCAAACAAAATCGATCCTAGTTTGGATCCTTTCCAAGATTTATTTCACAATTTTCAGAATTCCACATTTAGAAAGTTGCAATACTGTATACTCAATACCTTGCTTGGGTTGCAGTCGAGTATATGCATATTTAGTCCAGTCAACGAAAAGTTGTAGAGGGAAATGGAAGAAACACAATTTATAACTTTAGGCCTTTGTTTGGACTAGTTAGAAGAAAAACATATTAAAAGTCCCCACTCCTAGGAGGTGAGCGGGGTGCAGGGGGGCACGTAGAAGGTCCCCTTTTTCGGTTTTTCGCTTATATCTCGGAAACTATGCGTCCTAGCGATGAGACCATTCCATACAAAATTAAAGCTGACAAAATGTGTCACGAGATTGATTGGATTCAGTTTTTCGCTATCTCGCATAGTTTCCGAGATATCCGTGGTCAAAGTTTACTAATTGTGCTGAAGAGTTAGCTAGTCAAATAAGGCAAGAAACCTTTTTCATGATTAGTAAATGTTGAGCGCGGATATCTCAGAAACTATGCGAGATACCGAAAAACTGAATAGAATCAATCTTATGACAGATTAGAAGATGATCTATGGGGCAAATAAAAAACGACAGTAAAAAATGGCCTGCTCGAAGAGTTCTATACAATGGGGGCGAGTTTTCTACCATTTTCTTCGACGCAATCTGCCTGAAACCGTTGTCCCCGTGGGCAATCCAAATCGCTCGCAAGGCAAAGAGCTTGTTGCCCACGCCCAGTTTAACCGAATAAGCATGGACAATCGGCCCCAGCATCATTTATAACGTTTATATTTAAGACGCAACGCTTTCTTGTCTAATCTATGTATCATTCTGAAAAGTCTCAAACCTCTGTAATCCTTGACTTCATAAGGGTTTCTAGCAATTAAACCGTAAGGTATTGAAACCTTAGTTCACTCTACAGGAGACAGAATATTTATTTGATTATCTACCTATTCTACCTTCCACGAGTGAGCTAAATTTTCTTTCGAATTTTGTTTTAATTTCCAATGTGACAATATTATTTTACAAGATACGCTGACTATTCACTATTCACATGTAAATACACGTATTCGCAGACACAAGTTTCTGTGTAAAACGTAAGTTAAACCTTATGATGACTGAGAAGCTACAACTCATTAGCAAACTGGGCTCACTTGTGATGATTTCTAAAGCCGTACGATATTGTGGTAACCGTAATTATTTTCGTTATAATAAAACGCTCGTGTCGCGCGTTTCCCGCGGCTATATTTACCTTCCCTTGGATTGCCTCGGAATTACGTTTTATTTCCAGGTTTGAAACAGCATAATGGAAAAAACAAATGAGAAAAGCGACGTTCTGTAAAAACCCGTCTTGCTATCTCGTGCGAATCTATTCATCCCGTTCTTATTCGTTTAACTCTGTCGAGGTTTGCCATGCAATTGCAACAATATTTTTACGCTTTTCTCAAATACGAGACTCTCCTTGACATAGCGAGCTCGCGAGAAATATTCCGCAATAGTAAAATTATCAAAGTAATAAAAATATAATACACTAGGTTGACAAATAAATTCGCGATAAGTAGTTTTGTAATTGGATTAGTAGTGTTCACACCGATATACCCGACCCGATATGGTTATTTAAGAATACTCTATATATGTATAAATACATAATCTACACTCCGGGACGAAAAGATAGCATACTTTGAAATTAATGTAATTTCTGTTTATTAAACAGTAGAAATTCAAGTTTTATTATATACATATTTTTAGTGTGTCTTTCTTAACATATATGAATGAAATGAAACGAAGCTTCATTAATTTATCTATTATTATTGAATGAAGTAGAATTATTAACGAAATATGAAGGTACAAAATTATAGTACACTTAACGAAAAACTTGAAATATAACAAAATTAATCGACAAAAATCAATGCCCAATACTTTGTAGGACCTCCTTTACAGCTAACAACTTTAATCATTCGGTTTAGTAAATATTTATACAATTTTTTAATACTGTTTTGGCTAATATTCTCCCATTCGGCCTAAATGCTCTACTTTGAATCGTTAATATTTTGAAATTGTCTGCCATTTTGATACACAGCTCCGGCAAGATGTCCCCAACAATTTTCAATAATGTTGAGATTGGAGATCTTGCTGACCACTCCAAAACACGAATAATTATTTAAGAAAAGTATTTATTGACCGCTTTCGCCGCGTGGACTGCGATATTATCTTGTTGTAAAATGTGTTTATTTGCAGCAATTCTTACATCACAAGTGTTTAGTTGTTCATTTATCATTTCAATATACCGTTCACTATTCATTCATCCTTTTATACATTTGATTTCTGTTTTACCCCAATATCCAATATCGGTCCAAATTATCACACAGCCGCTGCCCACGTAGCGGCGGCTTAAAAATTGCTGTTCTTCAGTCAAATTATGATAGTAATAGCCTACATCGTCTGGACCATCCAAATTAAATCTTTTTTCGTCAGTAAATATGACTCTTCGCCACATTGTCCTCATATTTGTATGCTTTTCGGCAAAATGTAAGCGCAACGATTTATGCTCCTTCTTTGACCAAGGTTTTTTCTGAAATTCTCTTCGCGCTAAGAAGTGCTGGCATTTTTGTAAAATACAACGTACATTCTTTCCGTTAGTATTTACGCCAACACTTTCGGCGATTTGTCTCGCAGTCATCCCCGAATTTTATGCTTTTTGTAAAGATAGTGGTTTATTTATTATCTATATTTGTATATAAATAGTTATACAAAAGCGAACAGTAATTAACATATAATACTGTGAACATAATAATTTGGTACAACTCGACTCTATGACTCTCTGAAGCGGACTACTTCCTTGGTCCTTTCTCTCCTGCGTTGCTACCCTGCTAATACTTAGCACTCCCGCTAGATGGCGCGCCAGACATAAATGTACAATACTTAACACTTTTCTCAATGTTGCACGTTTTTCACGGGCAGTTAAACTTTTTGGACGCCCAGAACTTTTTTTATTCCCGTAATTTTCAGGATTTTTTAGCAAGCTCATAATAACTTTTCGGCATCTATTTAAAATTTTTGATATTTGTGTAATTCAATCTTGTTCTTCCTGTAACTTCAATATCGTGTGCACTTCACATACACTTAGTTTTTCTCCACGACCCATTCTTAATACTTTAGTATGTTGCTTTATTAAATAAGCACGAAAGAAGCTAGTACCCACTTTATCAATTACGTTTTGCAATGAATATTTGCTCTTCAGTAACTTCTGCACAACTGACAAATGTAAAACTGCTATTTGTGCTATCATTTTGTCCCGCTTGTGTGCCCCAATATTTACGTTTTCATGTCGAAAATTCTATTGAAGTAAATATGGTGGATGATATTCAGTACATTGTACGTACAGGCATGTCAGAATATGTTGACATATTAAAATATTCATTCTCTTCAGTTTAATGTATCAAGTGGGAAAAATAGATGATGTGCTATCTTTTTTGTCCCGGAGTGTAGAAGCAACAAATGTCAAATTAAAAATTGCTTTTCTATTTATATGAAATGTATGATTAATTTAAAGAAAACCTCCCCTTTGGTCTATTTTTGACTAGAATATCCGCTTAACACGAGGACAAACAGTTCTTTCGTGTATCGAGGGAAATCGTTGGCTAAGCAGGCGAATTCTGTCGATTTTAACCCCGTTAATCCCATTCGGAAAGCACTGGAGTCTCGTTTGCGAACCGTCGAGCACTTTTATCTGTTGAAAAGGCAGCCGCGATATATGCATATTTCCGCTTTGATAAGCAACACCGTCCGGGAAGCTTCCCGGGTAAATTCGAGGTGCGGGACGGGCCAAACGTGACCGTCGTGGGAACAAGAGGAAAAATAAGATTCAGCGGACAACACGGAAAAGGCGGAAAAGGCAAAAAAGGCGGGAAAGGACGGGGAAAATAGCGGAGGAAAGAAAATACTTGGTTACCTATATCGCCGTCCGACTGGGGCATAAACTCTTGCAGTTCTTTGATCAGCTCTCGAATCTCCTCCGAGTCCTTTTTGATGCTGCACAGCTCCTCCTCGTGGAAGTTGGGCGTGATCTGCTTGCACAGGAGGATCTGAGAGATCACGTTGCCGATGTTCGACGGCCCGGTCCGGGAATCTGAAGCGGAACAACCGAAACAAACTTGAAACCACGAATCCCCGGAACTGGAAGAAATGACGCTTAAAGGATCGAGGTCTAACAAAGGTTAACCGCTCACACCTGTATCTTCGCGTTAAACCCCTTGAGAATTAGCTACAATTGAATTATCCCTTGAATTAAAGGGAACAGGCATTTCTTGGAGTCAAAAAAATCGAATTCCTTTTTTATTCAAAAGAAGGTAGTTCTTGCCCAGTTTTTAAGAAAGGATGCGCGTTCATTTTATACAAGATAGGTAGCATAAAATAATGAAAAAGTATTGATTCGAAAAGAAAGTTCTTGCAATTAAGTTGGAAGCTAAAAAGACAAACGAATTATCTTTGCATGATCGTTTTTATGGTACGCGACGCAGATAGAATAAGCTGCTTAACGATGCACCGATCAAAGTTAAAGTAATACAGAGAAGGTAATTATAATGATTTCCATTCAGAAATGTTGAAGCCAACATTTTGCTCATCTCGGCACATTAAAATGAACATGAAGATTGTTGTAATTAGTGTTTTGAAACACCTAAGCCCAGGAGGGTTAATTAATTCGTGTAGTTTATGCTCGATATCTTTGGTTCTTTCCCGCTAATAATTTTTAAAGGAATTCTCAGTTTATTTAGTTAGTGAAAAATGACCGTTTGGTGCATATTTAGGTTATCATTTCTCTCGTCGGGTTCAAAGCCTACGTAAATATTTTTATATCGTGATAAATTCGCCGCTGATATTATGCGGGACTAGGGGAAGATCCTCCGCGATAAGAACTTAATAAAAAGTTTAATCGGGATACCTTGTTTCAGACTATCTCGATGCCGTTCTGCTAAAAGCGTGTTAACGCAGAGTTGCAACACGAAACGCAACATAACATGACCCGTATTAAATGTTTTATCCAACATACAGATTTTTATGCCATTGAAACTTCCTGCCAACACTTAAGTGGACTTTGAAAATGTTATTCATTTAATCCAAAATTTACATGGACATTAACTTTGCTTGTACAGTGGAAATCGGTACTGTTCGTTCGTCGTTCCAACTATGGAGAAAACGGTTAAGTTAGGATAGCCACGAACACGGCGCTTAGGTGTTCGTTCACGGGACAGGTCAGCCTATGCATAATTTGCTTTATCAACGCACAACGTAACAACGGATCTAGACGGAGACACCCGGGGAAGTTCCGGGCCGATTATGGCAGCACGAGTGGAAGTTACCGCAGGATCTAGTCCGCCGCGCCGTACGACCTCAACAACTTGTCACTGGGTCGTCCCGATGTTACATTCATGAAGAGAACGCGCAACGGGCCTCGTTGTCGATTTATTTAAACAGCGCGGTGTGACCCTGACCCGGTCGGTTTGTTCTCGGGAATTGAACAAAAGGGATTGTACAACTCACCGTAATACCCGGTCATGTCCATGGGCACGATACGGATTAGGTTCTCGCTCTTGCAGAGTTCGCGCAGGAATAATTGAACGACATTGAACAGCAGCATCAGATTCGGACAGTCCACAGGGATCCCAATGTCCGTGGTTCTGCAAAACGAGACACACGGCTCTGTTGGGTTATGGTCTCTTATTAGAGGAGGAAGTGGTAATGTGCCCTCCTCATGCTCATATTACAAGACATTTAGCGGAAAACGGTACAATTTGTTGGAACTACTGAATTTATACAGGGTGTTTACCTACAGGTGGGAGAAAATTTAAGGGGTGGTTCTCGACGATAATCTAAGACGAAAATGAAGAATAAAAAAATTGCGATTTCGGCTTCGTTATTTAGTTATTAACAATTAAAAATCCGCCTAAAATGCTGCAACACTTCTAACAAAAGTGTACGTTGCGTACGTCACACAGGCGCGCGACAGTCTCGTATCAAGTGACAAACGCATGCATACCTTGGTTCTCATTTTGGGCCCCAGCGAGGTGAAAATGTTTAAAAAATCGTTGGACGACATTGAACCTACCTACTCGTTAAAATCCACAAGGGCATTTCTAATATCCGCCCTATGGAATTATCGAGTAGAAGGGGTCAATGCCCTTTCACTTTTAAATTCTTCTCACACATATCCACAAATCCTTATTCTGCTCTATAATTGTTCATAACACCGTACTTAATATACTGGAGGAAACGCTCTATCACTATTTACAATATCATACACACGCACTACCAGTTTCTGCGAACGGAAATCTTCGACGCGTGCGAGAAGAATCGTCCGAACAAGCTAGCATCCGTATGCACACTGATCCAAGACAGCTGATTGGGTCAATGCACACACATGAAATATTTCGCGGTCACAGACAGAATGAGAAGGAATCACGAAATTCGTGAAAACAGGATAGACAATGTATTGGTATAGCAACGCGCGACGTTTGGGCGATAGTTTGCTGTAGATCTTCATTTGTTTTATCGATCTGGTATCGACCTCATCAGCTGTCTTGAATCAGTATGCATACGGATGCTCTAGCTTGTACGAACGATTCTTCTCGCACGCGTCGAAGATTTCCGTTCGCAGAAATCACACACGACCTCAAGATGTCCGTTCCGTCTGTGAACGAGTCTCGCGACGTAAATCAAGTTCCATAAAGTGCGGTGTTTCAACATTAAAGGATTACCAGTTCTTTACATTCTCCTCATTTCCCTCAGTAAACTTGTACTCTCTGTAAACTCGTAGTGCGTGTGTATAATATCGTAAATAGTGCTAGAGCGTTTATTCCAGTATATTAAGTACGGTGTTATGAACAATTATAGTGCAGAATAATGATTTGTGGATATGTGTGAGAAGAATTTAAAAGTGAAAGGGCATTGACCCCTTCTACTCGATAATTCCATAGGGCGGATATTAGAAATGCCCTTGTGGATTTTAACGAGTAGGTAGGTTCAATGTCGTCCAACGATTTTTTAAACATTTTCACCTCGCTGGGGCCCAAAATGAGAACCAAGGTATGCATGCGTTTGTCACTTGATACGAGACTGTCGCGCGCCTGTGTGACGTACGCAACGTACACTTTTGTTAGAAGTGTTGCAGCATTTTAGGCGGATTTTTAATTGTTAATAACTAAATAACGAAGCCGAAATCGCAATTTTTTTATTCTTCATTTTCGTCTTAAATTATCGTCGAGAACCACCCCTTAAATTTTCTCCCACCTGTAGGTAAACACCCTGTATGTAAAGGAACAACTATTCCTCTAGATCAGCGGTTTCCAACCGGGGAGGAACATTGAGAACAGCATCAAACTCGGGGATGACTGCGAGACAAATCGCCGAAAGTGTTGGCGTAAATACTAACGGAAAGAATGTACGTTGTATTTTACAAAAATGCCAGCACTTCTTAGCGCGAAGAGAATTTCAGAAAAAACCTTGGTCAAAGAAGGAGCATAAATCGTTGCGCTTACATTTTGCCGAAAAGCATACAAATATGAGGACAATGTGGCGAAGAGTCATATTTACTGACGAAAAAAGATTTAATTTGGATGGTCCAGACGATGTAGGCTATTACTATCATAATTTGACTGAAGAACAGCAATTTTTAAGCCGCCGCTACGTGGGCAGCGGCTGTGTGATAATTTGGACCGATATTGGATATTGGGGTAAAACAGAAATCAAATGTATAAAAGGATGAATGAATAGTGAACGGTATATTGAAATGATAAATGAACAACTAAACACTTGTGATGTAAGAATTGCTGCAAATAAACACATTTTACAACAAGATAATATCGCAGTCCACGCGGCGAAAGCGGTCAAGAAATACTTTTCTTAAATAATTATTCGTGTTTTGGAGTGGTCAGCAAGATCTCCAATCTCAACATTATTGAAAATTGTTGGGGACATCTTGCCGGAGCTGTGTATCAAAATGGCAGACAATTTCAAAATATTAACGATTCAAAGTAGAGCATTTTGGACGAATGGGAGAATATTAGCCAAAACAGTATTAAAAAATTGTATACATATACAGGGTGAGTCCGAAGAAACAGAACACCTAAATATCTCTGTTACTTTCCGTTGTACAAAAAAACTTCTTGGGGCAAAGTTACACTGTTTGAAGGGCCACATGTAACGGTGTAAGGAAAAAATTTTCAAGGTCATTTTTTTACAAGATTTCAAGGTCATCGATATTTTTTGAAATGAAATGAGGTATTTTTTAATACATCAATCGATGCAGCTGCACATTTGTTGTAAAAAAGTACTAACCTATGTACGTCGAAAAGTTAGTAGCTCACGAGATATTTCAATTTAAATAACTCCAAAATACCATTACTGTCGTACTAACAATAAGACGTTACACAAGTAAGTAAACACTAACGCCTTAGTACGACAGTAATGGTATTTTGGAGTTATTTAAATTGAAATATCTCCTGAACTATTAACTTTTCGACATACATAGGTTAGTACTTTTTTATAAAGAATGTCCAGCTGCATCGATTGATGTATTAAAAAATACTTCATTCCATTTAAAAAAACATCGATAACCTTGAAATCTCATAAAAATGACCTTGAAATTTTTTTTCCTTTACACCGTTATATGTGGACCTTCAAACAGTGTAACTTTGTCCTACGAAGTTTGTTTGTACAAGGAAAAGTAACGGAGATATTGAGCTGTTCAGAGTTATGTGGGCCACCCTGTATGTTAAGAAAGACATACTAACAATATGTGTATAAAAAAACTTGAATTTCTAATGTTTAATAAACAGAAATTACATTAATTTCAAAGTGTGCTATCTTTTCGTCCCGGAGTGTATTACTTTTACTCTTAGAACAGTTTCAAAAATGACTTATTTTCATAATACATATTAAATTTAATGAAACTATTTTTCAAATATAACCTTATTATTAGTTAACCAACATTTTCAACAAAAACTCAAATGAATTTATGTTATGGACCAGACTTGAAGAAATATGAAACTGGGTGTCACGTTACCATCCTTTCTCTTATTTACTTTGGGTAACTGTTGCTCGTTAAAGATTTTCATCGGTTAATGAAAAGAAATCCCACTACAGCGATACTTACTACTTTTGCCCTTTACCCGGTCGCTGGGAACACGGCTACCGGGCTCACCGAATTAATTATTTGAAAAATTCAAAGCTCCGCGACGCCGAGAAATCGAAGAGAAACGCCGCGGGACCAATTAAAGACTATCCTTGGCGTTCGCCGTTATTTTATTTTTGCAGTGTGTGGGAATATTGGCCAGGAATTTTAGTTGAAGGAAACGTGGAATATTGGTAGTGGCTGTTGCGAGGTCCAAATATTCCTCCGACCATTTTTATTGGAAATTTTTGGGGAACTTTCAATTAATTCATTTATTGCAATCTATTGAATGAAAAATGCAATGTCCGGGCGCTGGCCGCTATTTTAATTTCTCTGCGTATACATACTGACATACTGAATAGGAATACCGCCAGCAGTAATTATGAGGTTTAAATATTCCTTTGTACTGTAATACTTGAACTTTTCTTTAGTAATTGTGAAATACACTCCTCAAAAGAATTAAGGGATCACTTGTGCGAACCCGAAAAATTGCTCCCACTTTACGTGATCATAACTCCCTCAAAAATTACCGTATCGATCTCGTTAAACAATGGTTTGAAAGCCTGAAACCTCTAGTTTCAGATGCTCCGTTTCAAATCGTTGCATTGTTGGTTTTTGTTTAAAGTTACTGCGAGATGAAGACAACATTGACGGTTAACAAAAATTTTGTGCAACTTTGGAACATCAACAAGGAGCAACAAATTTTTTTCATAAATCGCGTTAATATCGTTTGGAAAGGCTATCTTTCCTGTGTAAAATGTGTGGTTGTTGATTCTTGTGCGACCTTTTTGTTCGAGTTATTCAACATTGAAGTAAATATGGGCTTTCTAACTTTAACTGGCTCCAGAAAACGAAAAAATTATCGTAGAATCTTGTGCAAAAAAGCAATAGAAAGAGCATTTCTTTCTCTTCAAGGCACTTCGTTTGTTTTTTCAATTTCAGTAATATTTCGATATACCAGGTGTTTCTGAAAATATGCTTAAAAAAATGCACAATTTCCATTTTTCCTTTAACTCGCTATATCTCGGCGAGAAATGATCGTAATGCCATGATCCAAACGTCAGATTGAAGCAGAGATTCTACCGATTCGATTGAGTACCCCGTGAACTCGCTGCGGCAATTGTTTACTCATGGCAGCTGTGTTTGAAGATAGTGCTTCGCAGAAATTAGCACGCCACGTACAGCGGCTGCCTGACATCTCTGAATACTGTTCAACTTTTATTTCAAACATTTTGTCGTCAGATTATCCGAACTCGTGGAAAGTAGTGATAATTGAATATGCTTTGATTTCGATGTACTGAGTTGTGATAGGTGTACAAACTCTTCACAGATTTAATTCTGTTATCATCTAAATTAGTATTGTTATTAATATTTGAACATTACCAATTATTCTGTAAGTTTTTTCCGATTTTTATTTCCTGGTCTTATAGCTGGAGTCAAGACAAATACAACGACCTTCTTATTTATGACCCTGAGCCCATAAATAACGCTACAATATTGTAGGATCTCAGGAAAAATGAGGGCACCGCCGCCGCGGGAATCGAACCCTGGCCCCACTGGTGGTAGCCGATCGGCTAACGCGCTCACCCACGGAACCCTCCCTTCTTCCCAATCTCCTACAGTATACTTGTTCTGGGGGTCCTGATCCCACAATATTTTATTCCCGTTTTACAGCGAAACACCCCACTGTGCGCCGGCCCACAGTGGAAAATTTGGACCTAACTCGATTCAAAATCAAAGATCTTTCGATAGAAATGAGGTAGAGCGAAGAAATTTTTGAAAAATTAAAGCTGAAACTTTACAGAATATGGGAAAAATAGGGAGATACGAACGTTTTTTAACATTGAGAAAATTCGTTAAACATGTAGAATTTCAAGAAAATGTGGTTTCTCCAGTGCCACGAGCGAAAAAAAGTTTTTTTACTATAATCTCCCAAATTTCCCATATACTGCGAAGTTTCAGCTTTAATTTAAAAAAAATTTCACCGCTCAAAAAAGTTGCACAAAATTTTTGTTAACCGTCAATGTTGTCTTCATCTCGCAGTAACTTTAAACAAAAACCAACAATGCAACGATTTGAAACGGAGCATCTGAAACTAGAGGTTTCAGGCTTTCAAACCATTGTTTAACGAGATCGATACGGTAATTTTTGAGGGAGTTATGATCACGTAAAGTGGGAGCAATTTTTCGGGTTCGCACAAGTGATCCCTTAATTCTTGTGTGGAGTGTAGTTCGTTAATATTTCGAGGCGAAACTAGGTATATGCCCAAAATGTTCTCAAACTATTGGGAACTTAACTGACTAATCCTAGTATTCCCATGAAATAGCAAGGGGTGGGCTCGTCGAATTCACGAGTCAGGAAACTTTGTACTCTCACCGATTACTCTTGAGCGGAAGTTTTTGATGAATCGTTTGAGAATCTTTTGTGCAAGAATAGAGGATCCTCGTAAACTCCCACATTCTTAACGAGAAAGACGTCTACTATAAACGAAAATAGTGTCAATAACAAATTTAATGATCATAAGTAGACTGCGGATCTTTGTGCAAATCAAAATGTTCTGTATCAATTACAAGATACTGGAATGCAATAAAAATTTCTTTCTGCCTTTAATAATTCGTATTTAATGATATAGGTACTGGAGCCAATTATTGTTGTGTTGTAAACACGAACACATTATAACAAATGTATCGACACCAAAATAAATACCGGGACGCACCCTGAAGTACAATAAAATTGTTAATGAACTTTCACGATCGTGAAACTCTTCCCTGATAAATTGGTCATGTTCCAATATTTTCGAAACTGTAATACAGTAATTTTTCGATCGGAGTCCCAACACCCGTGTGTTGAACGGACTTGGGTAGCGTAGAGAGGCTATTTTTTTATGACTCCGTCGACCGCGCCGAGACTTCAAACGACGAGCCGAACATAGAGAAGGACAGAATGAAATATGATCGTGTGTTCGAAGCGTGTCGCTGTCGCCGGCACAGTTTAAAGGCCCGTGCGTCATCACAATGAAACACCAAAATCTTAACTTCTTTATTTTCAATGATATCATTATGGAACTTTCACCAACATATTCGTGGCATTTTTCTAATGCAAAATGATACCAAATACGATACAATTGGGCCAATATTTAGTACTTTAATCGACGATGAAAGTTTCGAACGCAACGAAGAACAGCGACAACACGGGACTTTGAACTGTGCCGGCGGCGGCTACTGTTCGCGTCTCTTTCTTTCCAATACGCTCTTCTTCGTTGCGTTCGAAACTTTCATCGTCGATTAAACCACTAAATATTGGCCCAATTATATCGTTCTTAGTACCATTTTAATCAGCGAAACGCCAGAAATAAGCTAGTTAAAGTCCCATAAACTGATCATTAAAATTAAGAAGTTTGAGACTTCGATTCAGTCGAGTCAATGTGTGGTGTTCACACCGATATACCCGAGCCGAGATCAAACATCGCCGCCCTACGGCGCGGCGCAGCGTTGGCCGGCAGTGGAGTGAGTAGGCACTGGACTACGGTTAGATAGGCGACTCAGGACTCCGATTGAAGATTTACTGTACCTTCCCTAAAACACAAAAAAGTTCACAAGCGAACAAAATGTTGCGAAAAACTTTAACTTTCGACGACACCGGGCTTTTATAAGATTAAGAATAAATTTTTCAAATCGACTTTTGACCGGGTAGCTCGTGCAGATAGCCCACTGTGCGTCGGTGACGAAATATTTGAGCACGCTGTCGGTTCTGGAAGAAGGGACGAGAGCCTAGAGAGTGTTTAATTCGTAACGAGGCCGGTTCCGCTTGGCTTCTCGTCTCGCCGCGGCCACTTGCTTCCTGTTCGTGTAGAACCAGGGCCGAGAGAAACGGCGAAATTAACGAAGTTCGCCGTCGCGGCTCGCGAAACAGAACCGTGGACCGGTCATAAAAACGAGGGGCCGACGCGACGCGAAGTCGACGAGACGCAAAAAAATGTTTCCTGACCGTTTTACGGCCGCGTAAATCGAGCCGAGGCCTAAACTCGACTCTGCGGAGGTGGCTTCGCTTCGCGTGACTTTCTCCATCCGTTTCACCCTTTCGCCGGACGGGACACGGAAAAAGATGACTTGTACGTGTTCTCGTCCGGACGACCACCATTATTTTGGTATCGTAAAAATCTAATAAAACGTCTGAACCGTGCCGGCCGTCAATTTGAATTACCCTTTAAGGGGCAGTAACACGTGAACGCTGCAAACTTTAACAATTTTCATGCATTTTCTTCAAAGCGATGCAAATTTTCTTTGTAATCGGTTTATATAGGGTGTTCATACATATTGGGGTTTCCAGTCTATGTTTGCATTATTCTATTTTTACCACGCTTATATTAGCTTGCCGAGTTGTCATTGTCGTTGTTGATGTTGTCGTTGTCGTTGTTGTATGCGTCAGATCATGAAATCGAATTTTAAACCATTTCCCGATGAGCTAGAGTCTTGAAGGCGGGTCAGTGGCTCAGGTGGTAGAGTGTCTGATTCGTAGCAGGAAGGCCAGGGTTCGATTCCCGGGGTGGCATAAATTTCCAAGGTGGTTTTTTCTCCTGCTACGGGCTCAGTGCCTACTGTCGGGGTCATGGGGCAACCAATGGTAACGATTTCCCCTTTCTCCAGGGAATCGGTAAAACTATTGGGAGCCCAAGTTTTGGGCATCCCGCCTCATAAGTGTACCTGCCGGCTCTATCTCCTCTGTTTGGGGGATAGAGTAAGGAAGGGAAGGGAAAAGGGGGGGGTGGTCAGCGAACAAATGGTACTACTGAGGAAACTGGGCATATGGACCCTACCAAAAAAACGGAATCAAAAACGCAAACGGAACATCACTTAAAAACCTTTAAGGGAAAGGCCGGGTGGACGGAGCTAATTGCTGAACACCGACCAGAACCGAGGATGGTGGTCCCATCCGAACAATCAGCCATATTTTCTAGGATGTGTCAAGCCCACCCAAGAAGGAAGATCCCGATGAAACTGATATCAAATCTCTAAGGAGACAGATTTCGGTGAAGTTGGTGAACCCTTCCTTCTCAACCCCATCGCGAAGTAGGTCGGCAGGTGAAGACCGAATGGAATTGATATCTCGGCCCAGCCGAGATTTCGATGAAGTCGGATTGGATCCGAAGTAGCAGTAACTTCTTCCCAATGGTCAAAAAAAAAAAAAAAAAACAATACGCGGTCCCTTGCATTTGTACTCCCAATAGACTCACAGCATAGGCGGGGAGGGATTAGCCCTAGAGGGTGTGGAATAGCCCTAGGGGAGGGTGTGGGTAAGTTGCTGGACTATCCGGAAACAGTGTAGGGACGGGTTCAAAACTTGACACATTCGACATGAAAATATGGTGAAGGGGGGGAGTCTAAAAGGGCAGGCGAGACACCCTGCAGGTCTGAAGGTGAGGGGGCCCGACGTTCACACCGAGCCGTAAAACAGCTCAAAAACTCACAAAAATTAGGTAGCATGGCCCGCTCATCAATGACGACCGACCCGTCTAGTAAGTCGACGACTCTGAAAATGGCCCGGGCCGAATAAAAACAGAGGGGACGGCTGAAAAACGAGGACAATTGCAACCCGCTAAAGGGCCGAGTGCCGGCAGCGCCAATTGTGATACTGGTGATGAAAGAACCGGTGTGCCCTAAGGAAGTGAGGGGCGGCCGAACCGCTCCTCCCCGGCAATAGCACTACTACTACTACTACTAGAGTCTTGAAACTTTAAACATAGCTCAGAACTGGGTGACAATACAATATTAAAAAACAAATTTAAGAAAAAACTGCCTCTAGGAGAAAAAAATTTTAATATTAACCGTCACACCTTGCCGCGCGACGCTCGGTAGTACGTCATCGCGGCCAGCGATTCCCACTCCGCGCGCCAGCGCTCCCTACACGTAGTGGACGTGTTCCCAACAGTGTTGTGAACTGGTACGGGAAAACTCGCGCATGCGCGACGATTCTAGCGTCACTGAAGTACAAAATCGGGCATCTTGGTTGCCCCGCATAGCTTCGCAAAATCTTTTCATCTCGATTTTCAAACATGACGTTTAACATGCGTATGTTATATTAAAATTTGATGTGTATGTACATGTAATATATAAATATATTCTAATTGTATATATACAGTAGCGGACAAAAGTTTAAGACCGCTCTAAAGAAGACGATAACTTTTTAAATATTGTACTATACGATTTGAACTTTTATTTATTTATACTTATGAAATTAGTTTACTAAAGGACGCGAAAAGAAATATTTTCAAAAATTGCAATTGATCGGAATTGTTGAAAAAATACTAAAAGTTGAATTTTTAACTTTTTTTATGTGGGCATATATTGAATATTTAAAAAATACGTATTGTAGATCTGTGTCAATCAAACATATTCTGAAAATTTCGTCACAATCGGTTGACGCTGCAATGAGCTACAAACGTTTAAAGATGGTAAAAATTGCAGATTTTCACTATTTTCGTAAATAAATCGTTCGCCCCAACTTGCCCCACAAGCTACGGACTGTAGAACGCAGATACGTTCCTGGATTCGCCGGGCATGCGCGAGTTTTCCCGTACCAGTTCACAACACTGGTTCCCAACAGAGTCGCTAGAAAGTGACCAAAGCAGCACTCGAGGGGAATACAAGGTACCCCCTCTAAAATGACCAGAGTAGAGTAATATATGTGACACGTTGCGCGTGCGCGGCGCAACGTCCCACTATTACTCTACTCAGGTCATCAGAGAGGGGGTACATCATCTCACCGTGACTCCCCTCATTTGGCAACACTGGTTCCCAGTCCGACTCATCCCCACTCCACTGGCCCACGTCGCATCGAAGGAGCTCAGTTTACTTACTGACAAGAGATTATACTTTTTATATAACCATCGCTTCGAAAGAGATTCACGACAATTGAACAGTTTTTCAGCGTTTACATGAAACAGATTCCTTAATGTTGCCGCTCTGGTTCTGTCACCCCCGCAGCCAGAGGTCGAGAGAATCGCACTTATCGTTCGCTGGCAGTTTCGAAGCCGAGAAACTTCCCTCGTACCCGCGGGTTATCGCAGTTTACATAGTTGCCGGGCGTGTTCGTCCCCTCGGATACCTCTCGTCCTATTATACTCGTCGATTAATCGGAATAAAGTCTCATCTGACAACGCGCCAGGGACTCGCGTCACAGACACTTGCCGTCCTTGCTGATTGGCTTACTCGAAACTGTTTAATGAGTTCGACGAGCTCTCGATCATGTACAGCGACAGCGACCACAGCGTTGATATCCGCACACTCTTGATAACAGAAAAATTGGTTTAACCCTCGGACATTCTTATATTACCTTCCCAAAAAGTATTCGATCACATTTAACTTTTAATTACTCAAATATGTAGAGAGAGAGAGAGAGAGTCTCACTCGGATACTTACAGTCTCAAAACTTCTTAGTGTTTCAAGCATAAACAAAGGTGTCGACTGCACTAGCAAATATCTGTTTTGCATTTAAGTAAGTATTTTATTCAATGAAAACTTATTTATGTTGGAGTCATATAAGGTTCCATGTAGGTACAATAAATAGTTATGTAGAAATCGGAGTGCGAGTAAGTAAAGGTTAAAAATCGCATAATTTACTTAAAGTTGAACCACATCGGATGAAATGTTCTGACGCGTTTAAAAATTGGTTAAAATTTTGAACAAATTGATTTTTTCACATTTTGTTTACGTACGGCAGAGTTGGGCAAAAATTTAATCAACGATTGATTGATTAATTAACGGCAATTAACAATTAATCTCCTTGTTTAGTCGTCAATCGGATAATTGATTAATGGTTAACTGCTGGAATTTCGAAATGAAATACGTAATCAGAACTGTATGAATACTGACAAAACTGTAAACTGAGTTTAGCTGTATGTCATTTGGTCTATAATACAAACTCTGTTTACGTGAATTTATGTTTGAAGTTATTAATCCTGGAAACCCAGGACCATGTTTTTGTTGAAATATATTATTATTTCTGTCAACTCTCCGCTCTCTGCTCCCTCACACTGTCTGTCTGCCTGCCTGCTTGCCTGTCTGCCTGCCTGCCTGCCTGTCTGCCTGCCTGCCTGCCTGTCTGCCTGTCTGCCTGTCTGCCTGTCTGCCTGTCTGCCAGTCTGCCTGTCTGCCTGCCTGCCTGTCTGCCTGCCTGTCTGCCTGCGTGCCTGCCTGCCTGCCTGCCTGCCTGTCTGCCTGTCTGCCTGTCTGCCTGTCTGCCTGCCTGCCTGCCTGTCTGCCTGCCTGTCTGCCTGTCTGCCTGTCTGCCTGCCTGCCTGTCTGCCTGCCTGCCTGCCTGCCTGCCTGCTTGCCTGCCTGCCTGCCTGTCTGCCTGCCTGCCTGCCTGTCTGCCTGTCTGCCTGTCTGCTTGCCTGCCTGCCTGTCTGCCTGCCTGCCTGCCTGCCTGCCTGTCTGCCTGCCTGCCTGTCTGCCTGCCTGCCTGCCTGCCTGCCTGCCTGCCTGCCTGCCTGTCTGCCTGTCTGCCTGTCTGCTTGCCTGCCTGCCTGTCTGCCTGCCTGCCTGTCTGCCTGCCTGCCTGTCTGCCTGTCTGCCTGTCTGCCTGCCTGTCTGCCTGTCTGCCTGCCTGCCTGCCTGTCTGCCTGCCTGCCTGCCTGTCCGCCTGTCTGCCTGTCTGCCTGCCTGCCTGCCTGCTTGCCTGCCTGCCTGCCTGCCTACCTGTCTGCCTGTCTGCCTGTCTGCCTGTCTGCCTGTCTGCCTGTCTGCCTGTCTGCCTGCCTGCCTGCTTGCCTGTCTGCCTGACTGCCTGTCTGCCTGCCTGCCTGCCTGTCTGCCTGCCTGCCTGCCTGTCTGCCTGCCTGTCTGCCTGTCTGCCTGTCTGCCTGTCTGCCTGTCTGCCTGTCTGCCTGCCTGCCTGCCTGCCTGCCTGTCTGCCTGTCTGCCTGTCTGCCTGTCTGCCTGTCTGCCTGTCTGTCTGCCTGCCTGCGTGTCTGCCTGTATTCCTGCCTGCCTATCTGCCAGTCTGCTTGCCTGCCTGCCTGCCTGCCTGCCTGTCTGCCTGCCTGCCTGCCTGTCTGCCTGTCCGCCTGTCTGCCTGTCTGCCTGTCTGCCTGTCTGCCTGTCTGCCTGTTTGCCTGTCTGCCTATCTGCCTGTCTGCCTATCTGCCTGTCTGCCTATCTGCCTGTCTGCCTGCACGCCTGCCTGCTTGCCTGCCTGTCTGCCTGCCTGCCTGTCGGCCTGTCTGCCTGCCTGTCTGTCTGCCTGTCTGCCTGCCTGCCTGCCTGCCTGCCTGTCTGCCTGCCTGCCTGCCTGTCCGCCTGTCTGCCTGTCTGCCTGTCTGCCTGTCTGCCTGTCTGCCTGTTTGCCTGTCTGCCTGCCTGCCTGCCTGCTTGCCTGCCTGCCTGCCTGCCTACCTGTCTGCCTGTCTGCCTGTCTGCCTGTCTGCCTGTCTGCCTGTCTGCCTGCCTGCCTGCTTGCCTGTCTCCCTGACTGCCTGTCTGTCTGCCTGCCTGCCTGTCTGCCTGCCTGCCTGCTTGCCTGTCTGCCTGCCTGCCTGCCTGCCTGTCTGCCTGTCTGCCTGTCTGCTTGCCTGCCTGCCTGTCTGCCTGCCTGCCTGCCTGCCTGCCTGTCTGCCTGCCTGCCTGTCTGCCTGTCTGCCTGCCTGTCTGCCTGTCTGCCTGCCTGCCTGCCTGCCTGCCTGTCTGCCTGCCTGCCTGCCTGTCTGCCTGTCCGCCTGTCTGCCTGTCTGCCTGTCTGCCTGTCTGCCTGTCTGCCTGTTTGCCTGTCTGCCTGCCTGCCTGCCTGCTTGCCTGCCTGCCTGCCTGCCTACCTGTCTGCCTGTCTGCCTGTCTGCCTGTCTGCCTGTCTGCCTGCCTGCCTGCTTGCCTGTCTGCCTGACTGCCTGTCTGCCTGCCTGCCTGCTTGCCTGTCTGCCTGACTGCCTGTCTGCCTACCTGCCTGCCTGTCTGCCTGCCTGCCTGCCTGCCTGCCTGTCTGCCTGCCTGTCTGCCTGTCTGCCTGTCTGCCTGTCTGCCTGCCTGCCTGCCTGCCTGCCTGCCTGCCTGCCAGCCTGTCTGCCTGTCTGCCTGTCTGCCTGTCTGTCTGCCTGCCTGCGTGTCTGCCTGTATTCCTGCCTGCCTATCTGCCAGTCTGCTTGCCTGCCTGCCTGCCTGCCTGCCTGCCTGCCTGCCTGTCTGCCTGTCTGCCTGCCTGTCTGCCTGCCTGTCTGCCTGTCTGCCTGTCTGCCTGCCTGCCTGCCTGCCTGCCTGCCTGTCTGCCTGTCTGCCTGCCTGCCTGCCTGCCTGTCTGCCTGTCTGCCTGTCTGCCTGTCTGCCTGTCTGCCTGCCTGCCTGCCTGCCTGCCTGCCTGTCTGCCTGTCTGCCTGTCTGCCTGTCTGCCTGTCTGCCTGTCTGCCAGTCTGCCTATCTGCCAGTCTGCCTGTCTGCCTGCCTGCCTGTCTGCCTGTCTGCCTGTCTGCCTATCTGCCTGTCTGCCTGCATGCCTGCCTGCTTGCCTGCCTGTCTGCCTGCCTGCCTGCCTGCCTGCCTGTCTGCCTGTCTGCCTGTCTGCCTGCCTGCCTGCCTGCCTGCCTGCCTGCCTGCCTGCCTGCCTGTCTGCCTGTCTGCCTGCCTGTCTGTCTGCCTGTCTGCCTGTCTGCCTGTCTGCCTGTCTGCCTGCCTGCCTGCCTGCCTGCCTGCCTGTCTGCCTGTCTGCCTGTCTGCCTGTCTGCCTGTCTCTCTGTCTCTCTGTCTGTCTCTCTGTCTGTCTGTCTGTCTCTCTGTCTGTCTGTCTGTCTCTCTGTCTGTCTGTCTGTCTGTTGGTCTGTCGGTTTGTCGATCTGTCGGTCTGTCGGTCTGTCTGTCTGTCGGTCTGTCGGTCTGTCTGTCTGTCTGTCCGTCCGTCCGTCCGTCCGTCCGTCCGTCCGTCCGTCCGTCCGTCCGTCTCTCTCTCTCTCTCTCTCTCTCTCTCTCTCTCTCTCTCTCTCTCCCCCTCCTTATTACAATTTATGGATAGATCGTGAGGCAGTATTGGGCGATAAATCAATTTATTTAAATAAAAATTTAAATAATAAGTTATTTGTTATTTGGATATTCAAATAAAACGCAAAAATAATCATTTATTATTTGAGCAAGTCTAAATGAATTTATTTAAAATAATAAAGTTAATTTGGTTTGCGAATACAATTTGCAATTATTATTTGTACTAACAAATAATAAATTAAATTGTATTTTTATTCATTAATCCGCCGTCCGGACGGGCCCGACCACCGGCGGTATAACTGAAAAGGTTGCTATAGCAGTCAAAAAACGTGCACGTGTTCATTGTATATATACAAAATCCAAGAAATAAGAGAAGACCAAAAGCTATTTATTTGATTTCCACCTCAATCGAAATAATAAACTAGAGGGCTATTGTTGCTCGCTCGCGAGTAGGGTTGTTTTTGCTCGCTCGCTTCGCGAGCTCGCGGGTACGACTGCTCTTGCGAGAGGGTTAGTGATACGCATGGCGAGTAGGGCCTACTGATATTAATGTTTTTTATTTGGTGTGTGACTCTCCAAGAGTCACACAAAGAACTTCCCGATTCGTTACTCCTTCGCCAACATCGCTAGCATCGTTTTTTTTTGTACTTTCATCGATATTCTCCCAAACTGTATTCTTGGGAGATGAGATGATGAATTCACTGTTGCATTGGAATAACTTTCGATTATTCCAAGCGGTAACATTAGCATCAGTTAAAAAAGAAAAATTTTTTTTAAATCTAAAAAAAAAAATTTTTTTAAATCTAAAAAAAAAATTAAGAAAAAAATTCTTTTTTATGTAATTGCGTTTGGTTCTCTGGTGGAAAATTTTCGTCCTCCCTTATAAACTGCATTGTAGAATCAACTCTTTTCGAAAAAAAAGTAAAAATCTAAAAAACTACTTGACCAATATGGACCAAAATCTAATCAGCTCTAAGTTACGACGGGGCACATCGATTGCATCATTCATCATCCTGATCGCGTTGTTACTTTTTCTGAAAACGTTAACGAAAAATTTGATACCATACAAACGGACATACGCACGCACGCACGCACACACATACAAACATTTTGATAAAAATAGTCTAAAATGACTCCAATGACCATGAAACGTGAAGATCTGCTAAAAAATCGATTTTCGATTTTCGGGGTAATTACAGTAACTTCCCTATGAATCGGGAAGTTAATAATCTTTTATTTACAACTAAGAAATAAAATTGTATTTAAATAAAAAGTTTAGTTACTATTTGCAATTAAAATCACACGTTTATTTATTATTTAATTATGTATTATTTAAACAAGAAATAAGAGAAGACCAAAAGCTATTTATTTGATATCCACCTTAATCTAAATAATAAATAATCTTTTATTTGCAAATAAGAAATAAAATTGTATTTAAATAAAAAGTTTAGTTATTATTTGCAATTAAAAACACAAGTTTATTTATTATGTAATTATTTATTATTTGAAATAAAATTTGCCCAACACTGCCGTGAGGCGATTAACTTCAACAATTGATTAAATCGTCCGATTTTTCGATGATTCCTTTCTTTAATCAACGATTGACGATTAAATCAATCGATTGAGTCAATCGCCGATTTTTCGACGATGTCTTTATTTAATCAACGATTGACGATTAACTTCATCAATCGTAGATTTCTCGACGATTGCTTTTTTTAATCGTACACATTAATCAATCAATCATGATTAAAATTTTAATCGATTAATGCCCAACTCTGACATACGGATCAATTTTCAGAAAATTATGCGAATACTATTTGCCACGAGTTGTAGCTGTACAACAAATGAATTCGTGGCCATCATATAATTGATAAATTGTAATCTTATATTAAATTCATATTTCCTACTGGGTTCCCCAGCTCTCGTCTAGTTTTAGGAAAAAAAGATGATTGACAAGAAAAAAAAGTGGTGTTCGATCCAACGAGCTTCAGCATATACGCCCACATATCTCTCGGTTATCTCCGCTCCCGCCAAGACGGAAAATACCTGAATATATCGGGGGCGGTAAATGTCGTGAAGAAATGTTCCGTGGAAAATTGCTTATAGACTTCCGCCGGCGAAACGTCCGAGCGTGGTATTTACGCGAAAAATTGTCCCCGTTTGGAATCGTCGCGTCGGATCGATCGTGCTTTGCATAAACGGTTCGGTGGAAAATCAGCCGCGATAGGTGATCGACGCGTTAATTACGGGGGGCACGTGGAGTGCAGAATGGTTAGGTAGAAGGGGGTGGGCGGGGGGGTGCGGGTGGGCTGGCAGTTTATCGACAGCGCACGAATTTTGCAGAAACACGAAAAGAAACGGGAAGTTCGTGTCGCGGTGACGCGCAATCGATACCTGGGGGCAACGTGATTCCAGATAGCCGGCACGGGATACGTTTATTATTGTATGATATTAACGAGAAGTCGACGAGAGCGTTCGTTGGCCAGATAGATCGAGGACTCATCACTCGAAGCAGTTCGCGGCGAAAAGTCGTTTTATCGATAGAGCGACGTTTTCGAATTTGTTATGTACATTTATATTGCTTCCCGAGGGTTCATTGTTCTCACATTGTTCAACGAAGACTATATACAGGGTGCCCCAAAAATGTTGCATATCCTTGATTGTGTTAATTCCCGAGGTTATTCGAAGTAACTTTTTTGCCGAAAATCGAGGACCAATCCCAGCGCGGATACAGCATAATACCTTAACGAAGCCGCGGGGAACATTTTTGCAAAGGAAAAAGTGGCTTCAAATGATCTTGGTAACTTGCAGTGAATAGCCGATTAAGATGGTCAAAACTGCCCTTAGAGGCTTTTCAATGGCTCTTGAACCATTCGAAAGCTGACCAATAAAAACCCATCTGAGTAAAATTTCAGCCCTCTAGCTTGCCTGTGAAGGTAGTTATAGGGTAAATTAGATTTCGCGCTTTTCCGCTCATTTTCTGCTCTCGGATGTTTCCTAAAATTCTGAAAAAAATATGGCACGTGTCGGGTCTTAAGACGCATTTTATAGAATTTTTTCAGATTTTTTGGTTGCAAACTATGGTCGTGAAAAATGAAAAACACTCAAAACGTCGGAAAAATGAAGATTTCTCAAAAATATGAAAACATGCTATTTTACTGTTTAGTGCCCTAATAAGCTACCATCAAAAGCAGTGTCCTCGATTTTTTTCAGATTTTTTGTTGTGGTAGATCATTGTCAAAAACAATAAGAACCAAACTGCTTCGACGTTTTTGCTGCTAGAAGGAAAGTGTTACGAGCCAGGGTCGCGAGCAGCACGAGTGGTCGGCAAAGGGTTATTAACCCAGGCATATGGTATCAATTTGTTAGTTAAGGTACGCGGACGAACCCAATGCGAAATTGGGGAGCCACTAAATAGGAATATAGACAGCGAGGACGAACCTGACGCGAAGTCAGGGAACTGCTATGAAGGTGAAACTTCGTAAACGAACCCAATTTGAAATTGGGAAGTCACTAGGAACGACGCGCAGACGAACCCGATGCGAAACCGGGGAGCTGCTAGGAGGTTGTAGAATCAGCGCGGACGAACCCAATGCGAAATTGGGGAGCCGCTGGGAAGTTGGATAAAAGCACAGACGAACCCGATGCGAAATCAGGGAGCTGTTAGGATGCGGACCAACCTGATGCGAAATCAGGGAGTCGCTAAGATAGTTAGTAGGCCTCGTAACTAATATAATCTAATTGATACAACCCGAGCGGTAAGGTTGTATCGTGTGGGAACGTTCAATTACTATATTAGGATTTTGGACAATATTTATGGGTTCAATAAATTTGCTCTAATTACCAAAGAACACAAATACAGGGTGGCCCACATAACTCTGAACAGCTCAATATCTCCGTTACTTTTCGTTGTACAAAAAAACTTCGTAGGACAAAGTTACACTGTTTGAAGGGCCACATATAACGGTGTAAGGGAAAAAAAATTTCAAGGTAATTTTTATGAGATTTCAAGGTTATCGATGTTTTTTTAAATCGAATGAGGTATTTTTTAATACATCAATCGATGCAGCTGGACATTCTTTACAAAAAAGTACTAACCTATGTATGTCGAAAAGTTAGTAGTTCAGGAGATATTTCAATTTAAATAACTCCAAAATACCATTACTGTCGTACTAAGACGTTACACAAGTAAGTAAACACTAACGCCTTAGTACGACAGTAATGGTATTTTGGAGTTATTTAAATTGAAATATCTCCTGAACTACTAACTTTTCGACATATATAGGTTAGTACTTTTTTATAAAGAATGTCCAGCTGCATCGATTTATGTATTAAAAAATACCTCATTCCATTTAAAAAAACATCGATAACCTTGAAATCTCATAAAAATGACCTTGAAATTTTTTTCCTTTACACCGTTATATGTGGACCTTCAAACAGTGTAACTTTGTCCTACGAAGTTTTTTGTACAACGAAAAGTAACGGAGATATTGAGCTGTTCAGAGTTATGTGGGCCACCCTGTATATTCTAATTATGAAGATGTGTGATACAAGAGTGTAATTGTCGCGATTGGAATGTAAATAAAAGATATAGAATGTAGAAGAAAGGAATTTACCTAACTATGAATGCTCGGTTTTGACGCACTGGCAATGCGGGGGACTCGGAAACAACTTTAATACTGCCTAATAGATTTCAAACCGAACTCGCGGAATCTATTTGGTTATACTTTGATCTGAAAGGTACTTTAGTCCGATCTCACTAGAAGTTGACTTTCCGAATTGCAGCACGACGTGACGCGATACGTGTCTACCGAAGTACTAACCCACGAGAGTAAGATTCTAAGGGTTTATATACCCCTACAATGAATGGAATACTCTGTTTATAATCTAATCGCGCTTAGAGATTAGGACTTAGGGCCAGACTCTCATTTTTGTCACTTCTAATGAGATCGGAGCCAGAACTCGGTCCTAAATCAAAGGGTTCAACTATGATATGAAAGGTTATCTAGGACGCTCCCTGCCAGAGACGATCTGGAAGAGATTTCTGTGAGAAAACGAACGGAATATATTCTCTATCCGTAACAAAAGCTAGACTTGCAGGTTTTACCGTGGGGGTCTATTAAGATCTAATTAGTGCTACTACATTGAATTAAGCAATTTTTTTACCTCAGAAATGCGATATGAGAGAGTGAAAAAATCGTCTCCTGTGGAATATATACCAAAATGTTTGAGACGCTTACAACATCACCGGTTGGCGTAATGGTTAAGGCTATTACGGAGTGGATATGCTAGGGTTCAAATCCTGGCCACCAGGAAGTTTTTTTTCCATGTATTATTTTTTATTTTCTCAATTTCTTATTATATGGTTTAGATCAGGCCTGGCCAACACGCGGCCCGCGGGTCTATACTCTATATCTTTGATATAATTGAGTTACAGTGTAACAAAGAAATGAAACAAATTTTTGCGTTCACATCAAAAATTAATTTTTAACTTCCCGATTTTATAGGGAAGTTATTGTAATTACCCCGAAAATCGAAAATCGATTTTTTAGCAGATCTTCACGTTTCATGGTCATTGGAGTCATTTTAGACTATTTTTATCAAAATGTTCGTATGTGTGTGTGTGTGTGTGTGTGTGTGTGTGTGCGTATGGCCGTTTCTATGTAATCAAATTTTTCGTTAACGTTTTCAGAAAAAGTAACAACGCGATCAGGATGATGAATGATGCAATCGATGTGCCCCGTCCTAACTTAGAGCTGATTAGATTTTGGTCCATTTTGGTCAAGTAGTTTTTTAGTTTTTTTCGGAAGGAGTTGATTAAACATTGCAATTTATACGAAAGGCGTATCCACCGAAGAAGTAAACGTAACTATATATATATATTTAGACATATTTAAAAAAAAAATTTTTTTATATAATTAAAAAAAAATTTTTTTAGAAAATTAAAAAAAAAATTTTTTTCTTGTTTTTTTAATTAAAAATACTTTTTTTTCCAATTATGCAACTAATGCTAATGTAACCGCTTACAATAATCGAAAATTATTCCACTGCAAGAGTGAGTTAATCATTGCCGAGAATACATTTTCAAAGAATATCGATGAAAGTACAAAAACATTTATATTACAATCTTTAAATAAACAATCAGTTCAAAACGAATTGTTAACTGAGATTAAATTGAAAATTAATATAAAATATATGATAATTAATAACATTGATGTTGAAGACGGATTGGTTAATGGAGCATGCGGAATATTAAAATTTATTACTTTTCAAGAAAATACTAAAGTTCCGTCTATATTCTGGTTAGATTTTCAATTGGCCATAGTAGGAGTGAACGTAAGAACTCGTTATCGTGATTATATGAAAAATGCAAATATAAATCAAAATTTAACACCAATAATAAAAAAATATCGAATCAAGTAAATATTTCGAGTGAAGAAAAATAACAAATCACACGTAGTCAATTTCCAGTGGTTTCTGCTGAAGCGATTGCGATTCATAAAAGTCAGGGACAAACATACGAGAAAGTATGTATGGATTTTAAAACATCAGAAATACGAACTTACAAATGTTGTATGTAGCACTGAGCAGAGTTTCAAAATTGAGCGGTTTATATATTTTGAGAAAATTTAAATTAATAGTATCGAAGAAAACCAAGATCAATACTGCAAACCCGGATAATGATGAGTTGTATCGTTTGCGAAAAACTAATTAAGACAATTTATATTGCAACATTAGTATGCTATAACAAGGAACCAAGCGAGCAACGAGCATACGATATTGGTTTAATGCGACGCCATATAGCAAACATTTTGATAAGTAGAAAACTATTAAATTTACCTGAAAACGTATAATATTCTTAAAACGTACACTTAATAAATAATAATAATAATATACAGCAACTAATGAATCGGGAAGTTCTTTGTGTGGCTCGTGGAGAGTCACACACAAAATGAAAGACATTAATAGCTGTGGGCCCTACTAGGATTGCGTACCACTAACATTCTCGCAAGAGCAGTCCTGCCCGCGAGCTCGCGAGGCGAGCGAGCAACAACAACCCTACTCGCGAGCGAGCGAAGCGAGCGAGCAACAATAGCCCTCTAGTTATAATACTTATATTACCTCCTAGAGATATTCCAAGTTAAGATATTTTGCACAGCGAGTTGCAAGTGCTTTTGGATCCACATATGTTTGTGAAACATTTTTTTTGAAGATGAAATTTACAAAGAGTTCATCACTTCATTGACTGATACCAATTTAGAAAACCAGCTAACAAAAGATGTGCAACGTCGAACATAAATATAGATTTACAAAAATTAAGTGGAAGAAAGGATAGACAAATATCTCATTAATTAAGACTCGAGAGTTAATTATATTGAATCATAGTGTAACAATAAAGTTTTATTCATTTTGTATTTGTATTACATTTTTTGAAAGCATGTATACCTAAATTGCGGCCCGCTAAATTGCGGACCGATTTGGCGGTCTGTCTCTTTCAATGGTTCTCAAGGGGACGCAGAGCCCCAGAGCGATGTCGCGGGGATGTGTGTGTTTAAACATCGCTTAAATCGCAATTAGCGTGCGTTTGACGTTCAAAACGCAGCAGAAATGATGCAGCAACACAACGCGACGTTACGAGAGGTTTGTCCCGTGATGTGGGCGAGCTCGATCGCGCTTGTCTGCACGCATCCGAGAGCACCCGGCGTAGCGGCCTCCTCTTCTCTGTGCGTGTGTTGTTATTAAGTAATTATGTAACGGGATGACGTATAATAATCGAACATGTAACGTCCCGATTGAATTTGCACGGAGATTGCGCCGGAGCCGACCTCAAATTGCCACCGGAAACTTCCAGCGCCGAGTGTTCCTTGTTCAACCACTACACGCCGAGCAAGTGGAATATGCAGATTTCGCGTTCGCCGGGCTCCTCGGCGTATTGTATCAGATCGCTGGGAAATAAAGCGTAGCCTGCATCAGTACATCGCCGGTAACGTTAAGACCCTCCAATTATTCATATTTGTCGCATCGACGTCCAGTTTCGGTCGAGTCAAAGGGAATCCTAATGGCCGCCATTTTGTGGCGATGATGGTTGCCGCGAAATAGGTTCGGCCGCAGCATCGGGAGTCAATTTTCTAATTTGCACAAAAGATTAATTAATGACTCGTCGACCCTAACTGCGGAACCCGGGAGACCAATGAAAGTTTCGCTCTCGCTCTCTTTGACCGAATCCCGTCGAAATTTGAAAAAACGCATTTGCATTCTAAAGGCCGCGGACCCGCTGGTTCGTTTTTCCAGCGGCGGATCAGCGCCGGGAAAGAATTAACGAGAACCCGAAGGGAAAGCGGAACACATGAAACATTTAGATTTTCATTAGAACCGGCGCGGCGCGGCGCACAATGGGCCAGATCGGCGCGCTAGCTGTTCACGCGTATTTCACCATTATTTCAAAACATAAAGACCACATTAAATATATCGTCGGATTCGTCTCGGCATCAGCTATAATATTATTGGATAAAAAATATATAGTTATAAATAAATAATGAAGGGAAACACAATTTTTTATTGAAAAAAAGAAATTATTGAAATTTTTTGTATTGAAGAAGACTGTAGAAGACTGAGTACTGATTACTTTTTGTAGGAAACATTTTTTTGTTACACCATCGGAAATGTCTGTAAACTCGTGTGAATAATGAATATTATTTGAAAACTGGTTATTCAAGCATTCAAACAAGAATAATTCATAATTATTGAATGAATGAAGTTTATTATATTTAATGAAATAATAAAAATGTGTTATTACTGTCTTATTTAAAAAATTACAAAAATTCAAACAAGATTAAGTATTATATTTTACAAAGTTATTGACTATATTCGATTGATCATTCGGATTTTCTGCTTATAACTCTGTTTATCTATGAATAAACAAAAATCTATACTATAATTCCTCTTAACAAATGTAAAATACAGGTCTTTAATATGAAAAAACTGCTCTGATGCTATACTACGATGCTGTTACTATAATCTCTCAAATACAAATGATTCAACTGTGAGCTAGTAATAAGTTCGAATGCTTATCAATTGTTGTATAATCTAAAAAATTCATAAGATAGGTCTGGGTTAGGTCTTTACACTCTTAAGAGCTGCTGAGTGGTCGTCAATGCGTCTCGCGCAACGCGATTCGCCGCGGAATTACGTGACACGCGACGGTTTAAACCATCATAATTTCCAAGTTTGGATCGATTTGGATGTGAAATTTGCAGGATCTTTTAGAGGAGAAGTTGCTGAAAATGTTCCACTTTGTTAGAGCACAACACTATATAATACTTTTAACTTATCCTTTGTCAAAGGTGAAAAACTTTGACGGTATTCCTTAGTTGACTAAGTATTTTTTTTTATAACAAATTATGAACATTAATGTTTAGTTCCTGGTGCGTTCTCAACATAGATATACATTTTTCATACAAAAAAAAATTGGGCACTTAATCTATAGTAGGTTTTCCAGGATATCGTTACGAAAAAAAGGAATTTTTTCGGTGATAAATCGTATCTAAAAAAGTTTAATCTTCGAACGCTTATTATAACGAGAGTTTTTAATAACTTTAATTAATATTATCGTTTTTGAATGTAATGGACATTTAAGAAACATCGTACATACGTTAAAAATCGATATGAGGACTTGGATTTTTTAGCTCATGAACAGCCAGCGCGTCGATCTGGCCCACTGTGCGGCGCGGCGCGGCGCTCAGCCGGAGAATTTTTCAAGGGCTCGGGAATCTTTGCAGATTGAACCGTGGTCACTGTTCTCCGGCGAAAGAACGCCAATCCTGCGGAATCGATAACATTCTTCGCCGTCGACTTCAAAGTCGCAGTCGTTCCTCGTGTTGTTTTTCACTCTGCTGCTAGGATCTTCGATTGTTGATTAAAGTGGTACCAGCAACGATTCACGTTTAACATCAAAATTGGCCAGTCTAGTCAATGATGTGGCGCCAATTTTATATTTTTTAATTATTTTGTAATTATTTACGTTCTGTGTTCGATCTACTAATTCTTACTATAAACGTATAAATTTCGCGACCTAATTATTACCATAAACTTGAACAGGATTCGGATAACTCTAATAAATAATGTACTTATATAAAACGTTATTGTTTTCAGAAACTTTTCATCGACAAGGAAGGACATAAAATATACCGAAGCTTCCAAAATATCAACATTTAATTCATTATTGAAGAGATTGTAACAGAAAAGACAGAAATGCATTCTTTTAACTGAATTTATTTTTGTCTGTCTTACGACTTAGTAAATTAATGATCTGAACTACCAATACCTATGTGTGGACTATGTGTAGACCACGCGTGAACTAATCAATAGTTTCAAGAATAGTTGCACTGCTCAAAATATTACTGTACACGACCTCGTCGAATTTGTTTGTTTAACGTCCAGTTAGGATTCATTGTTATTTACAGGAATCATCAGTTGATGCAAATAAATCCTTTTATACGAACCGCGTGTAAAAACTTCGACTTCAGGAAGACAACATTAAATAAATAGCCGGACGCTTGTAACGAATACTGCCACTTCACGAAAACCTCAAACGCAGCACGTTACTGCTCGAGAAAAAGGAGGACTCTCCCGGAACCATTTCACTCACCCACACTATCGCGACTTGACAAAATCCGACACGTTCCGGTTAACGATCTCGAAACAACTGAACTGTCCTCAGATAGTATTATTTAGGTGACGGCTTGTTTTCCCTGCAGTGTCATAAAAACAATCCTGTGTACGGGTTTCTCCCATTCTCCTACATTTTACTACGTTATTTACTACGTTTTTATTAACTTGCTCTCTTGTCTGTCTGTTTGTTCGGTACAAATTTTGAAATTGATTTTAAACTAACTTCCCGATGAGCTAGAGACTTGAAATTTTAAACATAACCCAGAACTGGAGGACAATGCAATATTAAAAAAAAATTTTAAAAAGCCTATCCGTTTAGGAGATATAAACTATTAAAAATTTAACCGTTACACCTCCCCGCGCGACGCTCAGTAGTAACCACTCGGTTTCCACTCTGACTCATCCCCACTCCACTGACCCGCTTCGTGTTTTCAAAGTTACTACGTATTATTATGCTATAATGTTTGTTTACCAAGCGAAAGAACAGTTACACCGAAATTCCCCGTCCGAATCTCTATCTTTGACATTTTACCGCGGCGTTTATTTTCGATAGGACGCGGTCGCAATACATGTCTCTGTTATAATCTCATCAAAATGTTTAAAATCGATTGAAAAATTTCACACACACAAAACTAAAAAACAGAAAATAATTATTTAAATAAAAATAAATTTTTAAAAAATACCACGTTTTTAAAACGGACTAAAAAGTATAAAATCATTTTTCCTAGCCCCATGCAGATTCCTAACCCTGTACAGATAGTCCTGAAAATTTGTGATTGTGAATTTTTAATACCTATGAAAATACTTGTAAGATTTAAAACGAAAAACGTGGGGCGCATGCAATAGATAATTGATGCATGAATAGTTCACTTAAATTACTAATAATTTTATTGCACTGCAAATGATATGAACTGTTGTGCGAGTAGGTAGAATAAGCCATTATAAAGAAGTTTGAACAAAATCAATTAACCTTCGCACGTTTCTCAGAAATAGTTGCGTGAAAGATCTCAGGATAACACTTCGCCCATTTCTGCTTTACACTTTAAATCAGCCAATTATGTTCCATTTATATCAGGTTCGAAAGAAATACGTTTTACAACACAGTAAGCAGAAATAAATCGCAGAAATAAATTTTTTCATTTAACCGAATAATAGCTGAAAAATTTGACAATTTTTCCAGCAAATCATGGAAGAATCTTCCTCATCCTGTTCGCCGTCGAAGGCAGAAGAAGTTCGAAATTCGTTTCTGGGAAATTAGAATTTTTTTCGGCACGCGGCCGTTTTTGTTGAGGGTCGCTCGATCGTGAAACGATCCCGGGATCAATCACTCGTCGTTACGTCCGAAGGATCAACTTTTTCCTCCTGCCGCTCGGGAATGAACTGTAATTCGAGGGAACAAACGCGGCCATAATAGCTACGATAAATCCTCCGGGCACAATGGGAACGGACAATGCCTTTTATTTAAGGATTTCTGGCTCGCGGGAAACGCGTTTCCGAGTAGCATCCTCCCTGCAGAAACGGAAACCGGTCACGAAACATGTTTCTAGGAACGCTGGGCCGGCTGGCTGACCTCTTTGTAGTCGCGATCTATTTACCCTGTTAATTAAAATCTCATTAACCGGAAGCGATTCGGGTTGGCTCCACTCCTCCTCCCCCGCGACGTCCGGAGGACCGTTTAACGTTCTTCCGGCGTAACTGGTGTAAACTGGTTAATCAATCGCCTTCGATTTCTCATCACCCTTTCTTCGGGGAATTCTTAACGCTGCCGCTCGTCGATTGGTCGCAGTCGTTGAACGAATCCGAGAGTTCCCACTGCGACCTAAACCGCGCTTGTTGTCCACGAAACGTACGTCCCTTACTGACAAGAACATCGTGTCTCTTGTTCGAGCGTTATGCATTAGAGTAACTCGATTTTCTGACATACAGAGAATTATTTCAACTAGAAATCGAAAGCAGATTCATTCTTTTAAATCAACTCTATTTTTCACATATTCATAGGGATTAATGCAGGTATATGTATCCGAACGAAAAGACGTTCATAAGGGATCGAAGTTATACACACATTAGATTATAAACGAAAACTTTATAATTAGTACCGTATTAAATAATATATCAAATAAATAGTCAAACGAAGCGAAAACAATTCGAACGCCCTTCAAAGCAGAATAACTTTTTTATAATTGTACCAAACGACTTGATCTTTTATAATCAATTAGAAGCATTGGTTTATGAAATGATGTGCAAAAAAGATTGTCCAAAGATTATAATTTACAAGGTTACAAGCAAAAATAAAGAATGCATTTTTTAAAACTTTTATTCAGGCCCTTAATGAAAATTGAATATACAGGGTGTCCTACCCGATTCCGACATCTTCATTTTCTCGCTATTGTTACTCGTAGCAAAAAATGTTTCAGCAGAGGCTTGAATGGAATAGAGTGGAGCATATTTTGATGTTATTAGCTTTTTCGTGAGTGGACGCGTGAAAGGTCATATAAAGGTCAACTTTGTTTTTTCAAATGGAATGAGGTATTTTTTAATACATCAATCGATGCAGCTGGACATTCGTTATAAAAAAGTACTAACGTATGTATGTCGAAAAGTTAGTAGTTCAGGAGATATTTCAATTTAAATAACTCTAAACTACCATTACTGTCGTGCTAAGACGTTACACAAGTAAGTAAACTGGTTCTGTTGGCTTTTTAAACGTGATCACCTCTATCACACAGCGCCATTCTTCACCTTTCATTCAAGCCCTCGAACACTGCAAAACTCCCACTGGAACACGTTCTAAAATCGTCTCGAAGACGTCGTGTCTGATCTGGTTCGGATAGTCGAGGCTTCGCTATGTCGTGGATTAGGCAAACAATTATAGTTCGAACTGCATCGTGTGGGATATCATTTTAACCGGAAAAGAGCGGCCCGTGTGCCAGTGGAGGTTTCATAAATGAACAATCAAAAATAAGAAAGTTACGAACAGAATTCTGCGTTGAAAAATAAGTCTGAGACACAAACTGATCCGAATTGATTCTAATCGAATTCGTTGGCTAGTGTACAGAGTTTCAATTTAGGGGCTGACATTCCTCGACAGCGTAATATAGCAAACTTTATCGAATTCCCAAGTAAGTAAACGCTAACGTCTTAGTACGACAGCAATGGTGTTTTAGAGTTATTTAAATTGAAATATCTCCTGAACTGTTAACTTTTCGACATACATAGGCTAGTACTTTTTTTATAACGAATTTCCAGGTGCATCGATTGATGGGTTAAAAAATACCTCGTTCCATTTAAAAAAACCAAGTTGACCTTTATATGACCTTTACGAGTCCTCTCTCGAAAAAACTAATAACAACAAAATATGCTCCACTCGATACCATTCAAGTATCTCTGCTGAAACATTTTTTGCTACTTTATGTCGCAACTCAACCGTTCTCTTATAAAAGAATGTTAAATGTTCTAACGTCGTCTTCCGTTCCTTGAGTTGAGAACCATCATGGTTTATGGCTGTTAACAGTCGTCCTTGAACAGCGGCTTCGATTTGGCCACAATTATTTTGTAAATGGAACGGATGTAAACAAATGGAGGACAGTGAAGCCGCAAAATCCAAAGGGGGATGAGCACGAGCAAGTGCAATTATATGCTCCTCTCTCCTCCAATGAATACGAGGTCGGCCTGCCCTCCGAAGTCCAGGAGTAATAGCAAATTCAAAATCTTGAAAACGTTGGTTCAATCTTTGAAAATCCCTTCGGTCTGGCACATTTCTACGATTTCCTTGTCCGATATTAATTAAATATTCACGATATACATATATGGCGAGCTAAGGTGTAATTTCCTAATGCTTCATCAATAGCATGAAGCATCTGACGCACGTTATAATTTCTTCTTCTACTTTGCATAACTAACACTCACTACACGAAAGACTAGAAACGACTATGATTATTGGCAGTGGTCATCTGAAAGTTGTGACGTTTACTGTCCTCTACTTGTTTACATCCGTTCCTTTTAGAAAATAATGGTGGCCAAATCGAAGCCGTTGTTCAAGGACGATTGTTAACAGGCATAAACCATGATGGTTCTCAACTCAAGGAACGGAAGACGACGTTAAAACATTTAACATTCTTTTATAAGAGAACGGTGGAGTTGCGACTTATGGTTCCTTTGACAAGTGTGGTCCCCATGGCGAGTAGAATGTGATACAAGCATAAAAAATTTGGCCTTGAATTTCAAGGTCAAAGTCAATTTTGCGGCAATTTCTTTTAACAAATCTCCACCGATCCGAAGGTGTAAAATCATCTGTCAAAACCATGACACTAAATTTTGTAACACCCTGTACAGTTTACCCTACAATGAGTTGTAGTCCTGCAGATTTATGCTTTCTGCGTCATTGGATTTTGTTTGTATTTATAATAATTTTCCCCGTGGGTCGCGTCACAAGGACGAACGACAGTAATAATAATTAGTTAGGATTAAACAGCGTCCACGCCGAGCTCGATCAATTACTCGCTACATCGATTCTACAAGTGTTACATCACTTTGTATCATCTTCTCAATGCACAATACTGAAAATACCCGCTGCATTGCATTTACGTAAAATTAAGTACTCGGCAACAATGCGACGGACAAAACAATTTTTTTACGACGAACGGCACCGAGGTACACATTTCTGCAAACAAATGTCTGTTTTAAGCTTTCAACGACGTCGTGCTCTAACACAAAAAAAAAAGTCCATCGGCATTGTGCAATATTCGCATGACAGTCGACGAGCCTGGCTGGTCCGCGACGCGACGTTGCTCTGATTGTCGTAACTGAATTGCATTGTCGCGAACAAAAGGAAAACGTTGGGAACTGTTATTTGATCGGTCGCTAGGCGACCTGTAACGACACGGCGCACGTGCGCAACACTGCAACAGTTTGGTAAAATATTAAAAATCTTTCGCAGGGGGTAGAATTTAATGGACAAACGCGTACACGCCTTCCATGTATCTTTCATATTATGGGAATTGCCGCCGCGGCCCCACGCGACTTCAAACTGAGCATGGTTTAATGTATATTGATGTAATTATTTGAAAATTTATGCAATTCCCCCGTTTCCCGTGAATTTCGTACTCTGGCATTAAATTCCACCAATGATGACAACCAAAATATTTATGCAATGTCGGAGGTAATAAAAAAGTTAATTTTACTTTAGCGTCTGCCCTTTGCGATTTATTTCAACTACAGACTGCGAGTCCTCTGTACTTTGTTAGTTCATTTTTTAGAGAATATGGCGTGTCAATCCCTTAGTTCTAACACTAGCTAATTGTACGTGTCTAAATAATTGGCACAAAATAACTGACCGATCATTTATGTCTAAATAATTGACATCACAATATATCGAGGACATAAGAGAAATATAATATTGCTCGTTTATTACATAGCCACGTCACCCACATGTGAACGATGGAATTAGTCGTCTGTTTTTCATTAAAATAATTTCGCATGAAAGAATTAATCTTACGCAATTACGTAAAATTAAGATAGATAAAGAATGAAATAAAACTATCCACAGAACCGCTCAATTGAGCAACCGCGGTAAGTGGTAGGTTTATCCGCGAGAGCTAAAAATTTCTGAATGGTGTTTGAAACCCTAGTCTATTTGCGCAACAACGAATGCCCGCCGGTTTATCTACGGGACGCAATAAAGATGAATTAGCCATAACGTTTGGCGTCGGCAAACGTTTAACAGTTGCAAGGTTATGTTGCGAATGCCGTCGAAAGGGGTTCATGAATACGTTACATACCTTCGTACTTGTGGCAGTATGTGCTGGGACGTGGCCTTACACGCTTCTACGCAATTTCGACGTAGCCTGCGGATTTTCTCCCGCAGCTCCGGACAGTCGCGTGGCTGTCCGATGTTTATCAGCAAGTCGCGGAACTGCGCTACCTGGCTGTTGATCTCCTCTATTTCCTGCGAACGAAAATCAGGAACTTTAGCGACGCCATTCTCCCTTTCGGAGTTAGACTAGATCGGACCCCGTCACTCTAATATTCATCGACAGACGGATTTAGGTATATTGAACCATAAATCGCTCGATTCGTTAAGCGTACGGGTAATCGCAAATGGAATAATTCTCGATCGAGAACGAGCCGGCGCACAGTGGTCCAAATCGAGAAATTCAGTGACTTTTGGCCCAAAAACGAACTTTCTTGTATCGATACCTGATCAATGAACATTACTTCCCAAATGTCCATAGACCTCGGAAATGGAGAAATTAGTACAATTTATTAAATATTATAGTTGTAATAAATGCTGAAAGTTGGACATTTTGGGAAGAGTATTTTTCACAAGAAAAATTGCTTCACTTTGATGCGATGCCCTGACGTTCTTATTTAATATTTTCTCGCGCTTTTTTTTTTAAATAAAAGAGCAGATTTTTTCGATAAGAAATCGTATCTTACATTATTAATTAGTCTGCATAATATATTAAAAGTTAATGCTGGACTAAATGGAGAAAATTAAAAAAAATTTTTATAATCGGTAAGGGATATCTTTAAAGTCCCAGGAAGTCCCAGTTTCTAACAAATTGGACTATTTTCAGTACACCTTCTTCTATATGATGGTATAAAAATTATTTCCGCACTCTTCCGCCTTTGCAAATTATAGCAGTTTAAAGCTGTCAATGTTACGTCGCGCCGCGTCCCCTTACGTTTTACGGACTTCACTTGTATTCTCCGACCACACTTCCAAAGCAATACGGAATTCTTTTCAACGAACTGTTTGGATTAGAGTTACTTGAAATGTTTATGCTATGGTGTAGATAAGGCTTCAAATGAGTCTTCGACTTTCAGTCTGCATTTAGTTTCGACAGAACGATTCGAGCTGCCACAGTGAGACCTCTCAGAGCATTTTTCCGCTGTTGATTTTTATTCTATTTATTTTATTTCGTTTTAATCATTTTATGTTTTGTGTTAATAGTTCGTAGTGTTTTAATTTACTTTATAAACTAAACTTAAGTTTTATTAGTGTTTTTATTGTGTGTGATTTAAATTTTAATTATATTTTTTAGTGTTTTTAGTATAATTTGTATATTATATGGATACAAATGGTTTTTTGTTTAGTATATTATATGGAATCATTAATAATTAAGTAATAGAAAAGGCAGGCTTTGAAATGGATCGACTATAAAAAATAATGCTAGACAAAACCATTTGAGAATGAAGACGGACAAAGTATAAACAAATATTATTTTTTTATATTTCATGTTCTTCATTGTATGCTATTATTATTATATTATGAAACCGTTATTGTTATCACATTTTTATCACAAAAGATTTACAAAAGTGTTACCAAATTATTTTATATTATATACAATATTACAAATATTATCAATTATTATAAAAAATATCTTTTGACACAGTTATGTGACGTTTTTACCTTACCCGACTCCTCAAATTTACATTTAACCCATTTCATTAAACATTGCATGTGTGAAACATAAATATAAAATACACACTTAGAAAGAAAAAAATGGTTTGGAAGATTGTATCTAAACAATTCTTTTTTAGTGAAAAATATCAATGAAAATTAATTAAAAATTATTGTTTGAACAAATAAAAAAAAATATTAATTTCTCTTTAGTTCAAATTGACTATTTTTTAAATGAATTTTAGTGCAAATTTCATCCCGATATCTCTTATAGTACAAAAGTTATAACAAAAAGTCACTGAATTTCTCGATTTGGACCACTGTGCGGCGCGCGGCGCACAGTGGGCCAGAAACCGATCTTTTTAGACAAAAATCTGCCGACAACTCAGTTTTTCATCGATTCATTTGGAATTTTTTTTTAAATGTTCGTGGGGGGCTATACTTTGATGACGTGCTGCGCGAAAATCGTTAACTGTCACAATCAAGGATCCTTATCTACAAAGTCCAATAACTCCGATACTTCATCCGCCCATACCATAAATTTGCATGTCCCAGCTGAGTTGCCGACACTTCTTAACCCTAAACCCTAAACCGCAAAGTTTTAAACTGTAAATCTGGCCCTGAGAGTTACCAATTGAATAGAATTACATTCGCCACTTATGAGACTTACCATTAATTTATTGATCCAACAACAGCGTTTTCGCTTCTTGAGAAAGAACTTGCTTGTGCTTGCCATCCTTTATTATTAGAGATCATATAAGTGGATTGGATGATAATAACATATGCCGTATAAATGCCGTCTAAATTTGTCTTTTTGCGGCAACACATTCGGGAGTATTCAGTTCTTGTGGCTCTTCTAAATACAAACCAATTGGCAGTTCAAATGTAGCAAGTATTTCACTTCCATGTTGCAGTACCTTATGAACTGATGGAGGCAGTTTATACCATGGATTTTTAATAAAATTTTGTTACAGTTTAAAATTTTGCGGTTTAGGGTTTAGGGTTAAGAACTGTCGGCAACTCATCTGGGACATGCAAAAAGTGACATTTCACCAAAGAATCGACTTTCTCATCTCGATTTCTAATAAGTTTGTATTGCTTCCTAAATGTCCATCAACATCGAAGCTGAAAAAATTAATGTTCGTTCACGAAAACTGTAGTTAATATAAACTCACAAAGATAGACATATGGAATGCAGTATTTTTCGGCCAAAAATTGCTTCTTTTCATCGAGGTGTCCTGATTACCCTATTTAATATTTCTTCTGGCTCTTTTATGTAAATGAAAAACAGTCCTTTGGGATAACAATTAACGCTGTTAGTTGAGGATGTTTGCTCGCAATGTATTAGAAATTAATAATTAATGAAATGAATAAAATCTATACAATTTCTTAGAATTTGCAAGGTATATCTTTTGATGGACCTAACTGGACCTAATCGGATAAATCAGATTATTTTCATTAGACCTTCCTCTACATATCCCAAGAAAAATCGTATCCGACCGAACCGACCGTGGAAATTATGATTGTTTAAAGTTATCGTGACGTACCACCTGACGCATAGCAACTCACGTATAGTACTTAAATACCATCCAAATATGAATATTTTTGCAATTGCATTAACAGTTCATACCTACCTAAAAGAAGTATGTAATTTTTAACAATATTATAAGTGATCTATTAATTTTATTGTTAAAAATATAATGAACGGTAATAATATAACTGGACTAAGAGTTTCTTAGTTTTTCTTATTATTAGCGAGTATCACTGTTTTTAACCGACTTCGAAAAAGGAGGAGGTTACTCAATTCGATCTGTATGTGCCTTTTTTTTTAATTTTTTTTTCTATGTATGTTCACCGATTACGCCGAGATGGATGGACCAATCGGAACGAAATCTTTTGCATCTTGTAGAGTATGTTCCCGGGATGCTCTCATGCAAAAAAATTTTACATTTTTTTATTAATTACGATTTTATTTGCGAAAATGTAGGGTGGTGATGCCGTTGTGAACTCCACTGAATGTTAGATATTAGGAACAGTAACGTTGCGACGTCGTTACCGTTATCGATTGCGGCTTTCAGATATTTATACATTACGATTTGGAATGTGACGGCTGACAGAGATAAAAAGAGTGAAATAAAAAAAATTTTATAAAAAAAAATTAATCCGACTTCGAAAAACGCACTAAAAAGTATAAAATAATTTCCATTTGATTTGTGTGAATACACACGAACTTGAATACAATACAATCTTTTCGCAGGCGGCGCAAAAATTACAAATTTTCCAAATGACAGATGTTGTTGTTTATGATTTCATTGGAATATGGTGGGCTTGGAAATCAGTAGGTGGGAAGAGAAGGTACATTAATATGTGAAGGCATGTAGAAGAATTTAAGGATTTTCATAATTTCCAGTGCCGAAAATTTTTAATTTTGCGCCGCCTCCGAAAATATTGTATTACATTTAAGTTCGTGTGTATTCACATAAATTAAATGGAAATTATTTTATACTTTTTAGTGCGTTTTTTCGAAGTCGGTTTAATTTTTTTTATTTTACTCTTTTTGGGTAAGTATATCTGTCATTGAATCATAGTTAACAATTAAGAGACTCTTCTTTTTTATGCTATGCTGCAGATCAGGTTTCGACTAATGTCCACCGTTCTGTCTGCATTTAGTTGAAACAAAATCTTTGGAGAGATCACAGTGATCTATATTGAGAGAACTTTTACATATTTAAACGTATTGTTTTAGTTTTTTATGTTTTCTACACTTTAAGTTCGGTTTAAAGTTACAGTTTAAGTTTTGTTTTTTTTCTCTAGTTAATATAATAATATAATAATTATATTTTAATATAATAATAAGTGTTTATTATGAGTATAGTTTATTAAGTGTTTTTATTGACATTTGTGTTATTAAACTAAACAAATTCACCAAAAGTTTACCTGTTAACATCAATTTAAAAACCTTTGGGTAAGATTAATTGGCTTATCTTTTATATTTGTTATATTTTTGTTGATATTTTCATCTTTTATAAACACATTACACATACATGAAATAATACGAAATAACAAAGGTCGTAATATATAGAATTGAAAAAATTATTTATAATTATTATAAATTATTATGAAAAATATCTTTTGACACGCTTGCGAGGCGTTTTTACCTCCTCGGTACATTTTGTATGCGTTGATTATAAAAAGATTTCTCGAATTGATATTTTACATATTCCATATAACATTACATGTATGAAATGTAAATATAAAATACATATTTAGTAAGTGAAAAATAGTTTGGAAGATTATACTTAAACAATTTTATTTTAATAAAAAAAATTAATCAAAATTAATTAACAATTATTGTTTAACAAAATAGACAAAATTTTATTTGTTTACAGTTAAAATTGACTATTTTTCTAATGAATTTTAGTGCAAATTTCATCCCGATATCTCTTATGGTTCAAGAGTTGTAACAAAATGTCACTTTTCTCGATCCAGCCCACTGTGCGGTGCGGCGCGGCGCGGCGCGGCGAATAGTTATCGCGTTGGCTGTGCAAAGCATCTGAAAGACAAAAGGCCATTTTTTCGGCTTATGGCGGATTACCTTGATGGCCTTACGCCCACGAGATTATAAATATGCAACAGGTTTAACGATATTGCCACTACCTATGTTATTTCATCCGGTTTTAAGCCATTGAGATAATTGAACGCCCAAAAACAGGCCGTTTTTTATAAGAATTAAAAAATGGCACATTTACGATCGACGCGAGTCCTACTACTTTCTCCAAGTACGATGAAGACTGCGAGAAATGATCAGTCCATAGAAAAGAACTATATCAGTTTTCTTTGAAAGAGTGATAAAATTGTTGACCTTTTTAAAAGTCATGCCCCATAGTTAAGGTAAATTTCACAATTTTCAAAATTTTCAATTCAAGTGCGCACGTCATCCTTTTATCCGATCGATCTCAAACTTTGACAAATTTTTTTGCTTACCCGAAGGAACAATACTGGATAGTTGCGTGCATTGTATCTCGATAAAAATTTTTCTCCAAGTATAGCTTAGGTCCACCCTAATGTACATATTGAATAAACATAGGAACAAACATTGAGTTAATGTTTTCTGCGCTTTCGGTAAATATGATCAACGATATTCCAAATATTATAAGTTTTCTAATATTTTGTTATTTCATTAAAAATTCTCGAGAAATATAGTCTTATTTCTCATTTCTCAAGAAATGAAGAATGTTGAGAAAATCAGGAACACTACTTCTGCGGCGGAATGGTAGAGCGTCTTCAGGTTTTATAAAATGTTTGTTTACCGAATCTGTAAGTCAATCATTTCCATTTATTTCCATCTGCTTGACACTCTGGTCAGGATGAAGTCCAATTTCGCATCAGTCAGCGTTACAATTCAGAAATGCGAAAAAAACGTGGGAACATTACCATAAGCACAGCTTTCTCCGGCTTCTCGGTCTTGTCATCTTGCGCCTGGGCCTGTGGCTGAGTCTCCGCCGACGTCTGCCTTTGGGTTTGGCTGTTGCTGACCGACGGTATCGGCGACTCCGTCATTATTTCGCTGCAGGCTCCGCCGTTCGATTGCTAATTGCCCCTAGGGCAATTAACAATGTCGCGGGACGGTACGGCGAACCACAATATCGCAGCGGGTCTTTAGATTTACGCGGTTAGCTGCTCGGTTCACCGTTGCGATAAACCGCGAAACGAATGTCCTTGAACGGAACGAACACGGTCCCATGAATCCGAAATCCGTAGTTTTAGTATCTCCTGTACCTTGGCGAACAACTTCCCCTGGGATACGCGAGAGTCAATGAGAGACACAGTTTCTTTGCGATTAGTTTTACGGAACGGATGTCTTCGATGGTGTTTGAGGACGCGGCAAGCTGCGACGATCGTCTGACAATGCTCTACCAGCAACATCGCCACGCGAGGTGTACGAATTTTCGTGTTCGAGACTATTCCGCAGGAATTATAGCTTGCCCCTGCCACGTGAACGCTAGTACATTACCTACCATCGATTATTTCATAATTTTTCGAAGATTTTCGCAATTACAATTGTGAACCAAGTCGACAACGTCATCTAATCATTTCGTTTTGGATTACAATGTAAAAGGAGATTTCTAAGCTTCCTTTTGGCACAGCAGACTTATTGAAAATCATAATAATAGGCTTCCAGTAGGTAACGTGTTTGAAAATTCACTGAGAGAGCTGGGGAGATGGAGGACGAAGCGAACGTGACACTGAAATCTGGAGACTACGGACGGTTGTAAAGATTTTCGGTGAGAAACAGTTAGGCAAAGATAGCGAAGTATCGAAATTACTGGTTCGCTGATGACGGAACATGAGGTGCATCGATCAGGATGAAACTTTTCTTCAGGAATTTAAGCTCATCCCAGTCACGCGAAAGTTAAAGAAGACCCTTTGGAAAAAGAACATGGGGGACAGATGATAGAGGCAACGCAATTTCAAAACTTGTGGATACGTAGAAGTTGATGAAATCTCCGATGAAGGACAAAACAGGAGAAAGTAGGAAAGTATCAAGATCGCTGGTGGCGGGAACAGAAAGAGGATCGATCATGATGAAACTCTCCTTCGGGAATATAACGCAGTTTGTCCCTGCCGCGCGAGCCTTAATCTGTTAACCAGGAGGGACAGATTAACTCGTCTTTTATGCTCGTTTTCTTACTAATTCGACGAAGTAGTCTTTCATTTTGTCACGTCTACGTTAATATAAATAATATTTTATTTGTAAATCGATAAGTCATCTAACACATTTAGTACTGATTATTTCATCATTTTTAAAAGCCCATGGTCCATGGTTAAAGACTTTTCAGAGAATTTTTCGGATAAGTCACCTCCATTAACGTCATCTAGGGATTTCGTTTCAGATTATAGCGTAAAAAGAAATAGGATTCCAGTAGGTAGTGTTGCGATCGAGGAACTAAGAAGGATTCCGAGGACAAGAAAGACTGAGAGCAGACTGAACACGAATGGAAAAACCTTGAGACGCGAAGAAACTGATGAAATCTTCGCCGAAGGAGAATCGGCAAGTATCAAAGTATCCAAATCACTGCTTAGCTGGCGGGAACAGAAAGAGAATCGATCAGAATAGAACTGTTCTTCAGGAATTAAAGCGTGTCCCTGTCACGTGCACGCTGAGCCAGAAGGATGCTTGAAAATAGGCTAGGAAAGATAGAGGCTCTGCTAAACACTAGACCGTGGATTTTTGGAGAATAAAAATTGTCTACATCAATTATAAGGTGCAGGAACCAAATAAGATTGTCATTTGTTCTTAAAAAATTTCAACAAGGTGAAAATCATATTGATATATTCTTTTAAATTTGATCTACTCGTGTCATAAACACAAAAAATGTGGGACACGAGGTAATTTATAGTCCTTTCCGAATTTGATGACCTGAAGGACACGATGAAGGTCCTCAAAATCAGAGGAGTACCCTTTCGTAAATAATTACCGATCTTCGATCAAGAACATCCGGGGGGATATAAGAAAGAGAAAGTATCGAGATGGCTGTATCATCGATGGCGGGAACAGCAAGAGGATCGGCCAGGATGGAACTCTTATCTAGCAGTGTAGCGAAGTTGGATCGTATCACACGAACGTCAGCAATGTAAACACAACGTCAAGACCCAAGATACAAGGCAGCCTATAGAATTTTCGATCAGCGACAGTTAGAACGACGTAGGGAGGAGAAGGTACGTAGATGACTGCATGATTGGAGACAGGAACAAGAAGAAGATCGATCAGGTCTATTAAGGAGGCTTGTCCCTGACACATCAACGCTAAGTATGGTGACGACGGTGAAGATGAAGGATAGGGTGTGACTGAAACGTCTAAGCCTGGGAACGCGAGGTAGCTGAAATTTTCAGTCAACACACCGATCAGACGGAGGTAGCAAACAGATTGAGTATCGAGATCCCTGAACTACTGGTGATTGGAGCACAAAAGAGGTTGTCACGTAAACTTAGGATAGATGGGGAACGTAGAGGATGGAATAAACACATTTTGAAAACCTGTGAACGCGAAACAGCCTGTGTGGTCTCGCAGAACGGCCACGAGGGGTTAGCAGAGTACCGCGATCACTGGTTCACTGGCGGGAAAGGGGAACTCGCGCGAACACGGATTACGATCACGAAGATTAGTGGTTCTGGCGGCGTGGACGGGCCAAGATTCGCTGTTGGATCGAGCGTAGCAGTCGCAACAGGAACCTGGTGAAGGTGAACACGGTGCCGCAGCTGTTCGGGTAGGTGGTTGTCGTTCTCTTTGTCGCTAGCTTCATGTTTCGAGTCTGAGGGCGAGAGTCCCTTGGGATCGACGGTCTCACCTATCTTCGGGATGACCTCGATCCGCCAGAAAACCGGCGGAATGATTCTCGCCGAAGGACTCTCACCGCATCGTTTCCGAGAGAGCACACTTCTGGCGGGTTATGATATGCGCGCCGTGCCAGTACACGCGACAAACTGAAACGTGCGTTTCGGAGCTCTTTCACTGCCGCCACTCTCCCTCTCTTTCTCTCTCTCTTTTCCAAACGACGGCGCGTGCTTACTCCCCCCCTCCCTCCCTCTCCCTCCCTCTCTTTCTCTCTCTCTCTCTCTCTCTCTCTCTCTCTCTCTCCTCTCCTATCTCTGTCCTGTTTGAGGGCGCATGTCTGACTCGGCCTGTTAGTCTACTACTGTCTCGCGGCTCTGCCGCTTCCTACTCGCTAGCGGATCGTGTGCACGCACGCTCCCGGACCTCTTCCAAGTGTTTACCGGAGATGGGAACACTTTGCTCGGATGATAAATGGCGGCTGACTATGTACAAGGTACTTCGAAACTTGCCGGCCAGTTCTGCTTCACGAGGACCTCGGAATTGCGGGAATTTTGGTTGATAGCAGCACAATTACGCCCGAAAGACGATGCGCATGAATTTCGAGGATTTATCGCGTTGTCCGCTACACTAGAGTCCTGTAAGGTCACACGACATTAGAACCCAAATATTATATCGACTAACCCATAATATTTAAAATTGGAGAAGTTGTTTTTCAGATGTTCTTCGAAGCACTAGTCAAACTTGAATTGACACGAAAGCAACTGTATTTATTTATATCCAGGAACAGCCTTCAAAATTTGAATGGTATCTCCACTCAACCAACCCTAGCAGTATTAAAAGGGGATGCGTGATTGTGGTTATCGTATAGCGTGTCAGGCCAGCTGTATTGTTTTAAATATTTTGTATAAATTGTTATTTTAAAAATACAAACCAACCTAACAGTCGACGATGAAGATTTCGGTGCACTTTGATTATGTTTTTATGGAAACGGAAGAAATTGTTATAGAAACGTAGAAATTTCTCATCTGGTAGTTGATGAATAAATATGGTTGCTGTGATTGATATTATGAACAATCAATTTTCCATTTTGCTTCTTTAAATTGAAGGGAATGTACACAAATTTTTTTTAGTCTACAGTGTGTCCCACCCGATTTCGACGTCTTGATTTTCTCGCTATTGTTACTCGTAGCAAAAAATGTTTCAGCAGTGGCTTGAATGGTATCGAGTGGAGCATATTTTGATGTTATTAGTTTTTTCGTGAGTGGACGCGTGAAAGGTCATATAAAGGTCAACTTTGTTTTTTCAAATGGAATGAGGTATTTTTTAATACATCAATCGATGCAGCTGGACATTCGTTATAAAAAAGTACTAACGTATGTACGTCGAAAAGTTAGTAGTTCAGGAGATATTTCAATTTAAATAACTCTAAACTACCATTACTGTCGTGCTAAGACGTTACACAAGTAAGTAAACTGGTTCTGTTGGCTTTTTAAACGTGATCACCTCTATCACACAGCGCCATTCTTCACCTTTCATTCAAGCCCTCGAACACTGCAAAACTCCCACTGGAACACGTTCTAAAATCGTCTCGAAGACGTCGTGTCTGATCTGGTTCGGATAGTCGAGGCTTCGCTATGTCGTGGATTAGGCAAACAATTATAGTTCGAACTGCATCGTGTGGGATATCATTTTAACCGGAAAAGAGCGGCCCGTGTGCCAGTGGAGGTTTCATAAATGAACAATCAAAAATAAGAAAGTTACGAACAGAATTCTGCGTTGAAAAATAAGTCTGAGACACAAACTGATCCGAATCGATTCTAATCGAATTCGTTGGCTAGCGTACAGAGTCGCAATTTAGGGGCTGACATTCCTCGACAGCGTAATATAGCAAACTTTATCGAATTCCCAAGTAAGTAAACGCTAACGTCTTAGTACGACAATAAAGGTGTTTTAGAGTTATTTAAATTGAAATATCTTCTGAACTACTAACTTTTCGACGTATATAGGTTAGTACTTTTTTATAACGAATGTCCAGCTGTATCGATTGATGTTTTAAAAAATACCTCGTTCCATCTAAAAAAACAAAGTTGACCTCTGTATGACCTTTACGCGTCCACTCACGAAAAAACTAATAACATCAAAATATGCTCCACTCGATACCATTCAAGTATCTCTGCTGAAACAATTTTTGCTACTTTTTCTACATTTTTTGCTTATTTTTTGTTAAAATCAAGATGTCGAAATCGCGTGGGACACCCTGTATAATAGTTCCTATTTTCTACACTTAGTTAGGTTCTTTGCTTTCAGTCTTAGCGTGCAAGATCAAGATACAGCCTTTTTTCGGCACCACTGATACGTACATTTAAATTAGGTGCACGGTATCAAGTATGCTATTTTTTTATGGAGTTTCTCAAAAAGAATATCTACGATCACTCTCGAATGGTTCAGATATGAATTCAGAAGGAACAACTCAATGCGTATATCGGATAGAGCCTGATGGTTTAGCATAATAATCGCACGTCAACTGATTCACGAACGCGCGTTAAATATTTTACCACTCTTGATCCTAAACTGAATTTATTCAATATTCATGAATCCTGTTTGCTGGGGCATGAAATAATACAAATCATACGGAGAAGAAAATAATATACAGTACACAATGATACGCAACCTCGCAAGATAAAAATTGTCTGTATTAATCGGAAGATTTGGTAGCTGCGTACATATTCATTTATTTTATTAATAATTTTATAGAATTGAAAACAGTGTATTTTTAAATTCGTTAAACGTTTCTACTGTTTCGCAGTTGATGTATTCATTCTTGTCAATAAATGCATAAAATCCGTAGTTTAATCAGAACATATACAATAAAATAAATGTTATAAAATACATTACGTACGTTAAAACCTTTATTTCTAAAAAAGAACCATACAAATTCTGCCACTTCCACTTAAAACAATGAGAAACAGCTCAAGTACCGAACAATCGACCGAAATTCAGTTTATCAATCACGTCTTCATGATTAAAATCGCTATATTTAAAACAATAGCATCGGTTTCGAGGGAAGCAGATCAAATTCCCATTTCGGAAGAGCATTTCGCAGAAGCCTGCGTCAAGGAAAGATTTACTCCAACTCCCACGTACCTTACTGGGGAGTTCAAAATAGAAGCCATTGTTCCGAGCTTCCAGAACCGGCTGATATAATAATTATGTCCGCTGATTTAATTGCTTCGTTTTTCCATGAGGTACGAGCCCGCGTGATGTGGACGCTTGTGTATTTTATACGTGCACCGTGTAAAATTTCAAACCACTTAACGCGGAACATGCGTACATAGCCCGCGTAACTTCATTTACGCACAGCGTTACCATCGTTACAGGTTTAACGAGCACAGGCCTTGTGTTTGTTCGTCCCATTAAGACTATTCGGATCTAGAACTTTGAAAAAATCAACTTTTAATATTTTATCCTACTGAAACATGTGTCCGCAAAAGAACGTACTTCAATTCGTAAAAATAAGCTACTTGAAGATGCTTGAGGTATACAACCCCTGGCAGATCGGAGGGATTGATACGGATTTTAGAGAAAACATTCACAATTTAGAAGTGTTAAATATTACTTTATGGAGTTAAAACTGATGGGAAATGAAAAGGGACTTATCGAAGAATAAAAAACAACAAAATAACATAAGCTTCCATTTCTTATAACAAAGAAACGAGAAAATAAACAAAATGTTACATGGAAAAAAGTTTCCGATTAATAGAACAGCTGGAAGAAAGTTTCCGATTCGATTTACACTGTCCAACACTAAAATTGTTCAACAATTACCGTTCGATGATTCTTATAGAGTTGTTTGCGCTGATTCCGAATCTGCCCTTAATTTTTCCCCTAGATGTACAGTTTTTGAGAAACTTGATTTTGAAAAAAAACATATTTTTCAACTTTAAACAAATGTTGTGATGTTATTATAAAAGATATTGGATTGTTCTTTGCAACAAAAGATTCTGTAGACTTTCCCGAATACAGTGATATCCAATATTAATACATTATGAATGTGTAAACATGTTTAAACAATCGTTAAAGATGGAGAGACACAACTTTTGCCTGAATTGTCGAGGATATTTTTCAGTTTTTCCGAAAAATAAGGGTCCGGCGTAAAAATCTAACTGTATCACGCGATAGAGCAGACTTTTATCTTAAGAAACCATCTTTTAAAGTTTGCAACGTCGACGTTGTTTCGAACCAGAAAGCAAAATATCTTCCCCCGACATGAGTTGCCGCCAGTGGCGCTCGTCATTAGTACAGCCGTTCGCCGCGCCGCGCCGCGCTGCGCCGCGCCGCATCCCGTCACTGGCGGCAACTCATGTCGGGGAAGATATTTTGCTTTCTGGTTCGAAACAACGTCGACGTTGCAAACTTTAAAGGATGGTTTCTCAAGATAAAAGTCTGCTCTATCGCGTGATACAGTTAGACTTTTACGCCGGACCCTTATTTTTCGGAAAAACTGAAAAATATCCTCAACAATTGAGGCATAAGTTGTGTCTCTCCATCTTTAACGATTGTTTAAACATGTTTAAAAATTCATAATCTTTTGCTGCAAAGAACGATCCAATATCTTTTATTATTTATAATAACATCACAATATTTGTTTGAAGTTGAAAAATATGTTTTTTTTTTCAGAATCAAGTTTCTCAAAAACTGTGCGTCTTGGGGAAAAATTAAGGGCAGATTCGGAATCAGCGCAAAAAACTCTATAAGATTCACCCAACAGTAATTGTTGAACAAATTTGGTGATGGACAGTAGTAATCGAATCGGAAACTTTCTTCCAGCTGATCTATTAATCGGGAACTTTTTTCCGTGTAACATTTTGTTTATTTTCTCGTTTCTTTGTTATAATAAATGGAAGCTTATTTTATTTTGTTGTTTTTCATTCTTCAATAAGCCCCTTTTCATTTCCCATCAGTTTTAACTCCATTAAGTAATATTTTATAATTCTAAATTGTGAATGTTTTCTCTAAAATCCGTATCGGAAACATTGTGCAAGGGTTTGTATGCTACTTTCTTTTTAAAACCTTAAAAGTCTCTTGAAAGTCCTCGTTCCAGGAAGTTCCTACAATTTTAAGTATTCTGGCTTGAAAAGATATACAGAATATACTCGAAGTGACAAGTATTTATGCAAAAAGTAAATAAAAGATTCGTCTTTAGTTTTCTTTGAAAAAATTTCTAAAAATACCCTCTTACGGGAAGTTCAGACAGTATTTCTCTCATGTCCGCGGCCGTATCTGCTGTCATCTTCCCTTGAATGCATGCGGTGTGTGCACCGGGGAAAAGGTGAATGCGACGCGGAGAAGGGACGATAATGCGATGGGGAGAAAAAATTACCTCGAAAGGAAAGACGAAAGGATTTCGGTGCTGGCCGTCGCGTCGCCGCTTTTGTCAGCCGTGGAGCGAAGCCCACGGTCAAAAAGAGGCTAATACCACTTTAAAATGGAACTCAAAGGCAGTAATAACGCTTCAGTCTTTCGGATGATATTGTAATTATGCGTCCTACCGGTGGAACGGCCCATGTACGTGCAACTTGAAACCAAGTACGCGTACACTCCAAAGAGATTTCACTACAACCGCTTCTGCGAAATTAGGACCGTGCTATACAGTCACCATTTTGTTCTTATTCAGTGCTATTCATTAACACACTAATTCCATCGCATAAACTGGTAATGAGAAATTTAATTATCTGTAGATTCAATTTCGTTGTGCGCTTTTTCAGTGATTGTTCAACGGGCTTTAGATTGTCTCAGCAATAAATGCACGGGATAACAAAGCAAAATTTGTTGTCAGGCTGGAATCTTATTTTTAGCGCTGGTAGCTGTCGTAGATCGCAAATACACGAAAATATTATTAAATTTTAGTGAAGGGTTGTCGTTTTTATAAATGCATAAAAGTCCGCAGTGTATTGGTTGTTTACTGAAATATGATGCGAAATTGTGAATATTTTTATCTCGGTAGAAACATTAATTTCAACGGTAAATATTCAACGAACTATTGTTGCTCAGAGTGCATCCTCATATCGGAGGTCTTCGCAGTTATTGACACGAGAAAATAAGTCGCGTAGTTCGTGTGCTGGCAAACAATGCGCTGTGCAACAATTTCTGTCGGCGAACTGTTTAAGTTAGCGCACGCTGTGATCATACCAAGTTTCGACACTTTGTGCCTTCGGAATCTCTGGCCCAGAACTTGATGTAAGCTTACGAAAGGTGAAATGCACGATATTTCTCTTGCCCACGTTCCACCCGTTCATTTCGGCGAATGACAAACAGTTTTCTGTAGTGGAAAAAGTTTCTCGTATCAAGATCTGACCAATTTTATGTTATACTGCTAGATACTACTGGATCATTCTTCTACTATTTTCTGATTCTGTTTTCTTCCTCCTGACTATTTATTGATTAACATTTCTCAAATTCACATTTGCCATCGCTATTACAGTTCCAACAGCCATTTATATTACACCGTCCAACAGCCAAAAAGTATTTCGATTCCCACTATACGATTCTTATGGAGGTTTTCGCGCTGATTCCGAATATGTTTTTAATTTTTTCCCTATACGTACAGTTTTTGAGAAAATTGAATTTAAAAAAAAGACATATTTTTCAAATATGAACAAATATTGTGGTTATTATAAAAGATATTGAATTGTTCTTTACAGCAAAAGATTCTACAGACTTTCCCGAATCCAGGGATATCCAATACTAATACATTATGATTGTTTAAAGAGAGAGACACCATTTCTGCACCAATTGTTGCGCATATTTTTCAATTTATCTCAAACAATAAGAGTCCTGCGGAAAATCGAACTACACCACTCGATAGAGCAGACTTTTATCTTGAGAAGCCACCCTGTCAAGTTTGGATCGTCGACGTTTTTTTCGAACCAGAAAGCAAAATATCTTAACCCGACATGAGTTGCCGCCAGTGGCGCTCGGGACGAGATACAGCGCAGCGACGAGATACGGAGCGGCGAACGACCGTTCTAGTGGTGAGCGCCACTGGCGGCAACTTATGTCGGGCGAAGATATTTTGCTTTCTGGTTCGAAAAAAACGTCGACATTTCAAACTTCAAAGCGGGGTTTCTCAAGATAAAAGTCTGCTCTATCGCGTGGTATAGTTCGATTTTCCGTAGGTCCCTTATTTTTTCAGATAAATTGAAAAATATCCGCAAAAATTAGTGCAAAAGTGGTGTCTCTCCGTCTTTAATGCTTGTTTAAACATGTTTAAACAATCATAATGTATTAGTATTGGGTATCCCTGGATTCGGGAAAGTCTGTAGAATCTTTTGCTGTAAAGAACAATCCAATATCTTTTATAATAACATCACAATATTTGTTCAAATTTGAAAAATATGTCTTTTTTTAAAATTCAATTTTCTCAAAAACTGTACGTATAGGGAAAAAATTAAAAACAGATTCGGAATCAGCGCGAAAAACTCTATAAGAATCGTATAGTGGGAATCGAAATACTGTTTGGCTGTTGGACAGTGTAATTTCTATTCTAATGATTGGTAGTATTATTGTCAGTTCATTCTGAATTAACAACTTTTCTGTAAGTTATTCACAACATGATCCAATACGACAGGTTTCCGTGGAATAAACGACAACTGGGATAAAATTAAAATCAATATTTCTAGTTTTCGTAAAATTTGTGCGCGCAATAGCCACTGCTCGAGCCATTAGGCTTTCCGCCCCGTGCCACTATAATGTTGGATTACTTGTCATTCAGTTTACTCATCTATTCAAATTTCGAAATCGCAACGCGTTTTCAATAGTCAATTCCACGTACGTACCTGTAAAACATTCACAAACTGTCTCATTCCTTGCAGTTTCATCGAATGTGTTTAAACAATTGATTTGGAAAGGTTACACCGGATTTATGCAAAAGAAAATGGATTATTTCGACCAGCACGTCAGGCTCGTTTATGTTCTGGTGGACGTGTCGGTAACACTCTCGCCTTTCATTCGGCACGTTCATTTTTCCTTTTGCGACACGAAAATAGAGTCTGGTAATACCAAATCGCCGCGTGGTGCACCGTGATTCCAGAGGGGAGAGGAGAGGAGAGGAGAGATGTCCCCGGGCTTCTTTGTCGTCGATCGCCGCTGTCCGGCTGACCAGTTCGCCGCTATACTACTGGCGGCCTTTTGCATTCGGCCGGAGATGCACAGATTGTACGGAAAAGGTGGGAGGATACAATACAAATATCGTGAATAGCACGAATCAATGGCTGTTATACCGGGTGTCCCGTCATCCCTGTTGCAATCGACGAGCCGGTAATTGTCCAACAAACAATGCCTCGGAAAGTACCACGTTCAACTTGCTCTTCCCTTTACAAAATCACCGGGAAAATTAATTCGATTCAATGCGCTGCTGCTTCCAATTAAAACTGTGGTGAAACCTGGAACTATCAATTCGGACTTACAGATTTTTCGTTATCCGATTACATATTTTATTTGACAAAGCACGGGTCGGAATGGAACAAGTAAATATTTTTTCCGATTCTCTTGATAAAATTACCGAGGGAACTGGTTTAGTAGAAAATGCTGTGGATTTTAACGAGCCTATTCACTTTAAATTAAAGCTCGGCCCAAGGTTCAACCCAAGAACTTCCAAATAGTACAATATAATCAATTCTAGATTCTTTATTTCACAAGCCGAACTATGAAATTGCTATTAGTCCAGTCAATGAATGCTCATAAGGGGGGCGTAGAGGGAAATGGAAGGAACGCAATTTTTAACTTTGGGACTTTGTTTGGACTAGTTAGGAGGTAAACATACTAAAATTCTCTACTCCTAGGAGGTGAGCGGGCTACAGAGGGGCACGTAGAAGTCACCTCTTTCGGTTTTCCGCTTATATCTCGGAAACTATGTGTCCTAGCTATAATACCATTTTATACAAAATTAAAGCTGACAAAATGTAGTATAAGATTGATTTCATTCAGTTTTTCGCTATCTCGCATAGTTTCCGAGATATCCGAGCTCAAAGTTCACTAATTGTGAAAAAGAAATTTTTGCCTTATTTGACTAGCTAACTCTTCAGCACAATTAGTGAACTTTGAGCGCGGATATCTCGGAAACTATGCGATATAGCGAAAAACTGAATCGAATCAATCTTGTGGCAAATTTTATCAGCTTTAATTTTGTATTAAATGGTCTTATCGCTAGGACACATAGTTTCCGAGATATACGCGGAAACCGAGAAAGGGGACCTTCTACGTGCCCCCTTGCACCCCGCTCACCTTCTAGGAGTGGGGATTTTTAGTATGTTTACCTCCTCACTAGTCCAAACAAAAACCCAAAGTTAAAAATTGTGTTCCTTCCATTTACCTCTGCAACTTTTCGTTGACTGGACAATATACTACAATTGTTAGAAGTGCACAAAAATTCCCGTAAAAAAAATGTAAAAAATGCAGATCGTGGCACGGAGTAAATACTAAACCGTTTCGCGGTCTCGCGCAGCAAACTCCCACGGTCGGATCGTTTATTTCAAAATTCCAGGTGATCTCTTGATTCCCGTGGCTCGTGCGACCGATAACTATAACGCGAGTCCACCCTGTGCGTAGCGATCGAGCACGGAACGGTCGTGGAAGATCGATTCGTGGGACGATTACACAAATCCCTTGGAACGGGCTCTGATCGATGTGTTCTGGAGAATGGATGAACGCTCGATAGGAAATTCCTTGGGTTCTACCTTGTTCCGTCTTTTTTCTCGTTCGCAGCCCCGACACGTCCTCCCGACGGTGTTCAGCGCGATAATACCAACCGGGATGAATGCCGGGGGAAAAATTGGTAAATATGAATCTTTAAGGGATTGGGGGTGTGCGCCCTCCGAGGACTCGATCATGGCCACTGTGTATTTCTTTTCCTTTTTCTTCGCGCGATTTTTCTATTCGATCGCGAAACGAATCGGTTCGTCGGCGACAGTGTTGGACAATAAATAAATTTATTTAAATAAATAATTATTTAAGTAATGATTTAAGTAACAAGTTATTTGTTATTTGGATATTCAAATAAAACGCAGAAATAATTATTTATTATTTGAGCAAGTCTAAGTGAATTTATTTAAAATAATAAAGTTAATTGTTATTTACAAATACAATTTTCAATTATTATTTGTATTAACAAATAATAAATTAAATTGTATTTTCATTCATTAATCCGCCCTCCGGACGAGCCCGACCACTGGCGGTATACCTGAAAAGGTTGCTATAGCAGAGAAAAAACGCGCTCGGATCAGCTCCGAATCGGCCGTTTATTTACAACTAGCTACTCGTGGCGTGCCTGCGGCACGCCCTCGCAGCCAGGCCCTCCGGGCGGGTTACCCTTGCGGGCGGCGCACCAATGACGTCACAACTTTTGAACGACCGGACTTTCGCATGGACAGAATTTCATGTTAACCAAATGATTTATTTTCTTGTATTAACTTTGAAATCACAATAAATCTCGAGGTGTTTTATTTACATTTCGATTTCTATTGCAAAATCGATGTTAATGTACACAATCACAACAAAGAAATGTTTTATTTCAATTGGTTTTCTGTGATATGAACATTTTTTCATCACGGCCCACTCGCGGCGGAATATGGATGTATCTCTGGAACGGTTAGCCCGCGCAACACTGCTTGCGAGAAACTCGCTACGTCGTCACGGCCCTCTCGCGGCGGAAAATGGCTGTATCTCGGGAACGGTGTACCTATCGTAAAAAGGCTTAACCGAAAGCATGTAGGGTATGCACCCCCTTAGGGGTCGAACTTTTAAAAACGCCGAGATAGGTGTTTGATTAATTATATGAAAGAGCATTAAGACCAAGTATTAAGCAAATCCGACCACAAATAAAATATTCCTCATACAAACGTTGCAACTCCCTTTCACCCCCTTAGGGGTTGAATTTTTAAAAATGCCGAAATAGGTGTTTGATTATTTGTATCAAAGAATATTAATACCAAATATCAAGCAAATCCGACCACAAATAAAATATTCCTCAAACAAATGTTGCAACTCCCTTTCACCCCCTTAGGGGTTGAATTTTTAAAACTGCCGAAATAGGTGTTTGATTATTTGTATCAAAGAACATTAACACCAAGTATCAAGCAAATCCGACCACAAATAAAATATTCCTCATACAAACGTTGCAACCCCCTTGCACCTCTTAATTCCTCATACAAACGTGGCAACCCCCTTTCACCCCCTCAGGGGTTGAATTTTTAAAAATGCCGAAATAGGTGTTTGATTATTTGTATCAAAGAACATTAATATCAAATATCAAGCAAATCCGATCACAAATAAAATATTACTCATTCAAAGGTTGCAACCCCCATTCACCCCCTTGGGGGTTGAATTTTTAAAAATGCCGAAATAGGTGTTTGATTATTTGTATCAAAGAACATTAAGACCAAGTATCAAGCAAATCCGACCACAAATAAACTATTCCTCATACAAACGTTGCAACCCCCTTTCACCCCCTCAGGGGTTGAATTTTTAAAAACGCCGAAATAGGTGTTTGATTATTTTTATCAAAGAACATTAATACCAAGTATCAAGCAAATCCGACCACAAATAAAATATTCCTCATACAAACGTTGCAACCCCTTTTCACCCCCTTAGGGGTTGAATTTCGAAATATCCTTTCTTATCCCTTGTATTGATCATAAAAGAAATCTCTGTGCAAAAATTTCAGCTTTCTAGGGCCAAGGGTTTAGCCTGGGCGTTGATAGGTGAGTGAGTCATCTTTCACTTTTATATATATAATATCAAGCAAATCTGACCACAAATAAAATATTCCTAATACAAACGTTGCAACCCCCTTTCACCCCCTTAGGGGTTGAATTTTTAAAAATGCCGAAATAGGTGTTTGATTATTTGTATCAAAGAACATCAAGACCAAGTATCAAGCAAATCTGACCACAAATAAAATATTCCTAATACAAACGTTGCAACCCCCTTTCACCCCCTTAGGGGTTGAATTTTTAAAAATGCCGAAATAGGTGTTTGATTATTTGTATCAAAGAGCATTAAGACCAAGTATCAAGCAAATCTGACCACAAATAAAATATTCCTAATACAAACGTTGCAACCCCCTTTCACCCCCTTAGGGGTTGAATTTTTAAAAATGCCGAAATAGGTGTTTGATTATTTGTATCAAAAAGCATTAAGGCCAAGTATCAAGCAAATCCGACCACAAATAAAATATTCCTCATACAAACGTTGCAACCCCCTTTCACCCCCTTAAGGGTTGAATTTCGAAATATCCTTTCTTATCTCTTGTATAGATCATAAAGGAAACCTCTATGCAAAATTTCAGCTTTCTAGGGCCAAGGGTTTAGCCTGGGCGTTGATAGGTGAATAAGTCAGCACATCATTTTTATATATAGAGACTACCGCGCTCCGACAACTTCAACTCCGACAGATGGACAACACGTGCGACAGACCCACCGAATCAGATCTCGATGGGATCATTCATACACACACACACAAAATATAAAAATATTTTACAATATATATATACAGGGTGTTCAGGCTATTACTAGCCAGTATTTTTTTTGTAAATAGTAAATATTAGAAAAAAATGATAGAGGAAAAAGTAGTACTGTTTTTTATACGCAGCAAATTGACATATGCATTTTTGTTGTATTGACATTATTTTGATAGAAACGAAGGTGACCTCCAATTTTTTTAATGGAATGCTATATATTTTTTGATGTCGTATGAAAGCGTGTGTCAAGACAATCCATCTACTACACAATGACCTTCAAGGTCATGCAAGGTCAGAAATGGAAGAAATGGAAGAAACAATTTGAATATTGCGTACCAATGTGTTTACAAGTATTCTTTATTAATGAGGCTACAACAAATGTTCAAAATGGCTTGCTTGCGCATGAATACACATTTTGGCTCTGTTAATTACGTTTTTGGTAGCTTCTTCTAATGTGGTCCGAGTTATTAATCTACATGCTTGTGTTATTTTGTTTTTCAAGTCGTTTATATCGCTGGGCGGTGTCTCATAAACTAGTTCTTTAATAGTTCCCCATAAATAAAAGTCCTGAAGTGATAGATCTGGAGATCTTGCAGGCTACTTGACAGATCCGTATGTTACACAATCCATCGGTTTTGAAACATGTCGTTAAGATAATTTCTTACGATTCTACTGTTATGTGGTGGGGCCCCATCTTGTTGGAAGTACATACCTTCCGTAATGGATAGTGGCAGATCTTCCCAATAGTCTCTAAAATGCGTATTTAAAAACTCTAAATGTCTTTCCCCATTTAATACTCCATTATAAAAATAAAGCCCTAACAGCACATTGTTAATTATGCCACACCATACATTTATGCGAAATTGCACTTGGAAATTTGTTTTCCTTCTCACTCTTGGGTTTTCAGTATACCATACGTGCGCATTATGAGTATTCCCAATACAATGATTATCGAAGCTTGATTCGTCTGTCCAAAGAATTTTTTTGTAAAAATTGCAGTCGTTTTCGTTTTTTGTAAGTATCCAATCGCAAAATTCAATACGCCGCGGTAAATCACTTTCTTGTAGGCCTTGTACTTTGTTATATTTAAAGGGTTTATAATTATGTAAGTTTAGGATGTTATGGGTTGAGTCAACTGAAATACCACACGTGAAAGCTACTTTTCGTACGGAAGTTGTTGAATTTTCTTCAAAATGCAACAGGACTTTCAATTTAATTCAAAGTATTTCAAATACTTTGTCTTTTATTTCTATTGCACTGATAATAAATGCGTACCATATCCCTCTTCTCGTCTACCGAATAACGATACATTGCTATACGATATTACTGATCGGTTTAGGAAGTAGTACTGAAATTGTCTCGTTATGGTGGAATTAGAAGTAAACACCCTGACAGTGATTGACAACATCATCCGATTCGTATCAATAAGGAATACTTGTAAACACATTGGTACGCAATATTCAAATTGTTTCTTCCATTTCTTCCATTTCTGACCTTGCATGACCTTGAAGGTCATTGTGTAGTAGATGGATTGTCTTGACACACGCTTTCATACGATATCAAAAATATATAGCATTCCATTAAAAAAATTGGAGGTCACCTTCGTTTCTATCAAAATAATGTCAATACAACAAAAATGCATATGTCAATTTGTTGCGTATAAAAAACAGTACTACTTTTTCCTCTATCATTTTTTTCTAATATTTACTATTTACAAAAAAAATGCTGGCTAGTAATAGCCTGAACACCCTGTAGATAGATAGATAGATAGATAGATACTAAATTATTATTTATTATTCATAGTCATTAAACAAATTTTCTTTCCAACTGTCCTCGGCAACGATATTAATATTAATGTATCGTCTGTTGTGCTTTATTTAGATTTAGAAAAGATTTAGTTTGTTTACGTCGAATAGGTTGAACCTACCTCTAACTAGTTCTGATACAGCAAGGAGAGCATCTATAGCTTCCTTTTCACACCCACAGATGAAAAACAGATGGTTGGCGTTTGTTTCTAGCAAATTTCATGACTCTTTACTTCATTATTTCAAGAAGGCTGTGACCAAAAGTTGTGCAAAATTACACGATACAAAAGATATTCCCGCTACTTCAAGTTTCAGGGACAGTAAACTTGAAAAGTTTTTAGATTTTGATGTAGTAAATGAAGTACAAACTAGTCCTGAAGTGGCTGCATCAGAATATCTAATAACACAATATTTCCAAGATCCGAACTCGAATTTAAATAGTCTGGATGCGTACGCGGCTATAAAACATATATTTATAAAATATAACACACCTTTACCATCATCGGCTCCAGTCGAGCGGGTATTTTCTTTGGCAACTATGCCCAATACGCCAAAATCGAACAAACTTTCTGACATTATGTTTGAAGAAAGAGTAGTTTTAAAGTCAAACATGAACTGCGAATTATCATTGGAAAAGCAAATTGATACAAGAAATAGTTGTATTCAATTAAATATTATATTTACGGGTAATCATGACATTAATTTCGTCACGTGTTCATTGTATACGTATACAAAATACAAGAAATAAGAGAAGACCAAAAACTATTTAATTGATTTCCACCTCAATCCAAATAATAAATAAACTTTTATTTGCAAATAAGAAATAATAAATAGATTATTTATGGAATTATTTAAATAACTTTAATTTAAATAACAAGTTTAGTTATTATTAACTTCCCGATTTTATAGGGAAGTTATTGTAATTACCCCGAAAATCGAAAATCGATTTTTTAGCAGATCTTCACGTTTCATGGTCATTGGAGTCATTTTAGACTATTTTTATCAAAATGTTCGTATGTGTGTGTGTGTGTGTGTGTGTGTGTGTGTGTGTGTGTGTGTGTGTGTGTGTGTGTGTGTGTGTGTGTGTGTGTGTGCGCGCGTATGGCCGTTTGTATGTTATCAAATTTTTCGTTAACGTTTTCTGAAAAAGTAACAACGCGATCAAAATGATGAATGATGCAATCGATGTGCCCCGCTGTAACTTAGAGCTGATTAGATGTTGGTCCATTTTGGTCAAGTAGTTTTTTAGTTTTTTTCGAAAGCAGTTGATTAAATATTGCAATTTATATGAAAGGCGTATCCACCGAAGAAGTAAACGTAACTATATATATATATATATATATATATATATATATATATATATTTAGACATATTTTAAAAAAAAAATTTTTTTTATAAAATTAAAAAAAAATTTTTCTAACATTAAAACAAAAAATTTGTTTCCAATTATGCAACTAATGCTAATGTAACCGCTTACAATAATCGAAAATTATTCCAATGCAAGAGTGAGTTAATCATCGCCGAGAATACATTTTCAAAGAATATCGATGAAAGTACAAAAACATTTATATTACAATCTTTAAATAAACAATCAGTTCAAAACGAATTGTTAACTGAGATTAAATTGAAAATTAATATAAAATATATGATAATTAATAACATTGATGTTGAAGACGGATTGGTTAATGGAGCATGCGGAATATTAAAATTTATTACTTTTCAAGAAAATACTAAAATTCCGTCTATATTGTGGTTAGATTTTCAATTGGCCATAGTAGGAGTGAAAGTAAGAACTCGTTATCGTGATTATATGAAAAATGCAAATATAAATCAAAATTTAACACCAATAATAAAAAAATATCGAATCAAGTAAATATTTCAAGTGAAGAAAAATGACAAATCACACGTAGTCAATTTCCAGTGGTTCTTGCTGAAGCGATTACGATTCATAAAAGTCAGGGACAAACATACGAGAAAGTATGTATGGATTTTAAAACATCAGAAATACGAACTTTACAAATGTTGTATGTAGCACTGAGCAGAGTTTCAAAATTGAGCGGTTTATATATTTTGAGAAAATTTAAATTAATAGTATCGAAGAAAACCAAGATCAATACTGCAAACCCGGATAATGATGAGTTGTATCGTTTGCGAAAAACTAATTAAGACAATTTATTTTGCAACATTAATATGCTATAACAAGGAACCAAGCGAGCAACGAGCATACGATATTGGTTTAATGCGACGCCATATAGCAAACATTTTGATAAGTAGAAAACTATTGAATTTCCCTGAAAACGTATAATCTTCTTAAAACGTACACTTAATAAATAATAATAATAATATACAGCAACTAACGAATCGGGAAGTTCTTTGTGTGGCTCGTGGAGAGTCACACACAAAATGAAAGACATTAATAGCTGTGGGCCCTACTAGCCATGCATACCACTAACATTCTCGCAAGAGCAGTCCTGCCCGCGAGCTCGCGAAGCGAGCGTGCAACAACAACCCTACTCGCGAGCGAGCGAAGCGAGCGAGCAACAATAGTCCTCTAGTTTCTAGATTCAAATTAGGGGCTTCGGTGTAGAAGTCCCCTTTTCTATTATAGAATTCCAGAATTTGCTTTTTATTCTTTTCTGGAAGACCTTTTCCATTTCGACCAAGTATTCTTTAGCTCTGAACGATATCTAACTTCCTTGAATTTGGAATCATTGGGATCTATTCCCAGTATCTCCAGAACACAACTCTTTGATGTCTCAAGTTCGGAGGATTTTAATATTATAATTCTTCTTCATCTTCGTCTAAACTCGAATTATTCTCCTTATTTTCTACGTTTGTGAAATTAAGGAGAAGAAGAATTATTAAGTAGCACTTGTTGTGCAATTGTGATATTATCGTTCTTGTTGAACTTAATCACAATAACATTCCTTTCAAGGTCGTATGGACCGTGGCAATCTTTTTGATTTTTAAAGTCGTATGGACTAAGGGTATTTCAAGTCGTATGGACTATACGTATTTACTATAATAAGACCGTATGGGCATTACCTCTCAACTTTCGCGTGGAAATCTGAGAACACCGAGCAAGACAATCACATCAGTGATTTTACTTACCAATTATAATATCTTTTGAAGGTAGGTTTGGCGAATTCTGCTCTTTTTGTAAATTCGCTAGAGACTCTACCACTTTTGTTAGGTTATCCAACTGTTTCTGCAGTTGTTCGAATTTTTCGTCAGTTCTGCGCTTCGAAAGATGGATCTCTCGTGAACGAGATCTCGACCGCTCCTTCTTCTTGTAGTCAGGCAATTTTCTAGATAAGGTCTTGTTAGAATTTACCTTTCCTTTTGAACGCTATGTGAAAAACGTTCTCGATGCTTTGGCACAACGAAACAATATGAGAATAGAGGAATAAATAGGGACAAGTAGGCATTGGAAGAGCGCCAAATTGAAATTCAATATGCGCTGAACGTTGTGATGTGAAGCATGACAAGCATGACTACAATACTATCATTGAGAACGAGACATATAATATAATCGAAAATTATTAAGCATCGTGCAAGTAAAGAATATTTATTACAAAGTTCTATTAATTGGAATCTAGTTCCTAGGTAAATTGTCAACTACGTTGCCATTTAGACCGGAAATTAATTATGTCTGTACCTGTACGACTGTCGCATTTGGTACGAAATTTTTCACGGGAACTTCCCGCACACGCTCTAACCCGTCAAAATTCTGTTCGTTAATTAAAAGAGGCACGCGAAAGTTTGGAAATGACAAGCTCGGCATTGCGTTGCTTTGAAATTAGGAACATTGTTCGCGGAAAGTTCGCGCACAGGCTAGAAAAGGCTAGAGTGCCTTTTGGGTTAACCTAGCGTTCGATATAGCCCATGATCGAATCGACATCCTGAAAGAATCGTGATACATTTTTAACGCACTCGAGCATCGGATGGAAATAACGCGGATGAAAAACAGCGAGCAGAAAATGAACTTCCGCAATGATAAAATTACTTCTACGTTAATGGCCCGTCGCTTCGAGTTCTTAAGCTTGATAATCGGCAAATTGACAGCGAAATTTTTCCTAGGAACGCTTTCGTTTCTCTCCGATTTCTTCGCTTTTTCTAAGATCCTCGAGACCCACCGGTAATCCTGTAAAGACTCGGATAAATTGCAACGTCGTTGGGAGGTGTTGGTGACACAGAAGAGGGTTAGAAAAGAAGAGGGGAGGGGAAAAAAGGAATATAAGCGCAACGGCAGGTCTAAGAGGGTCACGGCTTTATTTTAGACGGGCGAGGTTGCTGTCGGCCTCGCCCAGCAGCCAAAAGAATCTCGATATATCGGATAAGGAGGTAGGACATCGCTCTAACTCGCTAAACCTCGTAAAACCGATGACTTCTCCTCACTCGATAAAGCCGAGGCAGGATGGAAGGCGTCCGGGGATGAGCGGCGCGAAGGGAATTCCTGCTTTATGAACTTCCGGCCGCAAAACACGGCCGATGAACGATGCCAAGGACGCTCAGAAAAATCCTGGGTTTCGAATTTTCTTCCTAATTGATCTCCCGTGACGCAGTGTCCGTCGAACTGAAAGAACTTTTAGTCGAAAAGCAAAAGCTCCCTATTTCTTTTTCGGAAGATTTTTACTTTCGCAATTATTATCTAGGATCTGCAAAATGCAAGAACTTTCAGCATTAACTTTCCTACGTTTATTTCCATGAATAAATTACTTTTACTTTTAACGCACTTGCCGCAAGCCTATCAACGAGATTCAAAGAACTGATTGTTAAACTTAAATCTGTTCTGTAAATCATGAACGATTAGAATCTATTAAATAGTCGCCGGCAAGTAATATGTAGATTTCTCGTCGGTGTAACAGGTATAACTGCGTACGGAAATCGAGCGACAGGGGGTGGCTAGCAAGGGGATGATAGTGAGCGGGGGGTGAAACTGTGTCGTAGCAACAGGCGCGATCAACTGACAGACCAATTTCACGTTGGCACAGCATCAGCGGGTGCATGCGCGATCGAGAGCACATGTCAAACGCCCCGCTAGGTTTTGCGATTCCTCCCCCGTCGTTTTCTCATCCCCTTACCCGCGAGACACAGCCCTAGAATCGCGATATCGACTGTAACGCGATCGATTGGACGCGTCGTCGATTCGCAATTATCGCCGGTTGTTGTTTCATCGCTGAAAACGAATGTTTTACTTGGGATGTGTTTGGTGTGTGCAAATAAGGGGGATCTATACCCTCGGATTGTAACTAGAAAGGAACTAGAATCTTACTAGATTATGGGTCTAAACATGGGTTTACGCGCATCGATTTTTTGTCCTTATTTGAGCCGATTTATGGCTGGGTGAGGACTCATCCTATAGAGGAAGGTTAAATCCGGCGCGCTCTGCTATTGATGTAACGAGATTATGTTTATATCTAATAATATGAGTACCCAAAGTAGAGAAAAAATCTAGAAAAATAACCGCAGATTTCAACGTATTTTTCTCTCTCAAAGAGACTTTTTTGACTGAGATTTTTGTCTGCGATGAGCAGAGCGCGCCGTGATGAACCTTCCTCTATCAAATGAACTATTGTGTAGCACAAAATATGCTCGTATAAGGACAAAAAATCGATGCGCGTGATTTCATTCACATAGCAGAGATTTCCCCGTATTACGTTCATGAAGACAGAGGTTATCTCTGATGTAGAGCCAATCTAGAGCCAATTTTATTTCAGTTAGTTTAGACGAGATGGCGCCTAGTCAGAAGGACTGTCAATCAGTGCTGCGATGTTGTGCAACATTTCACTGCTGCACTGCTTTCAACGTGGAATCATAGCAAAACTGACACAGACGAAGTACATATTCTCATTGGTGGCACTAATATTAGTGCGACCTGCCCTGTATAACGGCATTCGCGACGAGCTGAATACAATATGGAAATAGCAAGCAACTCCATCTCGTGTTCATTATGCAGTTGCGGGTTTATCAATTGTTACCAAACTTTTTTTCTGCACAGAGGTTGATAACATTGATAAATACCCCAAAATCTGAAGGTATAGATCCCCCATAAGTATATATTCGAAAATGTCTTTCTCTTTTTGTGAACAAGTGAACTGAATTCGATCATTGAAGAAGTATAGAAGTTCGCGGTAGTGCGCAGCCGCGTCCAACACTCTTTGGTTTTCATCGAGAGGTTCGTGGTGGCGAGTCGGAACCCCGAAAGACCTAGATTCCGCTCGTTTTTCGAATTTTCGTGGCGAGTTCGATGCTACGGAATTCCACCGTGACCTCTAGCACTTTCAGCTGCAAAAGAATGTCTTTACCGGCGGGAGACGAGTCAATTAGGGCGGGCAGTTTTAGCGAGTTGAAGGATGGATCGTTTAGGGCATGCTCGAATCGCCCGCGGAGTTCTTTCCGGAATTCTTTCGCGGAATGTGTGGAGCTCGTTCGCTGTGAATCTTTCGCTGGTTGGATCGCATACAGGATAATATTATCCTAGGTAAAAGATCAATTTAAAAGTCCTATTTCTATTTTTCAGTTACACACGCAACCTGCTGAAATTAATATTCACATATTATTATGCGTATAATATATATTATAATATATGTAGTACAATAAACTGAAAAATAGAAATAGGACTTTTAAATTGATCTTTTATCTAGCGCTTTTCACTACTCCCAACTCCATGTTTGCAATCCACCCTTGCAATCGTAGAAAACAGTCTACTCGCTAAAGAACACTTTGCGCAAATTACGTTACGAATACGTTCAACCGTGACGCACATGTCGACGCCGGAAAACCTCGCGATGAAGAATTGTCGAATCGGTGGAGCGCTAAATATAGTCGTCAGTTAAATGCACCACGATAAACCAATCACGCCGGATGCTGTGTGTATTCACCACGGAGATTAGTTTCGCCACTATGTTCCTGTTCCTGAGCAACGGACTTTAATGCGAACCTGTCGGAATCGACGTGCGCTGGATCGCCTGATCGTCAACGATAAGAAGACGATACAATAACTGACATGATCGACTAGCAATTTAAATGAACGCGAGAACATTCTCGAAATTAAATCTCAATATTAATCTGTAACGAAGTACTTCATATTATAATTATCGTTTGGAACCATCGCAAACAAAATAGAATAATCGTACATGTTCATTTACAATTTCAAGGAACGCGCATACCGCGAGTATTCACTTCGCAACAGATCGTTAACAAAAATCTAAACAGCTGTTTCAAGCGCTGTAAACCCGTTGAACCCCCGGCTATTGTTTCGCGATTATCATAATTGCTTTTCCCCCTACCCTGGACCGATCAGAAACATACCGATGATCGAGAGAAATATAATTACGCAGCATCATCAAGCGTTACAGAATATCGAGCGTCCGACAATGAAACTATTACGACAATGAACGTGAAACACGCTTTATTCAGGGATTATTTTGGAAACGTTTAATTAATTTACCGGACTCGAACAATTAACTCCGTGCGGACGTGAATATCCTCTAAGATTTTTAATTGCCGTGCTAATTTATATTTTCGACATCGAATACACATTTAATCCTTAGTTCCGTAATGATAATTACAACCACGACCATAAGTTAACTGACATTCATTTCAATGAGATCAAACAGATTCTAATAAATAGACTGCGGATGTTTATGCAAATGCATATTTTTATCGAAAAAAGATAAAAAACTGCGACCTAAACAGAAATTTGTTTTGTCATTAGAGGATTTTAAAAATATAATTTTTATTTTGCATATTGCATATGTTTTGCATAAGTGCATATTTCTTGCATAAATTTTGCATAAATGCATAAATTTTGTATAAATATTATTCAGAGCCATTGCCAAATGTTACCTGAGGCCATGAAGAAATTGGAAACAATAGGATCACCTCTAACGGAATCTATAGATTTGGTAACTACAGTTATAGAAAATTGATAAATTATACCCGGTGATTATGGAGAGAAGGTTACACATGAAATGGAATCTGTATTAGAATGAAATGTACACTTTAATGTATTATTAAAAATAAGCAAGATTTTGAAGGGTGAACACGTTGAAGGACCACGAGAGGTTCTGTCACATCGTTGGGGTAAATTTAAATATGCCCCTATAACATCATGTGATGTAGAACGCTCTTTTTCAGCGTATAAATTAATTTTAACAGAAAAGAGGCATCAATTTACAATCGACACTATAGAAAAATCTATTGTTGTATATCATAATTTAAATTATAATAAATAAAACAATAAAATAATTACAATTTTACAAATCCGTACATGCATTCCCTATACATATGTATACTTAGCATATATTTTGCATATATTTTGCATATTTCGACATATTATAAATGCATAAAGATCCGCAGTCTACTAATAAAATAATATATTATTTGAATAATGTCCAAGTCTGTTTTCAACCGCCCCATATTAGGCTACTTTCGTCAATCGTCTATTACAACAGTCCCCTACCTGCTATTATTATCTTTGATCACTGTCGAGGAGCTCGCCGACCAGTGTTGGGCAAATTTTATATTTAATAAATAATTAAATAATAATATTTTATAATAAATAATATATAATAATTAAATTTTATAATAAATAATTAAATAATAAATAAACGTGTGATTTTATTTACAAACTAGAGGGCTATTGTTGCTCGCTCGCGAGTAGGGTTGTTTTTGCTCGCTCGCTTCGCGAGCTCGCGGGTAGGACTGCTCTTGCGAGAGGGTTAGTGGTACGCATGGCTAGTAGGGCCTACTGATATTAATGTTTTTTATTTGGTTTTTTATTTGTGTGACTCTCCAAGAGTCACACAAAGAACTTCCCGATTCGTTACTCCTACGCCAACATCGCTAACATCGTTTTTTTTTTGTACTTTCATCGATATTCTCCCAAAATGTATTCTTGGGAGTAGAGAGGATAAATTCACTGTTGCATTGGAATAACTTTCGATTATTCCAAGCGGTAACATTAGCATCAGTTAAAAAAAAAAATTTTTAAATCTACAAAAAAAAAATTTTTTTTAATAAAAAAAAAATTAAGAAAAAAATTTTTTATGTAATTGCGTTTGGTTCTTTGGTGGAAAATTTTCGTCCTCCCTTATAAAGTGCACTGTAGAATCAACTCTTTTCGAAAAAAAAGTAAAAATCTAAAAAACTACTTGACCAATATGGACCAAAATCTAATCAGCTCTAAGTTACGACGGGGCACATCGATTGCATCATTCATCATCCTGATCGCGTTGTTACTTTTTCTGAAAACGTTAACGAAAAATTTGATTACATAGAAACGGCCATACGCACACACACACACACACATATACGAACATTTTGATAAAAATAGTCTAAAATGACTCCAATGACCATGAAACGTGAAGATCTGCTAAAAAATCGATTTTCGATTTTCGGGGTAATTACAATAACTTCCCTATAAAATCGGGAAGTTAATAAGTCTTTCAGAAGTTGCAAAAAAGAGGGATCAATATTTTATGGAAAGGCAGAATTGCGTGAGCACGGCCATAGCTGCCTTATGATATAGATGCTGGTCAGATTTTAACTGTTGTTTTTCATCAACAGTCAGTGGCAAGGAAATCTCTTATCACACCGCAGTTAAATAAAATTGTCAAACCAATGGTGTACACGATGCTTTCAGACGAATTGCTTTATGGCGATAATCTCAAGAACAAAGTTAAAGATGTTAAAGAGATTGAAAAGGCTTGTGCGAATATCAAGTAGAAGCCTCCTCAAAAAAAAATATATACCTAAGGTGCGAGAGCAGGGAAACTGAAAATACCCACCTGCGTGGTTCCGGCAGGTGGGTCAACAGCACAGGCGTCGTCAAATAAGATTCAAGGCACGGTCATACAGGACCTCGCAGAGTGGCAACCAAGGCGACACCTCAGACGACGAATCAATCATCGTTGAAGAAATTATTCGGGTAGATAAACCTGCGGGGCGTCTTTGTCACTTTGTAGAAAGATGGAAATACTTTACTTCGGATAGTTATACTTTAAGCTGTGTGAAGGGTTATAAAATTCCATTCGTGGAAACACCCATTCAAAAAATTGCCTATAAAGAGAAAGATCGTTCTTTCGAAGAAATGGAAAAAATACAAGGAGAAATTAATGAGTTTTTACGGAAAGGTGGTATAGAGGAATGTAATGAATGTGATGGACAATTCATTTCCTCCTATTTTCTTGTTTCAAATCCCGATGGTACAAACCGTTTTATTTTTAATCTTAAAGAATTGAATAAATTTATCAGACACCCACATTTTAAAATGTAAGATATTAGATCCGCGTTAAGTCTATTATCGCGAGAGGATCACATGAGTTCTTTAGACCTTAAAGATGCATACTTTAAACAATTGAAATTAAAGGACGCTGTCGAAAAAGTGGAAACTTTATTAGCTTTGAAACAGCTCAAGGACTGCAAACTTTAGCGTTAATAAATATTGATAATACAGGGAGGTCCGTTGAAGTACGAACACCTATATATCTCGGTTATTATTAGTCGTACAAAAAATCTCCACAGAATAAAGTTGTACTGTTTCAAGGGGCGAATTTGATGATGGTAAACATTTTTTCTCAAGGTCATTTTTTTTAACAAGATTTCAAGGTCATTGATATTTTTTTTTAAAATGGAATGAGGTATTTTTTAATACATCAATCAATGCAGTTGGACATTCGTTATAAAAAAGTACTAACCCATGTATGTCGAAAAGTTAGTAGTTCAAGAGATATTTCAATTTAAATAACTCTAAAATACTATTACTGTCGTACTAAAACGTTAGCGTTTACTTACTTGTGTAACGTTTTAGTACGACAGTAATTGTGTTTTAGAGTTATTTAAATTGAAATATCTCTTGAACTACTAATTTTTCGACATACATGGGTTAGAATTTTTTTATAAAGAATGTCCAGCTGCATCGATTGATGTATTAAAAAATACCTCATTCCATATAAAAAAAATATCAATGACCTTGAAATCTTGTAAAAAAATGACTTTGAGAAAACATTTTTACCATCATCAAATTCGCCCCTTGAAACAGTACAACTTTATTCTGTGGAGATTTTTTGTACGACTAATAATAACCGAGATATATAGGTGTTCGTTCTTAAACGGACCTCCCTGTATAGAAATAAACAGTTCAGGAATAAGTATTAAAATTACAGATCAGATTAAAACATCAAAACCCGGAGCTTTTCAACCTGATTTAGTATTACCATTTTTTAAAGAGAAACCAGGGTTGTGTATAGCATCGGTAATTTTAGACTACATAGTTTATGCTAAAACCATTACTACTCCTTGGTGTCTTAATTTATTAATAACCGATTTCATTAGCTTAGTGAAAACGTATGGGCTAATGCATAATCCAAATGGCAGGCATATAAATTGAAATATTTTCTTTTTGAATATGAACCTCAGAAATTTTCTGTGACCTTCGTAGATGGAGACTAAAAAATATGCATCTTTAAGGTCTAAAGAACTCATGTAACCCTCTCGCGATAATAGACTTAAAGCGGATCTAATATCTTCCATTTTAAAATGCGGGGGTCTCATAAATTTATTCAATTCTTTAAGATTAAAAATAAAACGATTTGTACCTACGGCGGGCTCGTTTGATCCTACGATTAAACCATAATAATCTCAAGTTAAATGATTAGATAAAGTTATCGAAGACAACTTGCCGTCTTGTAAGGCGGTCTAAAAATGGCACTGGGAGGCAGAACGCTCCCTTAAGGGCTACGTATGAAAGAGCCAAGTACATTTCTCTCGAGTCCGGAGCCGTTTTTCTTCTCGCCGCGCCGGGACGCTTACATTTAAACATGAAATCAGGATCACCGACGGCGAGGCCTCACATTCGTGCGGTCCGTAAAAGCGTGCCGCGCATTCTTCTTCCTTGCTCGCTACGAAAATGTTACCATCTACTTGCCGGCAGGTTCTTAATCTGCGGGAGTATGAAAATAAAAATTCCGCGGTGGCTTCCCGCGCCGACACCGTGGCGAAATCAATTTCTGAGATGGAACTTGCCGAACGAGTCGTCTGACCTTTGCCAGACTATTCTACTTGACTTCGAAAGTAATTGAAGTTTAGAGAGAGAGAGAGACAGAGAGAGAGAGAGAGAGAGAGAGAGAGAGAGAGAGAGAGAGAGGACCGCTTTATGTAACTCGTAAAATTAATCGAGAACAACAAGCAATTCTAATATTGTAATGAGAAGCGCCACTCTAGGTGCTTGTGTTGGGAAATTAATATTCTGTTCAACTGCTGCTAAATGATTCCTTTTTAACGTGATCTAAAATGTGTTACAGTTTCGTGAATGAAACATTAATATTAATATTTTTATTAAGAAGCAGCTCGTTTTATTAAAATGTCTACAAATGGGTTTTCGGTAATCATGGTTCTAAGCATTTCCAATGAATTCTGTAACGGTTATCTAAAATTATTGAAAAATGTGTGCCTTCTTTTAATAAATATAATAGATCAAACATACTGTGACAATATCCTCCGATTCTTCCAGTGTCTTCCGAATTTTGTGTTTATTTGTCTTTGTCATATTTGTATAAAATCTTCTTTTTATTCAGCTTCATAATTCTTAGAAAGAACGCTGAAGAAGTAAGTTCTTCGTTATAAAATAAATTTGTACGGTTTAACGCAGTGTGTTGCGATAATATTTGATGGACAGTCACGGGAGAAACTATAAAATCTGGTGCATGCGGCAGAACTGATCGTGGGATGTTTGGAAATTCATTAAACTATGTATGATACAAATGGAATTTGGGTTGGATCTTATGGACGACGCTGTTTTATTGCGTCGGCAATGCGCGATAACGCGCATAGCGGCAGCTGGACCATCAAACAGTGATGGAACTTCGGAGACAAATACTGCCGAGCCGTGCTCTCAGGAAAACGGGTATCTGCAGCAAATTTCACGTCATAAACGTCCGGCGCATGGCAGGGTCTCTCAATCTCTGCAGTCGAGGAGTACAGAGCTGCCTCTTTCATATGTTTATCCCGTCGACGTTCCCTGTTCTCTCCTGACACTTTCGTTTCCTCCAAACCGTCTCTCAATCAGACGACACGCCAAGCCGCGATGAAATTACGAGCAACGCCGCGCCGGCGTTTGGGAAAAATTCGAATCAGCTTCAAACGGATTGCGAGAAGTGAAAGACACACAAGGAACAAGGAACAAATTGTTTCGCTCGCTTCCCATGCAAATACCATTAAATCTCCCCTCACACACGGATTTGGGAAGAGCAACATTTTAATTGCCTCGCTGCAACCCTTTCGTCCACTAAAATTTCGCTTTATTTTTTAATCCTTTCGCGTATTTTTTTCAAAATAAAGTTTCACTGGTTTTAACTTTCGGTCTTTTCACTTAGGTTCGAAAAGAGCAACATTTTAGTCGCTTCGCTATTTCTCTGGTGTATGGGATTTTTACTTTATTTTCAATCCCTCCGTATCTGGAAAAAGAAAAATTTCTCTCCCATGTTAATCGTAATCTTAACTATAATTCAATTAAACCGGAAAATTAAGCTCGTGGAATTTAGGGGCATGCAGAAATCATTTAAAGCATGTACTGCGTTTCTAGATTTTACGAGAATACATTCTACTCGTAATTATCACATAAGGCGTGAACGATTTATTATTGTTACGAAATAATGTATGTGTAGAAAGTATTTGTAAAATGAACATAAAAGAACATTTGTTAGACAGATATAAATGCCTGTTTCATGTAACTTTACAGTTTCGTGAGAAACAAGTGTGAAACGCGACACGGCGAGCCTTATTCCACGGTATGGCGGAGAGTTTATTTAATTTCGATCCTAATTAGACGCCTAATGAGGGAAATAAGTTACCCTTTCCATCGCCAATTATCAAGGCAGACTTTCAGAGCCCGAGACACCGTTTTAGAACAGCTGCTCCGGTATTTTTCATTGAAATTGTCGCAGGCGTTATTCTAAGAAACCGTAAGACCTCGGCGAGTCCGTTCCATCGTCCATTCTTCTAAAACTCTGTAGAAGTTACCTCGTGAAAGCCGAAGCACCGGCTGGAACTTATAGCGAATTCCGCACGCTCGAAAGCCGATTCCGTTTCGAGGGGAGTAATTACATTCGCGGTAGAGAGTTTCCTCTTTTTTTTTCATGCGTTTTCGATTTATTTTGGAGGAGTGCTGTCACTTCCGGCGGCCGCTGTCGGTTGGCAATCGCGGCTGCAAGTCGATGTAAATGTAAATGCGCATCTGGTGCGGATGTATCGTGTGTCAACGGAACGCTAACAGTGAAAATTGAGGTTGATATTAATAGGAGAACCGAAGAGAATTATTGCGGCCTCTCTGTTTGCGTACTGTGCAGGACAAAACGATGCGACTTCTCTGCTATTTAATCACTCGCATCATTCACATCACTGCATTGCAAGTTTTTTGGATCACTGTTTTCTACCGAAGGTGTCAAAAGACTCTGTTTCAAATTTTACATGAAAATTGATTGAGACTGCAAAGTGAATTTAAAGTTTTCACTAAAATGTTCATCAACATAATTATTACTGATTCATAATTGCGCTCGAGCACATTTGTAATAGATTATAGACATTTGTGCATTCGTAGTATTTCTATATTCGTAAAATAATATTTATTTGATTCATTAAATACAAGAATATGGTTTTATTAACTAAAATCAATAGCATGTCTATATTTTGAGAATAAGTAAATAAGTTTTTTTTTGGTCGACAAAATAAACTGTTCTCTTATTCCGATTAATTTCGAGGCTGTTTATTCTGTAATATAAGAACGCAAAGAGCCAGAAAAATCGTGGATAGATATTTTCAGAGTCGTTCATTTTACACGGAACGCTCATGGTCTCGTAAAATAACTTTCGTTAATGAGACCCGAGAGCGTATCCAGTTCCCCATTGTCAATTCCCACAAAGAATTATGTAATTTCTTCTCGATGACGACTAGGCAATCGCGTCATTTCAATTTCGGGAGCGGCTTTTATTAAAACGTGTCCAATTTCGACCCGTCCGAAACGACCGACGAAATCAAAGATTTACCTCTATATTAATCTGCCATAAATAAAGAACCGTTTGAATTTCCCCGATTATATCGGCAACTATTCCGGGTCGTGATCCATATTACTACGCGTTTTCGCCACGCATCGTCGTTCGCTCGATAACATACATAATTTAGAGTCACGCTTCAATCTTCGTTATAGAAAATCCTATCTGAATAATTACATAGTGCCAATGAAGATATTATGTAATGATCAACCACGTGGGGATTAGCGGGAAGGCGATATACCTGTAAGCCTGTAAAGGACGTTATAGCAAGCAAAAAACGCATGCGAATCTTCAACTCCGACAGATCGACAACACGTGCGACGGACTCATCGAAGCGATGAGAGCGGACTATAGTCCAGTCAATGAATGCTCATAAGGGGTGTGTAGAGGGAAATGGAAGGAACACAATTTTTAACTTTGGGTCTTTGTTTGGACTCGTTAGGAGCTAAACATACTAAAAGTCCCTACTCCTAGGAGGTAAGCGAGGTGCAGGGGGGCACGTAGAAGGCCCCCTTTTGCGGTTTTCCGCTTATATCTCGGAAACTATGCGTCCTAGCGATAAGACCATTCAATACAAAATTAAAGCTAACAAAATGTGCCGCAGGATTCATTCCACTCAGTTTTTCGCTATCTCGTATATTTTCCGAGATATCCGCGCTCAAAGTTCACTAATTATGAAAAACAAAATAGCCGGTTAAAATTCGCCTCCGGCGGGAGTTTAATCGAGCTTGAACCATTCGATAGCCTACCCAAAAAGATCCCTCTCTGACAAGTTTCAGCCCGATATCTCATCTGTAAGGATAGTTATTGAGAAAAATCGAAATGCCAGTTTCTGGCTCATTATCCCTATTTATTGACAATTAAAAATGCTGAAAAAAAATCTGACACATTTCGGATACCAAGCCACGTATTAGGTATTACTTCCAAATTTTTCCGGTTGTAAACTATGGTTGTAAAAAATGAAAAACACGAAAAAAATCGAAAAATGCAGATGTTATATAAAAGTAGGTCTCGTACTACTTCAAAATTAATTTAGCAATGAGATATTATCAAAAGTGTTATGCTCAAGTTTTTTCAGATTTTTGTGAGTGGTGCAACAATGTTGAATAAATTAAAACCACTTTTTTCATCGTCGGAAACGCATAAGTTTCCGAAATACTATAAGCGGAAAACCGAAAAAGGGGACCTTCTACGTGCCCCCCTGTACCCCGCTTACCTCCTAGGAGCAGGAACTCTTAGTATGTTTAGCTCCTAATGTGTCCAAACAAAGACCCGAAGTTAAAAATTGTGTTCCTTCCATTTCCCTCTACAACTTTTCGTTGACTGGACTACTACCCTTATAAATCACGTCATTGATGACCGTAGACAATGCCAGAAGAAATTTCTTTGACAGTTTTCCACACTTCTCAACCTATAGTCCTTCCGACACACCCCCGTCCAATTAACAAACGCAACGTTTCCCCACCTAAATCCACCCTTAACCATTCACGAAAAACCGAGGTGACAATGACAGTACTATTTTGATCGTGGTCGGAGTAACTTCTTCCCGTTCGATGTCACGATTTTGGATAATGTGCTGTGTTGTGCTTTAACCTTATTCGCGCAAATGGCAGTGTCCTCTTGATCCGGCGGAGGAACAGAAGATTCTGAAAAATTTGTATGTACCTACACTTGACATTAGTATTGTATAATGTAGGATTAATATTCTTATGTGTAACAATGGATATAAGGTATTCTTCCACATTTTGCAACTTCAAATTTATGACTCGAATGGGAAGGGAGACGATCACTTGGTACGGGCCTAGCGACGAATGTTCCTTTAAACTTCGTTTCGAGCGAGAGTGTGGTGGCACACTCACACACCGCTAGACATATATACGTACACAGAATTGCAAGGGTTCGGCATTTAACAAACCACGTCTCGTTAATGCTCATTTGGGACCCCTACGTAGTCACAATCACTAGATAAAAGATCAATATGTATAGCGCGTACGTATCCGAATGTGGCTTACTTTTGCGTTTTCGAGCCGTAATTTTCATTATTCGGCAGAATGTAGCGGAGCCGCGAGAAGCATTGGGCGGCGCGACAGTGCTCCTAATGTCAAGAGACATACATTTTCTTGAATATTGAGAGATGTAGGGTTATTATAGAAAAAGTTGGAGGCCATCCCGCTGTCAGGAACACATACAATGTCAATGCAACGTTCATTATATTGAACAATACGTTTTTAAACACACAGTTTGCTAAATACAGAAATACAAAAGCGAGGGTTCTGTGACGATACACTTCCGGTTCGAGCGCTGATATCTGGTACTCTGATTTAATCACCGCGAGTCGTCGGTCACTGTAATCGGTAAAAATTACGAGAAAGTTTCTATCGCAACCACTTCGGATTAAAGCGCGACACGATAATAACTTTACGAAGTTGTGTTCATATTTTTACGTCGATTGATCTTTCAAGTGACCGCGTGCAAATTTCTCTCATTTTGTTGTACAGATGTAAATCAATCTCTAATGAGGGTCAGAGTAAGGGTTTGCAAGGTGATAGTTAAATAAAATTGGACCTAGCTGCAATTACATGCACACAAATTAAATGAAATTGTAACGGTATGCAGAGATGTATTTTATAATTTATTTCTCGTTAAACTAACGAATAACGTCATGATTATATGCGATTCGTTAAGCCACCGAAAAAGCTCAGTTTTCTCATTAACGATTAATATTCCCGTACAATTAAAGTCGGTAATAACATACTTGCGTCGGAATTAATAAGTGGAACGGTTTGTTGCAATTCGTAATACAGCCCATAACATATATATAATATTATTCGCAAATTGATTAAACTTTTTTAGATAAATCGTCCTGTGCGACGTTACCTAAAAGTTAATTGACAAACAGAAGATTTTTAAGCTTCCCTTCAGTATTGTATATTTAACGAAAAGCCTGTAATAGGCTTCCGGTAAATAAATTAAGTGTTAATACAGTCTGCGAGATAAAATTTTAAATATAAAAGACGCGCCAGCAATATTTACGAATAAGCGAGCGCCCAGGCAAAGCTTTCACGTTGCAAACTCCGTCAGAAACGAGTCCTGCTCGCCGTCGGAAGCGATTGAATCGGATTTCCTTATTTTCCGCGTTGTTGATTCGACCTTCCGTAGAATATCTAGAATTTCATCTTGTTTAGCGAAACGAGACGACGACCGGTGCCGTGTTCGTCAGATTTACATGCTGTCGCGCGTATATGCATCCGTTTTGCATCTATTAAAAATCAGGACGGCGGCCGGTCAACGATAATCAAGCCTCGCGGGCCACTGGATGGAAATGTAAATCCAGGAACGTCTCGGGGCTCTGTGTTTCGAATGCACGATCGTATTCACCCTGATCTAATTTCACCGGCATAGCAACGTTGCCTTCTACACGTATATTTATACAGTGGGAAAATCCTTCGTCGAGGATAATGACGCGCGTCGGACACGCGGAAAAAGAGGACTCATCGCGGGAAACGCAACGCTCCGCTCGCTGAGCACCAGTTAAATGCGATGTGATAAAAAGTAACTGTCGATCCTTTGAAACGAGACACGCGGATCTGCGAGCGGTTCGTTGGTAGCGGAAATATTCTCGCAATGTCAACACGTTTCACTTAAATAAATATTGGACCGATAAAACGATTTTTCATACTAATAAAGACACCAATAAATACGCGTACAGGGTGTGTAAAAAGTAATGGTCATCCGTCCTAGGGGTGAATCTACACCTCTAGTCCAGTCAACGAAAAGTTGTAGAGGGAAATGGAAGGAACATAATTATTAACTTTGGGTCTTTGTTTGGACTAGTTAGGAGGTAAACATACTGAAAGTACCCACTCCTAGGAGTTGAGCGGGGTGCAGAGGGGCACGTAGAAAGTCCCCTTTTTCGGTTTTCCGCTTATATCTCGGAAACTATGCATCCTAGCGATAAGATCATTCCATACAAAACTAGAGGGCTATTGTTGCTCGCTCGCTTCGCTCGCTCGCTCGCAGGGTTGTTTTTACTCGCTCGCTTCGCGAGCTCGCGGGTAGGACTGCTCTTGCGAGAGGGTTAGTGATACGCATGGCTAGTAGAGCTTACTGATATCAATGTTTTTTATTTGGTTTTTTATTTGTGTGACTCTCCAAGAGTCACACAAAGAACTTCCCGATTCGTTACTCCTACGCCAACATCGCTAACATCGTTTTTTTTTTGTACTTTCATCGATATTCTCCCAAAATGTATTCTTGGGAGTAGAGATGATAAATTCACTGTTGCATTAGAATAACTTTCGATTATTCCAAGCGGTAACATTAGCATCAGTTAAAAAAAAAAATTTTTTTAATCTAAAAAAAATTTTTTTTTTAATCTAAAAAAAAAATTAAGAAAAAAATTTTTGTTTATGTCATTGCGTTTGGTTCTTTGGTGGAAAATTTTCATCCTCCCTTATAAATTGCATTGTAGAATCAACTCTTTTCGAAAAAAAACTAAAAATCTAAAAAAACTACTTGACCAATATGGACCAAAATCTAATCAGCTCTAAGTTACGACGGGGCACATCGATTGCATCAATCATCATCCTGATCGCGTTGTTACTTTTTCTGAAAACGTTAACGAAAAATTTGATACCATACAAACGGACATACGCACACACACACACACACACACACACACACACATACGAACATTTTGCTGAAAATAGTCTAAAATGACTCCAATGACCATGAAACGTGAAGATCTGCTAAAAAATCGATTTTCGATTTTCGGGGTAATTACAATAACTTCCCTATAAAATCGGGAAGTTAAAAAAATTTTTTAAATCTAAAAAAAAAATTTTTTTTAATCTAAAAAAAAATTAAGAAAAAAATTTTTTTTATGTAATTGCGTTTGGTTCTTTGGTTTAAAATTTTCGTCCTCCCTTATAAATTGCATTGTAGAATCAACTCTTTTCGAAAAAAAACTAAAAAAACTAAAAAACTACTTGACCAATATGGACCAAATTCTAATCAGCTCTAAGTTACGACGGGACACATCGATTGCATCATTCATCATTCTGATCGCGTTGTTACTTTTTCAGAAAACGTTAACGAAAAATTTGATTACATAGAAACGGCCATACGCACACGCACACACACACACACACACACACACACACACACACACACATACGAACATTTTGCTGAAAATAGTCTAAAATGGCTCCAATGACCATGAAACGTGAAGATCTGCTAAAAAATCGATTTTCGATTTTCGGGGTAATTACAATAACTTCCCTATAAAATCGGGAAGTTAAAAATAGTCTAAAATGACTCCAATGACCATGAAACGTGAAGATCTGCTAAAAAATCGATTTTCGATTTTCGGGGTAATTACAGTAACTTCCCTATGAATCGGGAAGTTAATTAAAGCTGATAAAATGTTCCACAAGATTGATTTGATTCAGTTTTTCGCTATCTCGCATAGTTTCCGAGATATCCGCGCTCGAAGTTCACTTTGGTATTATTTGTTCGAGTTAGTGCTTTTGCTTCAATTTCAATTTCAACACTTTAATTTCAACTTCACTTTCAATTTCAACTTGAATTTCAACACTCCAATTTCAATTTTCACTTTCATTTTTCAGTTTCAACATCAATTTCTCAAAATCAACTTCAATTTTCCAATTTCAACTTCAAATGCACGTAGAAAGTCCCCTTTTTCGGTTTTCCGCTTATATCTCGGAAACTATGCGTCCTAGCGATAAGACCATTTCGTACAAAATTAAAGCTGACAGATTGTGCCACAACATTGATTCGTTCAGTTTTTCGCCATCTGGAATAGTTACCATGATATCCGCGCTCAAAGTTCACTAATTGTGCTGAAGAGTTAACTAGTCAAATGAGGAAAGAAACGTGAGGCAAAAATTTCTTTTTCACAAGTAGTGAACTTTGAGCGCGGATATCTCGGAAACTATGCGAGATAGTGAAAAACTGAATGAAATCAATCCTATAGCACATTTTGTCAGCTTTAATTTTGTATGAAATGGTATTATCGCTTGGACACATACAGTCCTCGACGAAATAATAAGACACCTAACATATGTTTAAATTTCTTATATTTAAAGGTAGAAAATGTACACTCCGTTGTATCCTGTATATTACATACTATGTTCAAAGTAAACATGTAAAATCTTAGGATTGTGTCGTGTACCATAGCAAAATTAGAGAAAGATATGTAAACACGGTCTGACATTAATTCGACAAAAGTATAAGACACTGACAGAAAAATGTTTGATCAAGCAAATAAAAATACAAAATTAATACTTTGTGATACCTCCCTTGAATTGAATTACGTCTAGTAATCGCTTTCGGATAGTTTTATAGAACTTTTTGATTCGTTTTTGTTCTAAATGTGTCCAATTGTGATTTATACTTTCTTTTAGTTCATTTACGTTATTATATTGCCTCCCATTTTTTGAAGAAAAGGATTGTTTCACAGATTTTGCAGTATGGATTGCTGCATTATTCTGTTGAAAAATATAGTCATAGCGCGTGATACGAGCTGCAGGCTTGTTTAACTGATCTGTTATTAGTTCAATATATTTATTACTATTCGCCCGACCTGATAAAAAGCTTATTTCTGTTTTTCCATTTGACGGGTACATAAATGGAGTTCTTCCTTTCTGCAATCATGAAAGTAGTAGGCCCAGCCGTCAGGGCCATCTAGATTGAATTTTTTCTCGACACTAAAAATGACTTTTTTCCAGTTTTTCATCCAGTGGACGTGTTCATAAGCGAACTTTAGTCGTGCTGCTTTGTGTTTCTCCATTAAGGGTGGCCGTTGTTTTAATTACTTCCGTTTACTGTGTTTGCTTCCATGTAAAATGCGATGTACATTTCTTAAATTTGTTTTCACACTTGCTTCTTCGGCTATTTGACTTGTTGCGTCCTTAAAATTCGACGCAACGCGCAAAATTGCACGTTTATCATGTTCGGAAGTAACGCTAGGTTACTACACTTCCTTTCGTTTTTCCATAAACACTTGGATTTTTCAACACATTATATATCGCGCACCTACTTCTGTTTAATAATTTCGCAATTTTAACTTTCCCGAGCGCAACAGAACGATTCGATCGACCTCACTTTTATCTAACTGCTTTCCCCGACCCATTATTTATTTTTCATTGTAATAAATGTACTTATACTGTAAGAAAAGCACAAGATTCAACGTCTGAATACGTTCGGAGTAGAACACTTAATGGTACAAGTCACATGAGTGGAAAATAAGCCAAATGTCTAATACTTTGGTCGAAGCAATGTCGGTCCGTGTTCACATATCTTTCTCTAATTTTGCTATGGTATACGATACAATCCTAAGATTTTGTGCGCGTTTACTTTGGAGATAGTATGTAGTATTCAGGATATAACGGAGTGTACACTTTCCACTTTTAAATATAAGACATTTAAAAATATGCTAGGTGTCTTATTATTTTGCCGAGGATTGTAGTTTCCGAGATATAAGCGGAAAACCGAAAAAGGTGACTTCTACGTGCCCCCGTGTAGCCCGCTCACCTCCTACGAGTAGGGACTTTTAGTATGTTTACCTCCTAACTAGTCCAAACAAAGTCCCAAAGTTAAAAATTGTGTTCCTTCCATTTCCCTCTACACCCCCCTTATGAGCATTCATTGACTGGTCTACTCTGGATGGGCGGATATTTGTAAAGGAAATTTGCCGCGAGATTGTTCGTAACAGAGAGAATCGTGGTTAAAGTCTTTTTCACAAAAATCCTTCTGACGATCATCATTTTAATCAAAAAAGAACCTATTCCCTAAATATCATCTAATTCTCTGAGGTTGGACGTAAACGGAAACTTCGCCAAACAAACTTTAACAACAATTTTCTTTTGTATAAACAATTTTGCGGCAGGTTTCTTCTACAAACGTCCACCGATCCGGACGTGTAAATTAACACTTAGGACGGTTGACCATTAGCTTCCATGCATCCTGTACGAGATTGCAGTGCAAAAGGTTCTTCTAGAAAAATTCCGATCACCAAAACAGTCCCTTAAGTGCAAAGGGTTGATTGGTGTGCAATCTCGCGCGGCTAATTAGATAGAGAATAGAAATTGATGAGCAGCCCTTTTAATTTCCTGTCGCGAATATAAAAGGATCAAGCAACGGGCTGGTTAACATTTGTTCGCGAGGCTCTTCGAGCAAACGTTTCCACGGACGATGTATCAGCAGCCGGCACGCGTGTTTAAATGTCGCTGGGGGTCCGCGGTAATGTAAATCCGCCCTGATAAAAGTTATGCGTGCGGCCTGCGATCTCGTCGCCTGTACTGAATTAATTAAAAATTTCATTCTCTGCCGGTTCGGGTCGCGCGAACACCCACACCGGGAATCTTAATTTGAATACGCGCCGCCATTGCATCGATACCGCTCCCGTGTATTTTTATCGGCTCGCTTGTTTGTGGTCCCACGGCGCACAGTGGATTAAATTTTTATTTTATAGACCCCCGGCGCGAGCCAATCATTTCTAATAAACCCGAGAATGACAGTATTTTTACAACCGGAGATTCCTGCAAATACGCTGCCTTTGTTAGAAAAGCTAGAAAATTTTATAACGACGCAGGATGATTGCTATTCGTCAGAAATTCATTCTACTGCGATTTCTTTTTTGTACAGAATAAAAGTTCTCTGCATTATTAGCAAGATACAGGTCTTTTTACCACGTTTTTATTAGCTCGCTTTCTTGTTTCTTTGTCTGTTTGTTCGGTACAAATTTTGCAATTGATTTTAAACTAAACCGTCTTCGCGGTCAGCGTCCCCACTCTACTACGTGCTCCCACTCTGACTCATCCCCAGTCCACTGATCCGCTTCGCACCGAAGGAGCTCAGTGTGCGTCAGTGTGCGTTTGAGCTGCGTGCGGTTTTACAAAGTCACTACGTATTATTTATACTATAACAATGTTTGTTTACCAAGCGAAAGAACCGTTACACCGAGATTCTCCGTCGAACCTTTATCTTTGACATTTTACCACGGCGTTCGTTTTCGATATGACGCGTCGCAATACCGTCTGAAATTTACTACATGTCTCTGTTATAATTTCATCAAAATGTTCGAAATCGATTGTAAAATATCACACATACAAGACTAAAAAGCAGAAAATAATTATTTAAATAAAAATAAATTTTTTAAAAATACCACGTTTTTAAAACGGACTAAACAGTATAAAATAAAATTTTAGAAAACGCCACGTTTAAAACACGGACTAAAAAGTATAAAATAATTTTTTCTAGCACCATACAGATTTCTAACCCCGTACGAATAGTCCTGAAAATTTGTGATTGTGAATTTTTAATAGCTATGAAAATACTTGTAAGATTTAAAACGAAAAACGTGGGGCGCATGCAATAGATAATTGATGCGTGAACACCTAAATCACTAACAATTCTAATGCACTGCAAATGATATGAGCTGTTGTACGAGATTTTTCAGCGGCAGCTACTCTCTACACTCCTTACTATTTATTATCTAGCGCCCCACGTTTTTCGTTTTAAATCTTACAAGTATTTTCATAGCTATTAAAAATTCACAATCACAAATTTTCAGGACTATTCGTACGGGGTTAGGAATCTGTATGGGGCTAGAAAAAATTATTTCATACTTTTTAGTCCGTTTTTTAAACGTGGCGTTTTCTAAAATTTTATTTTATACTTTTTAGTCCGTTTTAAAAACGTGGTATTTTTAAAAAATTTATTTTTATTTAAATAATTATTAGGAATAATTTTAACGTTATATCTACCGTGATTTTATGTCTACCTATTCCGGCTTATTTTTTCATGTAGAATCACCCCATTCCGGTTGTAATTATATATTTATTATACAGGGTGTCCCGAATTTAAATGGCAAAACTTCAGGAGCGTGTAGGGGACCGAAAAACTAAGACAAAAAATCTTTTAGAGATTTGCTCGTTTTTGCATCGTTTTGGAAAAAATCGCAAAAAAAGAAACAAAACAAGTTTTCATTTTTGTACTTATTAACTTCCCGATTCATAGGGAAGTTACTGTAATTACCCCGAAAATCGAAAATCGATTTTGTAGCAGACCACGTTTTATGGTCATTGGAGTCATTTTAGACTATTTTTATCAAAATGTTTGTGTATATGTGTGTGTGTGTGTGTGTGTGTGTGTGCGTGCGTGCGTGCGTGCGTGCGTGCGTGCGTGCGTGCGTGCGTGCGTGCGTGCGTGCGTGCGTGCGTGCGTGCGTGCGTGCGTGCGTGCGTGCGTGCGTGCGTGCGTGCGTGCGTGCGTGCGTGCGTGCGTGCGTGCGTGTGTGTGTGTGTGTCCGTTTGTAGGGTATCAAATTTTATAATAATAATAATAATAATTTTATAATAATCGAAAGTTATTCCAATGCAAGAGTGGGTTAATCATCTCTACTCCCAAGAATACATTTTGGGAGAATATCGATGAAAGTACAAAAAAAAACGATGTTAGCGATGTTGGCGAAGGAGTAACGAATCGGGAAGTTCTTTGTGTGACTCTTGGAGAGTCACACACCAAATAAAAAACATTAATATCAGTAGGCCCTACTAGCCATGCGTATCACTAACCCTCTCGCAAGAGCAGTCATACCCGCGAGCTCGCGAAGCGAAAACAACTCTACTCGCGAGCGAGCGAAGCGAGCGAGCAACAATAGCCCTCTAGTTTATTTATATTTTATTTACGTTATCATCTATTTAATGTAGATATTGTTCAAAATGTTGCCTTCTTGCAGCAATGCAAGCATTACATCTAGCATTGACTTGATAAATTGCAGCTAAACATTGCAAAATTTACAGACGTTGACAGAAGCAGAAAGTTTATTCAGTGCCAATCAAATCAGGAGAGCAATTAAGAGACTGAATCATAGATGCAGTGCACCAAATATTACCAGAACAATGTTTAGCTGCAATTTATCAAGTCAGTGCTAGATGTATTGCTTGGATTGCTGCAAGAGGGCAACGTTTTCAACAATACAGGGTGAGTCCGCAGAAACAGAACACCTAAATATCTCCGTTACTTTTCGTTGTACAAAAAAACTTCATAGGACAAAGTTACACTGTTTGAAGGGCTACATGTAACGGTGAGATTCCAAGGTCATCGGTGTTTCTTTAAATGGAATGATATATCTTCGTTAACGTAATGTTGTAGCTGACAAAATAACGAATTCATCCATGTAACACAATATGACCTACAAATGGCCTTCAACCCAGAAAAATGGAATAAATAAAATTCAACGTGTAGATTCATTTGCTTTATTTCTGTTACGCAAAATGTTCAAAAATATTCCCTTGAGCTGCTATACATTCAAATGTATCGCAATACACAACATAATAACAGATTCGGTGTTGACAGGAAGACATTTATGATATACCTTCACCTCTGCGTTCGTACAGAATCGTGTTTATCAACTACTAATTACTCTGAAGACCTTGCTATCAGATTTCCACTGTTTCTAAGATTTCTAATCTATCAGTTCATCGATGAACGTTTCACAATGCGTTACTCGAAGGAAGGCAGGGAAGGCAGGATTGATATGATTTTCATTTATGGATAAAGTCGACAGTGTTTAAGAGAAGCAGTGCGATTGTACAAGGACCGATTTCCTAATCGTAATTGTTCATCAGTTTCCGTTTACTTCAGTTTGATAAATAAATTCCGTAAAACTGGTAGTGTTGAAAATATAAAAAATGTACGAAGGTGAGGAGTGTAAGGAATGAAGCAAACACAATTAATGTTCTGGTAGCAGTGGATACAAACCCTCATGCTAGTACGAGGCAAATCGCACGGAAAGTGGCATTAGTCAAAAATGTGTATAGTGCAAATACCCCATGAACAAAAATGTCACCCCTGTCACCTATCAATTCACCAAGAACTTCATGGTAGAGACTTTGTAAATCGTGTAAACTTTTGTCAGTGGGGATTGAGACAATTGATAAACGATATAGCATTTTTTAATAAAGTATTATTTACCGATGAATATTTACCGATTTACCGAGTTTACTAATCACGGGCAGATAAATTTAAAAAAGACGCATATTGGTCATCTGAAAATCCGCGGTGGTTACGGACAGTCGACAAACAAAGACCATGGTCCGTCAATGTTTGGTGCGGAATTTTAAACAACCAAATAATTGGGCCTCACTTTATCACCGGAACATTAAATGCAGAAAAATACATTGCATTTTTACGAGAATCGTTACCAATTCTCCTGGAAAATACACTCTTGGACATTCGTGAAGATATGTGGTATCAACATGACGAATGTCCAGCCCATTCTTCCCGTGTCGTAACCCAATACTTAAATAACAAGTTTCCAAATCGTTGGGTTGGACGTAACGGACCCGTATTATGGCCAGCTCGCTCACCAGATCTTACACCCCCCTTGATTTCTATCTATGGGGAAAACTGAAAGACCATGTTTATCATGAACCACCAACCACTGTAGACGACATGAAAGAAAGAATCATCAGGGCATGTGCGTCGATTCACTCAGAAATGAATTACACAGCAGTACGTTCTGTAACTTCACGGCTAAATGAATGTATAGCAGCTCAAGGGAATATTTTTGAACATTTTGCGTAACAGAAATAAAGCAAATAAATCTTACACGTTGAATTTTATTTATTACATTTTTCTGTGTTGAAGGTCATTTGTAGGTCATATTGTGTTACATGGATGAATTCGTTATTTTGTCAGCTACAACATTACATTGTTCATTTTGAACAATATCTACATTAAATAGATGATAACGTAAATAAAATGTAAATAAATAAGTACAAAAATGAAAACTTGTTTTGTTTCTTTTTTTGCGATTGTCTCCAAAACGAAACAAAAACGAGCAAATCTCTAAAAGACTTTTTGGCTTAGTTTTTCGGTCCCCTACACGCTCCTGAAGTTTTGCCATTTAAATTCGGGACACCCTGTATAATTATATTGCAATAACAATTTTTTTGAGGACCTTCCTAACAATTATTATAATAACGTTACCGACGTCACTGGTAACGATGATACCGTGTATAGAGAACTGGGAACCGAATAAAATAATTTTGCATTGCGGTGGAAATGCAGCAACGAAACGTTCTGTTTGGCCTGTCGTTTTGTAAACATTTAATATCGACCGGCTGCCTCACGTGCGCGAGTATCAGTTTCGCTTTTATGACTTGATATTTTTGCGGCGCTTTTTTTACTGTAACACTGGAATTTTATTACAACATTTTATCGCGTCTCGCGGCGCGGCGCGAGGCCGCCCGCGTTATAAATACACATATGTACGCGAACGTACACGGTGCGACGAAAAGACGGCTACGTGCAAATATCATTAGTTAATTGCAGCGGAAAACGAACGGTCACTGATGAGTGCACTCGGACAAGTACACGGGTCGCGGCCACTTGTAACAAGGTATACAGTGTGGGTCACCTAACGTTTGCACCTCAAACATCTTTGTTGTTTTTAAAGAAAATGTGAAATATCGTAAGGACAAAAATGTTTGTTTTATTTGAACAAACTTTCTTGGTAGACAACTGCGATGTTACTCCCTTTGATTAGTGATTCGGTATATATATGTTACGGTAAATGTAATAAATAGATGATTATGTATAATAACCGGCAAACTTAGCGATGATTATATATAATAACCGCTTATTATGCATAATCACCGGATTAATCACATTTACCGTAACATATTACAATTATTCAAGGTGATTCAAGGTCACAGAGGGAGGGAACGTATGCGACTTATTCGTTGACAATTGATATTTTGGTTGCTGGTGAACAGCATTAAAAAGTCTTAGCTAATATGCTAGGGTGATGGCCTGAGCGTAAGGTTCCTCATTGACTTGGCTCGATTCTCGGTCGCGGTGCTACGGTATGTCTAGAATTTTATAAACGACCGTCCGCCATTTCCCGATCCGCTGTATTTGCATATTTTATCATCGATCCCTTCGGAGCACGAACGAATTCGCGTTCCGCCGGTACGTTCGCAGACACGTGGAACGGTGGTGGCAAAGATTATGCTCGAGGAGTCGAGGAACCATGACGGGAGGACGCTTAGATAACACTTCGCCGAAAGTTTCCTCCGGAAAATCGCTCCCTCCGCTCGAACTCGCCTAGAACAGGCAGGAGGAACTCATCGGGGGTTTTACGGGCGCCGATGAAAAATGATTGAAAAGAACGATGATCGGGATTCACGGAGAAAAACGCCTGGGACAGGGAGAAAGAAAGGAGAACGTGGCCGGGGGGGGAGGGTGTGAACGGTGAAACGTTTCGTGTCTAAAAACGATAGCGTGTGGAGGTTAACGGTTAAGTTATATACCTCGGGGGAAGAAACCGGGGAGAACTGTGGGGCAAGTGGCTTGGAGAATCGGGGCTGCGTCAAACTTGGGAAATGGTACGGTTTAGGTGGCCGCGAGCGACCAACGAGCTGACGGATTTCAAGGGGGACCGGGTTCCTCAAGGCTATGTATCCGTGGCATTAGTGCATCCTCCCCGCGATTTACAACAGAGATACGCTAAGCTTTTTCGCGGCGGAAAACCCGCGGAAATCCAGGCTCGTATCTCCCACTGGGGACGAATATATTAAACCTTTGCACTAAACTCAAATGTTCCTTTTAAGAGGACATGAATAGCGAGTAGCTTAAGTGGCCCTTCCGCGAGGACGCGGGAAGGAAGATTGTTGGTGATAGCGAGATCTGAAATCCTTGTTTTGTAATAGGAAAGTTCATGTATAAAACCTAGAGAACCGAATGATTCAACAGCAGCTTGCGTCCGCGAAGAACTGGACAATTATCCCGGTGGCGTGGCCTTTGAATCGGCGGCAAAAGAATGAAGGTAGAAGTAATTAGGTCGATGGAAATCAATCGGTTCCCGGTGACCACGGCCGGCAGGAACTACCGGACGGCGCGGCGGCACGAGGAAAAAGGAAACGAATCAGTGATAAAATTCAGGTTCCGTGAGGCGGGTTAGAAAAAGCGAAGCTGGCCGGCTGGATCAAAGGAGAAACCGGTGGCTGAAAAGTTTTGGATTTGTGTGTCAGTGGGTCAATCGGGACCACTGAAAGAAAATCGTCCCCGTAGGTGTGTCTGCGGCGGCGAAAACGAGATGGAACAGAGGGAAACACTCAAAGAGAGCTCGACACGGTCAAGATAACAGGAAAGAATCGGTTATCACCCGATGAGGGCGAGGCAGGTGAAACGGGGATTGGGAACGCGACCGACTGCCGTGGACAGATTCTCTGATCGAATGAAATGGGAATGGCGGCATCAGGTCGAAAACTGGTAAAACGACCTTGTTGGCTGCCTTTGAACACCATTGCACACCGGAACAAATGGACACGCTAGCTGGGAAGAAGCTTACAAATTATTTTGCGTTGCTCGGAAGTAGACTGCGGATAGATCTGCGGCAGAGAACGAGTAGGCGCAGTTTAAACTGCGTTCTTAATGCGTTAGTTTCAGCTTCTTAAAATCATTGAAAGAATATAAGAATTTGTATGCGACTTCTCTTGCTTGTAATCCATGCAAACAATTTTTATTTTGCGTTATGATCCGCCGTCTCCTTATAAATAAACTGCGGATTTTGTGCATCCATAGCAAAAAATACTGCAAAAAATCAATTACAGTTGCAGATCTATGACCAATCGCATCTATAGGATTTCTCTAAACCGCCATTTTTGCTCCTCCTCGTTTGTTCTCCGACGCTGTTCACGTCTCGACGCGATCTCGAATTTTCATCGTCCTTTCTTCTAACAATAAGAGAAACTTCGCTTCGCTCTAGTCTTTCTCGTTGTTCTCGGACTCTTCCCCTGATATTCAGATTCAATCCACCTGTATTTCATACCTCATTGTCAAAATTTGCACGTACATACAAGTGAGCGCCATTTTCCACGTGCCCGTAGAACGTTTGTAGAACGCTGTTCGCATACAGATGCATCTCCTAGTTTATGTACCTGGGAATTCGATAAAGGACCGGCAGGGTTGCTAAACACAGATCTACGTGCCAGATCGGTACGATTAGAAATGCGATTCAAGACTTCGATGTAGATGGAAAATGGCTACCGGTCTGCTCGTTACGTTCTCGCGGAATTAGATGCTGGTGGAATTGAAGTGATCGAAGAATCCAAGAATATCGAATATTCTACTCAAATATGGGAGAGGTGAGACATTGTTCGGTGCGATTGAAAATTTTCAATCCGGGTACAATAAATTTTGTCTTTTCAATTTATAGTCGCATCAACTGCCACGTTATTAGCAGACAGCGGACTTTATGCATTTGTTACGAAAATGATTAGGTGTAATTTAAAACAGTAAAAACAGAAGAATTTAAAAATACTGTACCGGGTTGAGCAAAAATTTAATCGACAATTGACGAATAAATTTCTACTTCAATCGTTAATCGCAATTAACAATTAATCTCCTAGTTTAGACGTTAATTGCGGTTAACGATTAAATACTTACTAATCGTTAATTGGGAATAACTGTTAAATTTCTACTTCAATCGTTAATTGCGATTAACGATAACGTTCCGTTCAATTGTAATCGTCAATCGGGTAATTAATTAATGATTAACTGCTGAAATTTCGAAATGAAATACGCAATCGAAACTATATGAATACTGAAAAAAATGTAAACTAAGTTTAGGTGTATTGTCATTTGGTCTATAATACAAACTCTGATTACGTGCTTTTATGTTTCTTTTCCATGATTTCTTTTTTTAATCAACGATTGACGATTAACTTCATCAATCGATTGAATCAATCGTCGATTTTCCAATGATTATCTTTTTTAATCGTACACTTTAATCAATTAATCTCGATTAAAATTCTAATCGATTAATGCCCAACTCTGATACTGTTCTATTATTTTCAACCTGTGAAACATATTAACAAAGCAAATAAATTACTATTTCACTTCAGTTTATTGTAATTCAGGTAGAAAATTTTTATTTTGCATAAAGATCCGCTGTCTAGTTATTAGTGGCATAGAACACGTAAGGATATATTATACTATTTGGATTGCAATCAGTGTTCCTTCTCGAGAATTCTTTCTCGAGAATTTCAATCTAGGAAAATTCTTATGAATCTTATTTATTTTATAACATATTTTCGGAAATAAACAAATACATATGTCCTACATTTTAATGTAGGTATTTAAATATCTCTGTTACTTGCGATTATACGAAAAAATGTCAGGAGAAATTTGCACTGTTCAATAAAAAATTTTTTGGAAATCGTATTTCGAAATTTCAAGGTCATCGTTATTTTTATTTAAAGGAGCTCATATAATTATTCTATATTCCTATTCAGAAAAAAATGACAAATCCAACGATGTGCCATGTTCCATAGTAAGGTGAATTTCAATTTTTTTAATTTTCAATTTAAGTGCGGCATGTCATCCTTTCATCCGATTGATCTAAAACTTTGCACAAATTGTTTTTTCCCCTAAAGGAACAATACTGAATAATTGCGTGCATTGCATCTCGATAAAAATTTTTCTCCAAGTATAGCTCTGGTCCACCCTAATGTACATATTGGACAGGAATAAACATCGAGTTAATGTTTTTTGCGCTTTCGATAAATATTATCAATGATATTCGAAATATCATGTTTTCCAATATTTTTTTATTTTATTAAAAATTCTAGAGAATTCTCGAGAAATGAAAAATATTGAGAAATCAGGAACACTAATTACAATAATCTAAGGCAGGGGCCTGGCCAACCCAAATGGTTTCTTTGGCTACTTTGATGACGCGTAACGTTACAGCGGGCCGCACTTTAGGTAAACATGCTTTTAAAAAATTGTATAAAACTTTATTGTTGTACTATGATGCAATATAATTATTTCATTTCACTTAATTTTTTAAAATCTATATTTATGTTCGACGCTGCACATCTTTTGTTAGCTGGTTTTCTAAATTGGCATCAGTTAATGAAGCACGTGATTAACTCTTTGTGATCTTCCAAAAAATTTTTCACAAACATATGTGGATCCAAAAGCACGTACCACTCGTTGTGCAAAATATCTTAAGTTGGAATATCTCTCGGATGTAATATAAGTATTGTAAAAATTCATTTTTGATGTGGACACAAAAATTTGTTTCATTGCTTTGATATCAAAGATATCAGATATCGATCTGAAGTTCGTAGTCGCACTTGCGCATTATAACTGACACTTCATTAGTTAATATTTTTTGTATACATACAACGAGAACCAAAAGTTTTAAATAGAAATATAAAATCGCCCGGCGGGCCGTGCAATTTAACGTGGTGGCCAGACCTGATCTAAGGAAACAAATGTTTAGAAAAGCTGATTTTGCAAAAAAGCTGTGTGCACTTGGAATTCAGAACCTGTAACACAATATATTCTTTCTCAAGTGACGTGAATTTCTTTCGAATTGAAAATGTACCGTTTAGGTAGAGTAGATAATATAATATAATCGGACGAGACGAGAACCGGTTCGTCGACAGATGGTCCCGACCGAACGTTCGCGATATTTCCCGGAGCAGCAGCCAGCCGGGAATAAGTTTTTCATAATCCTGGGGAAAAGGTGTCTTGGCGTCGGCATTAAATTATTTCGAAGGATCTTGGCGGGCGTCATTAGCCCGGCGTAATTTCGCGTCGGTCGGAAAACGCCTCGAATGTATAATTAGTGTCTTCCGGTGGCTCCGGTTAAATCGACGTTCAACCGACGCGACGCGACGCGTCTCGAAATCGGCGGGGCTGGGAAAAACGGACGATTAATTAGCGCTCTTCGGGAACTACGTTTCTGAGGCGAGTTCCTCCTTCTGCTCGAAATTCGCGAGCGGGACGACGAATAGTTAAGTTTCCGCCGCGTCATCCAACTTCGTTCATCCGAGGATCTTCGCGACGAGCCGAGACGGATTCGTTGGGAAAGAGAGAGCTCTCGTTTCCTACGTCTCCATCTCCCTTATTTTTCTCTCCTCTCTCTTCAGCTTCATCTCACACCCCCTGGGCCCTCGTATGAAGGATATTCACGTTTATGACTGCGCGAGAAGTTTGTTTAGCGATTCGTTCCTCTCCTCGGAGAATCGTCCATTTACTGAGCCGGATGTCAGACGTATCAAGCTTTGTCCACATTGAAGCAACGAGGAACTTTTTGTCAACTCCTGGTGCTACATATGCCGGTAATTATTCAAGCGAAGTACGCCATGTCTTCCTTCTTCGTGATATTTATACACTCCGGGACAAAATGATAGCACATCGTCTATTTTTTCTCATTTGGTAGAATAAACTGAAGAAAATGAGTATTTTAATATGTCAACATTACTCTGACATGCCTGTATGTATAATGTATTGAATATCGTCGACAATATTTACTTCATCAAAATTCTACAAATGAAAACGTAAATATTGTGGTTTGCAAGTGGGACAAAATGATAGCACATGTAGTAAATCTGCACTTTTCAGTTACAATGAAGCTCGCAAATTGCGAACATCAACCTCAGAACATATTTAATAAAGTCCGTGATATTATCCCGTGTATTAAAAAGGCGAAATAATATCAAAAATGGGTCGCGGAAACGAATTGAACGCGTGTGAGATCCACACTATAATAAAATTGGAAGAAGAACAATATTCAGTGACAAAAACGGCAAAAATTATGAATAGAAGTCGAAAAGTAATAATGAATTTCTTGAAAAATCCGGAAAACTATGGTAAAAAGAAGAGTTCTGGGCTTCCGCAAAGTCTAAGTGCCCGGGCACGTCGTGCAATACTAAGAGCATCATCGAATTCTAAGATGACTGCAAGGCGAATTGCTCGAAGTGTTGGTGTAGACACGAATGTAAAGAATGTGAGACGTGTTTTACAAAAATGCAAATACATACAATGAAGAAAATTAAAGAAAAAGCCTCGGTTAACTGTGCAACATAAGATCAATCGATTACACTTTGCGGAGAAGAATATTCATATGCGAAAGAAAAGAGGTTTAACTTACTGTTAGAATGGACCTGATGATCTGAGTTACTATTTTCACGATATGCGAAAAGAGGAACAGTTTTCCAGTCGTCGAAAAATGGGATGTGGTGGTGTAATGATTTGGTGCGGTATCGGGTACTATGTTGAAATGGAAATCAAATTTATTACAGGAAAAATGAATAGCAAAATGTATGTGGAAATGATTAAGGAACAAATAAACACGTACGCGACCAGAATTGCTGGAGAGAAGTATACTTTTCAGCAGGATAATGCTGCAGTACACACTGCAAAAGTAGTAAAAGAGTATTTTTCTCCAGCAAAAATTCGCGTTTTGGATTGGCTAGCAAGGTCATCCAACCTCAACATTATTTAAAATTGTTGGGGAAATCTTGCACGAGCTGTATATGGAAATGGCAGGCAATTTGGAAATATTGTCGGATTAAAAAAATGTATTCAAGATGAGTGCGAGCAATTAAAGCAAAAAACTATTAAAAAAAACTCTATAAATCTTTGCCAAAGAGAATGATGGCTGTTATTAAATGTAAAGGAGGAGCCACAAAATATTAAGCATTAAATATCATTCGTTGATTTACTGTTATACATAATTTTAAGTTAAATGTGCTCTCATTTTGTCACACCATATTTCCTTAAAAATTCTTTTTTTTTAAATAAAATTGTATAGACCGGCGAAATTCAATTCAATTTCATTTGTATATGTTTATAGAGGTATTTTGCAAGAATGTGTAAAAACGAAACCTTTGTTGTAATGTTAAATAAATAAATATTACGTTAATTTTAAAGTGTGCTATCTTTTTGTCCCGGAGTGTACTTTCCCGCCTGATTTGGCAAACAATTATTCACTACATTGTACAATTACTGGTAGACACGTGGTTAATTCTATGTGAATTGCAACAAACTAGAAACAGAAATGTATTTTCTTTCTTCAAGTATTTAGTAGTTAAGGATGGGAATAAAATATATAAAATTCTACACGAGAAATAATTCATAATCGTCCAACACTGCCATCGATCAACGACAGTATTCTCTTTCCCTCTATCAGTTTGTAACGAATTGCCGTGAGGACAATCGCGTGCCACTCCGTCGTTACCGACTTAATCCTCAAATTACAGAAGCCCGTGTTTCCTTTGTCGAAGAGTCGAATCAAGCCGCGATTAGGGAACGCATCAATCTTTAACTAGGACTTTACCTTAAGCGGATGAACCGTTCGAGCGAGCTATAAAGAATGAAACAGATTGCAACGCGAACAGAGGCCGCAAAACGAAAATCCGTTAATCGAAACTTTTTAATAAATTGTTGTTTTTGAAGTGAAACTTCTTTGCTGAGGCGGCTACAATTTTCTAGTGTAACGGAAGTGACGCAGGAGCGTTACGGAAGTGACGCGGTCGAGCGTTACGGAAGTGACGAAATTTCGCGAATAACCTCGAATAGTTTGACAAGTAACATTTTCATAATTAATTTACTAACTTTAAAGGCTTTATTGGTGAACTTTTAAGACTGTAGAATGTAAAATGAAGCCTTGGCTACATTCCCATTTCAGTTTTATGCAGGTTTGATGTTTAAATTGTTAGTTATTAACAAATTTTGGACAGTCGCGTGTTGACGTTCGAAGAGTCAAGACGTCTGTTTTGATCCACGAGGTACGCGTGTTATAAGCTACTATTGGATATAGTGAGTGTTACGATTCCTTATACTGTTGCTCGTTACGGTTGGAATCGCGAGTTTGTTTTCTTCAATTCTGATAATCGAGAGATATATTCCTGTGTACTGGAATATCTCCTACAGAAATCATGACCACAGAAAATGTAAGTTAAAAACGCCGCAGTAGTTACATACGCCAGTGTAATGCAAAAAGTTTGTTTCCCTTCGAAAGAATATGCTATAGTTCTAGACGCACATAATGACATCACCATCAAAGAATACATATTTGCAGTTGCAAAGGTCACCAATCCTATCAATATAAGGTTTGTCTCAAGAATCTCTAATAACAGAGTTTGTATATACTTGTCAGAGAAATCCTTAGTAACCGAGATCACGTCAAAAAATGACTCTATAAATATTAAAGGCCGGCTAGTATCTGTTAGACTAAGAATAAAACTAAACGCATTATTCTTTCTAATGTGTACCCTGGTATCCCACATTCTGTTATATTGGACTCTTTTAAACAAATGGGAATTAGAACAGTTTTACCCATGTCCTTCATTAGTGTGGGATTCTCTGAACCAGGATTCTCACATATCCTCAGTTTTCGTCGACAAATCTACATCCATCCAGATGATGTAAACAAACTTACGGAGAGAATACAAGTTAACTTTGAGGATACTTCATACTGGATTTTCATCTCAACGGATAGTTTAGCTTGTTTCCTGTGTAAGAAGGAAGGTCATGTGGCTAAACATTGCCCGATCTCTATCAATAATCCTACTCAACGGAATAACGCTCCTTCCTTATCGACTCAAGAAGAGGATCCTGACGTGGACACGGTGAACTATTCTCAATTATTCAGCCAAAAAGAATCTCAAGAAGCTATTCCTGATCTTGGCGAAACTAAAAATCTAGAGTTAACCAAAGTTAGTTAACCAGCTTGTTATGCCAGCTAAAAAGAAGAAAAAAATTGAGAACTCTAGTGAAATGGCTAGCTCTATGACAATGGATGAATTGGATCAAGTTTTGGAACCAATTAGGCATATTCTTAGTCAACATTCTGACACATATATCCTACGATACGATCAATACAAAGAATTAATATCAAAAGCCAAGGGTAATTCAAACATCGTTCAACTGGCCTACTCCATCACTGATGACTTATCTCAACTTGTGAAGATGCTTCGGGAAACTTACTCCAGTTTCTCTGGTAGATCTATTAAAAATAGAACCTCTAGAATTATCAAGAAATTGGAACTCAACATCAGCTGGTCCGAAGATAACGAAAAAGACATCTCTAGCTCATCTATATCTCTTGTAACCGATTCTGATGTGACCCTCTCACTAGAAGATCTTACTCATACTCCACAGAATACTTAAGCTTATCTATACTATTCATGAATAATAATAATTCGTGCCCTCTTATTAGTACTGACCTCAAAGTTGTTTTTTGGAATTGCAGAGGCATTTCTAATTGCAATGTAGAACTCCAAAAATATTTAGAGGATGTTGACATATTTATTGGCGTAAAAACTATGCTTAATAGTAACAGAAAATTTGATATTCCTGGCATAGGAACAACAGACCGGGCGGCGGACTCATCTTTTTGGTAAGAAAACTACTCAATTATTGTCCTATGCAAGAATTGTGTAATATGTCTAATAATTTGGAAGTAGGAGCTATTAAGATTCATGGTGTAAGTCCGTCTTTAGTACTAACGGGTTGCTACAGGGTCCCTGGCACACACACTTCTCAGATGGAGTGGGATCAGCTTTTTGCAATACCAAGCTCACATGACCCTTGTCTTATTGTTGGTGATTTTAATTCTCGCAGCATCCATTGGAATTGCTCCATGTCATATTCCAATGGCACTAAGCTTTTCAACTCCATAATTGATTGTGACCTAATCCTAATTAATCACAACACTCTCACACATATAGGAACAAATTTTCAAATTTAGACCTTGCCCTTTATTCCCCTCAAATTTTCGATATTGTGAAACTTAATGTCATTGATGATACCTGGGGGTCTGACCATGTGTATGTCGCGTGAGCCACCGGCGGTACACGCCGGCAGGAATGTGTTAAATCTCAATCTAAGAGTTGGAAAGATACATTTTTTAAAGAACGCCGCCGACTCTCTTCCAAGAAAACAGACTGGATGCAATATCAATCTTTATTGGAAAAATCATATGATAACCTTCTTGGGCCTTGTTATGAGTCATTAGATACTATCAGCAAATATAACTTTTTCACCAAATTAATTTCTGATGCTGTTGTAGAGAGTACTTCCACTCCTAAACTGGTGACACCGGTACAACATAGAAATCCCGTACCCTGGTGGAACGGTGAATGTGCAAAACTTATTCGCCTTAGGAAGGCTGCTTTTAAAAGATGGACTTACACTAGTTGTATAAACGATTATATTGAGTATAAAAAACGTAAGGCCATTGCTAGGCAATACATCAGGAAAAGGAAGAACAAGACAATTTTAGAGAGTTCGCTGAAAGCATTAATTTCCAAGTAGATGCTTCGCATGTCTGGAATACGTGTAGAATCTTAAAAAACAAATGGGCTAATACCAAAACTAACAAAAATAACTCCTTAGATCATATTAATAATATTCAAAACGCTATCAACAAGATTAGTCCGACCTGGGTTCCGGTACTTACAATCACTTCTCGGACTTTTCCGGATGATAATACAAATATTCTGTTTCCTGGTTCTGCATTCAATCTACGTGAATTCAATTTGGTCCTTAACGGTTGTAGTCTTAAGGCAGCACCAGGGCCTGATAAAACTGAATATAAATTTATTATCATGTTACCTCTTAAGTTTAAGCTTATTCTTCTTGACCTCATGAACGAAATTTTTCTGAACAGTTCTTTCCCTCCTTCCTGTAAGGATAGTCTGACTTATTTTATTGATAAAAACGATGGCAATGTTCGTCCCATATCACTTACGTCTTGTCTATGTAAATTATTGGAAAAAATGGTTAAGCTCAGATTTCAATGGTGGGTGGAGTCTTCTGAATTCCTCCTACAGATTCAATCTGGTTTTTGATCCGGAAGGTCACGTTCCGACAACCTGGCAGCACTAACCTTGAGGAGGCCTTCTGTATGAATAAGGATGTCCTGTCATGCTTCCTTGATGTCAAGGGAGCTTTTGACAATGTTAATAGTGATATTCTCCTTCGAAAGCTGCATGATATGGGCTGTTCCAATAATATTATTGATCTTGTAGGACTTTTGACATATGAACGTAATGTTACAATTATTATCAACTCAACAAATACAGTAACGAGGAAGGTATTTAAGGGTTTGCTCCAAGGTGGAGTACTTAGCCCCCTTCTCTCCGATATTTATGTCAGGAATATAGACAATGGACTAGACAGTCGCATCTTTCTCAATTCGCGGACGACATCCCGATTTCCTTTCAAGTCTCTACTCCGAATATTGGAAAAAAGTCTTGAAAGATGCAGTCTCTGTCATTAATGGTAATCTTGCTCTCTTAGGGCTTTCACTGTCTCCTGAAGAGACTGTCTTAATTCACTTTAACAAATGGGGAATCTATCCAGGTGTTTGCTCCATCAAAATTGGTAATTATAGAATTAAATATAGTGCTCAGGTTCGTTTTTTGGGCATTCTCTTTGATTATCAACTTAAATTCATCAGTCATATTGAATATATACGCAACAAATGTTTTGATAGACTTAACATTTTAAAATTTATATGTGGTATAAGATATATAAAAGTTTAATTCGTTCTATCATTGATTACAGTTCCTATATTTATTCTCCTAGAAATGAGGACGTTAGGTTGAGATTAGAGAGAATTCAATTTACAGCTCTTTGTGTTGCCATGGGTTACAGATGCAGCACACCGACTAATGTTTTGCTGGGGGATCCAGGCTCTGTCTACTTCGACATAGATCCATTTTCCTATGTAATAACCTCCTCATAAAAAACCTTTCGAATAAAGATACATTTCTTTATAACGTAATCCAAAGACTCATAGAATCTTCCGGATGGGTCAATTTAGTAAGCAAATCTCGATCCTTACTTCCAAGACAGATTGAGGATTTGCTTCAACATAGAATCTGGCACAGAACAGAAAATAACTTTGCTCCATACATTTGAGAATACATTTTACTCAATCCAGTGGTTGAGATAAATACTGAGCTTGGACTCCTTCTGAAGAAAGCAGGAGATCTGAACTACATTTTTCTGGACCACCTAGTCAATAGACCCTCCAATTCTATTTCCATCTTTACTGATGGAAGTAGAAATGAAGAGTTAGGAGTTGTTGGTGCTGCATGTTTTTCACCTGAGCTAAATGAATCTCGCTTACTAAGTCTGCATAAGGATATGACTATTTTTTCTGCTGAATGTATTGCAATCAAAACCGTTATTGAGCTTGCTTCTATCTATTCTCATCAATATGTATGCATCTACTCTGACTGTCTTAGTGCTTTAATAGCACTAACTACTCGGGCTATACCAAATCCAACCCTTTTCTACTTGATATCCATAATTTGATAAACTCCCACTTCATGGAATCCAAGAAACTGCTTCTCATTTCGATTCCTTCGCATATTGGAATCACACATAATGAAAAGGTTGACGTACTAGCTAAAGAAGCATCTTTGTTGGCTATTTCTCCTGATATCCTGGTTCCCCACTCGGATTCTTCCCATAGTTTTAGGAAACAAGTTAAGAAGCTAACAAAAAATTATATTCTTGCAGAAGCAGGGTTCAAGGGCATACAATTTTTCAGATCCTTTTATCATTCTGGGCCTATACCTTGGTTTGCTCACCTCAGGCTCCCTAGAGAATTCATTTGCTGGGTTAATAGACTTCGATCTGGACACTATCAACTGAGGACTTCCCTTTTTAAGATCAATCTTGCTGCTGACACAAGTTGTCCATGTGGTTGTCTGGTGTGAGGATCCTAATCATGTGTTATGGCAATGCCCGATCTATGATAATAATAGAGATGCTCTAATTCGCAAACTTTGCAACAAGGGTTTCTTTCCACCCTATACAATAGATTCCTTTTTGTGCGGACCTACTCTTTGTCCTCTATTTTATATGTATACATACATTCCTTAAGTCTCACTGTTTATATCTTTAGTGTCAATGTTGTATTCGAAAATGTTCATTATATTGTCTCAATCCTAGTTTATAAGTTATCAATGTAATGTTAGCATGCATAGCCACGTGCATGTTGCTAATAATCTCATGTGGGGTTTTATAGCTTAATAAAAAAAAACAAATTTTGGAGAAGTGGTATGTTATGTATGTCTGTCCTTGTCGCACAGTTCAATACTCCTTGTATTACGCATTATGGGAACTTCCGAAACAATCAGCACGCGCAACAATTGTTAATTAATGAATCAACCTCCAGCTACTTTCACATGCAGTTTCTCAGCGGAGTCTGTTCCGACTGAAAGATTTATAAACAATTATCCATGCCCTTGTTCTAAACTAACCTGAAAAATTTTGACAGGTATCATTAAAGGTATCAGGTAAGTAAAAAAATACATACGCGTGGAAAACCACGCGCGGCAGGAGTGAAACTTCTTGCAGTCTAGTAATGTCTAGAAGTAAATTAAGATTGGAAATGGTAAATAATCCTAATGAAGCGACAACAAGATCCAGGAACAACTCTCGATGCGGTATTTGCAAGACATTTAGACAAAATTGAATCAAGAATATTTATATAATATTTTAGCTGTCACAAGCCAATTGTTTCAATGATAGAATCATAGAAAATCATAGAACATAGAAAAAAATTATGAACGATCAAAATTTGCGACGCAAAGAAGGAGAGCATATGGGAAAGAAAGAGACATAGTTCATAGCATTTCCCATATGCTCTCTTTCTTTGCGTCGCAAATTTCGATCGTTCATTATTTTTTTCTATGATTTTCTATGATACTGTAATTGAGTCAATTGGCTTGTGATGGCTAAAATACGATATAAATATTCTTGATTCAATTTTGTCTAAATGTCTTGCAAATACTGCATCGAGAGTTGTTCCTGATGATCTTGTTGTCGCTTCATTAGGATTATTTACCATTTCCAATCTTAATTTACTCCTACACATTACTAGACTGCAAGAAGTTTTTTCTCTTGTCCTCGGACCGATGATGGAACGAGTTCCGCGCGTCGCTGAATGTTTGATAAGTTTTTGAAATGAATTTCCCCGGGACCGAGAGAGGCCTCAAGCTAAGGGGCAAAAAAGTTTGGCACGGTTTCGCGCGAAGGATTACACATGATTTTTCGCGTAACCCGAGATCAGCAAGTTTGCCGGCGTTGGTATTTGATTACGGATTCATTACGCGGCCGGGAAATCCGGTGATCTATTCTTTGGCCACCGTAAATATTTAAAGGAACGAGCAAACATGCAATTCCCCGAACAATCTGCGAGCAACGGGACGGGGATGTCTTCGGGATCGGGGAAAAGGATAACGCGGACGGTAAAAGGACACCGTACCTCTCGAGAATTCCCACGATAGTTCGGCCTTGTCCTCTCTTTCTCCCTCCTTACTCTCTTATTCTCTCGCTTTCTCTGACCCGATCGATAGCTCCTTTTCGAGCCACTTCCTGACAGTGGCACTTAGCCTAGAACGATCATCGCGCGATTCAATTTGTCGTGATATCCGTGAACGAGTCATCGAGGTAAAAGGCGATGACGTAACGGTCACTTCCGGTACTGGGTCGACGGTGAACGCGACGGAATTCGTTCCGTTCCGCTCACTTTCCCCGACGGAATTACGAATTCTTTCGATGCACAGTGGCCCGAAGAATTTACTAGGGCTCCGGAGAGTATTACTTGTAAGATTGAAAATCTTGTAGGTTTCGTTCGGCTAAAAGCGTGACGTAGATGTCACACAAATGTGTAACGGAAGTTGTATCTTGGGGTAGTGGGGTGGTGGGCAGTTCTTAGGTGCTCGTTCGGCGAGGAGCGTGACGGCGAGTGTCATTGAGCGGTGTAATCGATGAATACTGATAAATAGCGTTTATTATTTTTGCGTTCCGTAATTCGACGATGCCCGAATGTATCATCCCTGATTTTTTAAAATAATAAATAATTAAATAATAAATAGACGTGTTATTTTAATTGCAAATAATAACTAAACTTTTTATTTAAATACAATTTCATTTCTTATTTGCAAATAAAAAATTATTTATTATTTGGATTGAGGTGGAAACCAAATAAATAGTTTTTGGTCTTCTCTTATTTCGTGTTTAAATAATACATAATTAAGTAATAAATAAACGTTTGATATTAATTGCGAATAACAACTAAACTTTTTATTTAAATACAATTTTGTTTCTTATTTGCAAATAAAAAATTATTTATTATTTGGATTGAGGTGGAAATGAAATAAATAGTTTTTGGTCTTCTCTTATTTCTTGTATTTTGTATGCACAATGAACACGTACGCGTTTTTTGTCTGGTATGGCAACCTTTTCAGGTGTACGCCAGTGGTCGGTCGTGCCCGTCCGGAGGGCCCAGCTGTCTATAAAAAAATACAATTTAATTTATTATTTGTCAATAGAAATAACTTTATTATTTTAAATAATAATTCATTTAGACTTGCTCAAATAATAAATAATTATTTGCGTTCCGTAATTTGACGATGCCCGAACGTATCTACAATGATTTTCAATCTTCTCGTCTCTTGCGTCCTCGCGAAGACTGTCCATTTTTGTCATGTCATGCCTACACTATTCGATGCAATCACATGTATAACATTTTTAATCCCTCGTCCGAAAATTTATTCCATTTCGTCTGACGCTCTAATCGGTGTCGCCAAATCGGAGGTATTCGAATTGAGGTGAAAAATTACCCCCTCTCTGCTAGCACTGGATTAATCACGTGACATATGCACGACAGAGACGAAACGCCTCACGTGACTGAATCGTGGCTAAATAGCGTCGTAGAAAAGGAAGGAAAAGTGGGAGACAAGTCTTAATCTGTCGATTCTGGTTCTAATTACCATCGATGGAGAATAAAGTTCTTTTGCATTCAAACGTATGTAAAATGGGTGGAATGTTTCTTTGACGAATAGATACTGAAATTATAAAAATGCTTGCATCGCAAACTTTTGAATAAACTTGTTTCTTGAAACACAGAGCGCAGTAATTTCTGTCAGTGCGGTGGGAGAATTATTCAACCTTTTGATTCATGTTTTAGCGCTCGCACTGCATATTCCGTTTGATCCTCCGGAGAATCTTGGACCTGTCCCGTTCCTAAAATATTTGAGGAACACTCGAGTGGATAAAAGCGACTCTCGAAATATATAACGCTTAAGGCGAATTCGTTGACTCCAAATACTCGGTCTATTTTGCATTGAATTCACTTAGACGAAATGGAAAAGTAGCTGGCACGTAAAGTGGCGCGCACGGTAGTTAAGCTTACCGTTTATTGTTTTTTTTTTGAAGCCATCGCCATGCTGATCAAAGTTACTTGATCGTTAATCATTTCTTTGGAGAAGAAGGAAATTTATGTTAGTCGCATGTCTGCGTTCACTGTGAAGGTTACACATAACGATAACGGAGAGGTAATACATTATTTGGACGTTGCCAACATTTGCTGGTGGTACAGTTTCATACAATCAACGGAAATAAATCGGCTGAAAAGACGAAACCACTGGGATCTGTGCTACTTAATATTTGTGCGTCTCTGTATCTGCGCGTCTCAATGTCAGTAGGAGATAGGGAGTAAGGAAGAAAGAGAGAGAGAGAGAGAGAGAGAGAGAGAGAGAGAGAGAGAGAGAGTCTCTTGGTGCTGGTAGATTGTTCGGAAAGCACCCGAGGCTACTTGTCTGTCGCCAGTGAATAACTCAACGAGCCATTGAAGCCATGGTGACCGGATGATTAATCCAATGCTTTGCGGTGGCCACGTTCGCCAGGGCCAAGAGGCTTATGACATAATAAAAGCGAGATTACCGCAGTAAATACAGGCCAGTGTACTGTAATTGACAGCCGACGACGTAAATATGCCCGGTTGTTTTTACTGACGTTGCGAGCGCAGCTCGAATGGAAACCCGATGCAGACATTAATTCGAAACTACAATATTCGCGATAGCCGGAAATCGCGCGATCTCGTTTAAGTACTCCGGTGGAGTCCGTTCGAAGTCTGGAGCATTGAGAAATTAACCCATTTTCATAAGCAGGAAGAATAACGAATAATACCATTCTCACAAATTTGTTTTAACTTCCTCTCTGTGTATGGGCTGCAAATGCATCCCAGGCTGACAAAAATGGAAATAAAACGTTTCTAAATCTTTTCTAGGAATGCTACTTGTAATATGTTTCAAACTTTTACCATGTTTTTATTAGCTCGCTTTCTTGTCTGTCTGTCCGTTTGTTCGGTACAAATATTGGAATTGATTTTAAACTAACATCCCGATAAGCTAGAGACTTGAAATTTTAAACATAGCTCAGAACTGGATGACAATGCAGTACATAATAAATTTTTTTTAAAAAAGCCTATGCGTTTAGGAGATATAAATTATTAATCATTTGAACCGTTGCACCACCCCCCCTGCCGTGTGATGTAGTACGTCTTCGCGTTCAGCGTCCCTACTCTACTATGTGCCCTACTCTGACCCAAACCTTTATCTTTGACATTTTACCACGGCGTTTGTTTTCGATATGACGCGTCGCAATACCGTCTGAAATTTACTACATGTCTCTGTTATATGTAATCTCATCAAAATGTTCAAAATCGATTGTAAAATTTCACTCATACAAGACTAAAAAGCAGAAAATAATTATTTAGATAAAAATAAATGTTTCAAAAATACCACGTTTTTAAAACGGACTAAAAAATATAAAATAAATTTTTAAAAGACATCACATTTAAAAAACGGACTAAAAAGTATAAAATAATTTTTTCTAGCCCCATACAGATTCCTAACCCCGTACAGATAGTCCTGAAAATTTGTGATTGTGATTTTTGAATAGCTATGAAAATACTTGTAAGATTTAAAACGAAAAACGTGGGGCGCAAGATAATACATAGTAAGGAGTGTAGAGAGTAGCTGCCGCTGAGATAACTCGCACAACAGCTCATATCATTTGCAGTGCAATAAAATTGTTAGTGATTTAGGTGAACTATTCATGCATCAATTATCTATTGCATGCGCTCCACGTTTTTCGCTTTGAATCTTACAAGTATTTTCATAGCTATTAAAAATTCACAGACACAAATTTTCATGACTATCTGTACGGGGTTAGGAATCTGTATGGGGCTAGAGAAAATTATTTTATACTTTTTAGTCCGTTTTATAAAAATTAATTTTATACTTTTTTTAAGTATTGTATACTTATCTTTTAAAAATCAATAAAATCTCACAAATACTTACACAGACGCTTCCTTTGATTTTGCTCCAAAAATGTATGGGGTCCAATTGTACACTGTACACGGTTATATAACATTAGAATAGCAGTACACAGAGAGAAATTTAATAATTTAATCATTCTTTTATATAGATATAAAATGATGGTTCTTTAAAAATGAATATGCACATTTTATCGCAAGATATTTAAATAATATTTGCTGAAAGTCAGTAGAGAACAGACTTGACATCTGACGTAGGAGTGCAAAAGGTTAAAAAATTTGACTTTATGCCACTAAATTCTTCGATCGGGATCACTAGACATCCCAGACACTAGACAGCGTCGGCGGCAGCTTTCGGCCACGGAGAATCCAAATTCCGGAAATTCCCACATCCGAAACGTACGTCCCCGTTTTCCATCGTAATCCGATTTCGTATCGCTTCTCATTAGACGATTGGCTTATGAAGCGAACTCACCAGTTGCGCTAATGGCATTTACAAGGAAACTCGAAAAGATCCCGCTCAATGTAAAGCCCCATGCTGCCCCGGTTAGGTCACGCACAGAGCTCCTTACTTCCATCCCCCAATCGAGTCGACCGCCTTTTCAATAATTAAGTTCGAGCGTGGGAGTCGAGGTGAAATTAAAGTTGAGCCTCTAACGAGCCTGCTCTTTTCCGAATTAATTTACGAATTAATTCGTTATAATTAGATTTTAGACACTTACGGCTAGCTCGGCTGAGTGAAAAACAATACTGTGAAGACATCGGAAGAATTTCAGAATATTGTTACATTGCTAGCGACTTATTCAAATGATTGAAAAAATTCCCTTCTATTGTAATGACCAATGCCATTTAACGTATTCCAGGTGTATGTTTTGTTTTCAGGAAAATGAAACGTTCTACACTAAAAGACACTTTCGTATTTCTAAATGGGCTGACAGTGGTTCGGGGGGTAGATTATAGTCGATTGCAAGAACGCTGAAATATGATTGCAGTGCATGTTTCTTATTATTCCCGAGGAACGTTCGTCTCGTTATACTGTCATGATTTATGCTCGCATTTTTTTAACGCCACGCAGAGCGTTTCCGCAGGTAAAGCACAGTTTTAGAGAATCGATCTCCACGTGTATTAAAATAATGGAAAAAGTTCCCATACTTAACCGCCTTTTGTTTCGCGCAGCTATCACCGGATATCACCCCGTTGTGACACACTTCCGCAAGTGCGCCGGGTCACGTGCATTATTCAGTTGCACAATTTCTCCAAATGGAAACCCCCGTACTCTTTTACATTTTCGTGAGGATTAATTTTGATTGTCGTTTCGCGTGTCGAAGCACGAGGGCGAGATAATTGAAAATTAAATTACTTCGCTGGGGCCAATTTAAATAATTCACTGTTTATGAAACGCTTTTATTCTTCTTTTATTGTTCCTCTAACGGAATGCATTATATAGTTTTATGCATGTAAATACTCTGCGGCGTCGAATAAGTAATACGAATTTCAATGTACCGCGCGAAATTCATCAAGGTATTTGCATCGATAAATTTTAATAACCGGGATACGGACGTCGCGCGTACTGTGTCGGTTATTGAATTATCAACTGCGGTAACCGAATGAAAATGTGCACCGATTAAATATTAATATCGTTACACGGTAATCCTGTTGCATAGTAATATCGTTACGATTCAAGGTTGCACGGTATTTTTCTATTCCGCCGTTTATTCGGAATTGCTATTACAACATATACATATTCGATATTTCAGACTTTCGAATTTACATGAAAATTCATCTGTAAATTAGAAATATACAAAGAAAACATACAGGGTGAGCCCGAAGAAACGGAACACCTAAATATCTCCGTTACTATTCGTTGTATAAAAAAACTTCTCAGGACAAAGTTACACTGTTTGAAGGGCCACATGTAACGGTGTAAGGGAAACAATTTTCAAGGTCATTTTTTTACAAGATTTCAAGGTCATCGATATTTTTTTAAATGGAATGAAGTATTTTTGAATACATCAATCGATGCAGCTGGACATTCGATATAAAAAGGTACTAACCTATGTATGTTGAAAAGTTAGTAGTTCACGAGATATATAGATTTAAATAACTCTAAAACACCATTACTGTCGTACTAAGACGTTAACGTTTACTTACTTGTGTAACGTTGTGTAACGTATATAGTATATTATATATACATATACAGGGTGTCCCAAAATTTTTGTTACACGGGATATCTCATCTTTATCCAACGTATTTAGAAAAAAATACTGCCAATGAAATTTGTTTTCAGAGCTCTATAGAAAGGTGCATTTTTTAAATATTTTATTTGACGTGCGTTGAACGTCATTTTTAGGTCAAGTTCACTTTTTTAAATGGAAACATAAATTTTTTATTACACCAACTTATTCTATGAGAAAAAAACAATTAAGTTTTTTATTCGAAACGTTTTTTGATTCGACAACAACTTTTTAAGTTATTCAATGATAAAGACATCAGAAGAAGTGCCTAATAGGCCAGCGTGCTCTCCCGATTTGACGCCATTAGACTATGCACTTCTTATGACTTTATCATTGAATAACTTAAAAAGCTGTTGTCGAATCAAAAAAACGTTTCGAACAAAACTTACTTGTTTTTTCTCATAGAACAAGTTGGTGGAATAAAAAAGTTATATTTCCATTTAAAAAACTGAACTTGACCTTAAAATAACGTTTAACACGTCAAATAAAATATTTAAAGAACGCACCTTTCTATAGAGCTTTGAGAACCATACAAATTTCATTCGAAGTATTTTCTTCTAAATACGATGGATAAAGAGATATCCCGTGTAACAGAAATATTTGAACACCATGTATATAAAAATACATATACCAAAGAAAATCAATTTGAAACTACATTAAAGCCTTGATCTGTGAGAATGGAAATCACAAAAACAAGTTTCAAAATTCCATATGTTCATACAAGAGCTAGCAATTTCCAACGAAGTGCCATTCACAAAAGAAATGTAAAGCAAGTGGAATAGTACAACCAATTTGAATTTAAGAACAACTGCTGCTCGTCTCACGTCGCCATACATTTTCACGCGAAGGAGTCTTGGAACGGCGCGGCGTCTCTGTACATGCACCGTTGCATTCGCGAGAAACATTTCGCCGTGAAAGTTGTAAAACTCTTTGAACTCTTTCTCCCCCGTTTCAATGCAGACATGCTAGATTTTCGAAATTCCGTGGTCCACCCTGTAGACGCGACGGCCCTGCGAAAATTCGATTAGGTCACTTACCATACCCCTAACAACATTCTGCGGCTCTGTTCACCTGAGTTTCGTGTACCGGAACGCAATCGTATGCACTAATAGGTGCATCGATACGCGGCCACGACGATCGGACCGATGTACATGCTGCAGTGAGAAGCATAGTTGAACCAATGAAACGATTATTTCAAAAAATCATTATTAATTAATGTAAAATCATATATCCCTTGTTCGATTGCAAGGGATCGTCCACTAGAGTATCGTACTCTCTCTTTCTGACTCTCTCCTTCCACCCAAAGGCTGCTCGAGTCGGCCGTGGAGGATGACGAGTCATCAAGGGTGTGTTGAACAGGAAATACAGCGTTTAGTCCAGTCAACGAAAGGTCGTAGAGGGAAATGGAAGGAACACAGTTTTTAACTTTGGGTCTTTGTTTGGACTAGTTAGGAGATGAACATATTAAAAGTCCCCACTCCTGGGAGGTGAGCGGGGTGCAGGGGGCACACAGAAGGTCCCCTTTTTCGGTTTCACACTTATATCTCGGAAACCGTGTGTCCTAGCGATAAGATCATTCTATATAAAATTAAAGCTGACAAAACGTGCCATAAAATTGATTCTATTCAGTTTTTCGCTACCTCGCATAGTTTTCGAGATATCCGCGCCCAAACTTCACTTTGGTATTATTTGTTCGAGTTAGTGTTTTTGCTTCAATTTCAATTTCAACTTCAATATCAACTTCACTTTTTCAGTTTCCACTCCCATTTTCCAGTTTAAACATCAACTTCTCAATTTCAACTTCACTTTCAACATCAATTTTTCAAATTCCACTTCACTTTCAATTTCAACTCTTCAATTTTAACTTCAATTTCAACTCTTCAATTTTAACTTCAATATCACCTCTTCAATTTCAACTTAAATTTTAACTTCACATTTTCCGTTTCCACTCCCATTTTCCAGTTTCAACATCAATTTCTCAATTTAAACTTCAATTTCAACATCAATTTTTCAAATTCCACTTCGTTTTCAACTTTACTTTTTCAATTTCCACTTCCATTTTTTTCAGTTTCAACACCAACTTCTCAATTTCAACTTCAATTTTTCAAATTCCACTTCACTTTCAATTTCAACTCTTCAATTTCACATCTTCCATTTTAACTTCAATTTCAACTTCAATTTTAACTTCACATTTTCAGTTTCCACTCCCATTTTCCAGTTTCAACATCAATTTCTCAATTTAAACTTCAATTTCAACATCAATTTTTCAAATTCCACTTCGTTTTCAACTTTACTTTTTCAATTTCCACTTCCATTTTTTTCAGTTTCAACACCAACTTCTCAATTTCAACTTCAATTTTTCAAATTCCACTTCACTTTCAATTTCAACTCTTCAATTTCACATCTTCCATTTTAACTTCAATTTCAACTTCAATTTTAACTTCACATTTTCAGTTTCCACTCCCATTTTCCAGTTTCAACATCAATTTCTCAATTTAAACTTCAATTTCAACATCAATTTTTCAAATTCCACTTCGTTTTCAACTTTACTTTTTCAATTTCCACTTCCATTTTTTTCAGTTTCAACACCAACTTCTCAATTTCAACTTCAATTTTTCAAATTCCACTTCACTTTCAATTTCAACTCTTCAATTTCACATCTTCCATTTTAACTTCAATTTCAACTTCAATTTTAACTTCACATTTTCAGTTTCCACTCCCATTTTCCAGTTTCAACATCAATTTCTCAATTTAAACTTCAATTTCAACATCAATTTTTCAAATTCCACTTCGTTTTCAACTTTACTTTTTCAATTTCCACTTCCATTTTTTTCAGTTTCAACACCAACTTCTCAATTTCAACTTCAATTTTTCAAATTCCACTTCACTTTCAATTTTAACTTCAATTTCACATCTTCAGTTGTAACTTCAATTTCAACTCCACATTTTCAGTTTCCACTACCATTTTCCAGTTTCAACATCAATTTCTCAATTTAAACTTCAATTTCAACATCAATTTTTCAAATTCCACTTTGCTTTCAACTTCACTTTTTCAATTTCCACTTCCATTTTTTTCAGTTTCAACACCAACTTCTCAATTTCAACTCCAATTTTTCAATTTCAACTTCAAATGCACGTAGAAGGTTCCCCTTTTCGGTTTTCCGCTTGTATCTCGGAAATTATGCGTCCCAGCGATAAGACCATTCTATACAAAATTAAAGGTGACAAAATGTGCCATAAGATTGACTGCATTCAGTTTTTCGCTATCTCGCATAGTTTCCGTGATCTAGTCAAATAATTCAAATAAGGCAAAAAACGTGAGGCAAAAAAAGAGTTAGCTAGTCAAATAAGGCAATATACGTGAGGCAAATTTTTCTTTTCCACAATTAGTGAACTTTGAGCGCGGATATCCCGAAAACTATGCAAGAAAGCGAAAAACTGAATATAATCAATCTTATGGCACGTTTTGTCAGCTTGAATTTTGTATGGAATAGTCTTATCGCCGGGACACATAGTTTCCGAGATATAAGTGGAAAACTGAAAAAGGTGACCTTCTCTGTGCCCCCCTGTACACCGCTCATCTCCTAGAAGTAGGTACTTTTAGTATGTTTACTTCCTAACTAGTTCAAACAAAGTCCCAAAGTTAAAAATTGTGTTCCTTCCATTTCCCTCTACACCCCCCTTATGAGTATTCATTGACTGGACTAGTTCGGCAATACCCAATCAACACATCGCCTTGCGTATATCAATGAAACGTCATTGAAATCAGCCCATAAACTGATTAGGAGCCTTCTTCACGACGAAGAAGGTTCCCCCACAAATTAAAAACAAAGGTCCCTCGAAATAAATGTTCCCCCTAAAAGACAATTACGGCCACCATCGAGAACAAGAGCATTCGCAATCGTAATCTCGTACGTAACGAATGTTCCTTAGGGGTGTGCGGGTACCCGAAATCTCGAAGTTAAAGTTGTATTTATATGTATATGTATGTATAATGCTGTTTTATGATTTTTCAGTTCAATCTTTTATTTTCACTGGCACATGCGACATACTTTAGCACACTTTTCTTAATTTGAACAGTTTATGCAAAATATGTTCACACTGCGCGACATCTTCAAGACTACTGAATGTATCGGGACGTTTCTGTGTCGTCTAGTAAACACTGTTCTTACAAGACAAGGACTCTTCGTCCGCACACTGTTCGTATAAGAGCACTGTTTAGGAAACAGTATTTACTACAAATCGAAATATTGCAATATCTTGGCATTCCTGCCACTCAAGTATCCAGCGAACGATTGTTTTCTGACGCTGGAAATATTGTCACAGCCACGAGAACAAAACTTGTATCGGAAAAAGTAGAGCAACTATGCTTCCTACACGCTAATTTAAAATAAAATACTGTTATTTCACATAATGTATTCGAAATTATTTCTTTTCGTCGCGAAGTTCGAGAACCGATTACACGGAAAATACAAAAATCATTCTGAACCTGCCAGTGCAAATAAAAGATTCAAATGAACAATCATAAAACAGCATTACTTATATATATATAAATACAACTTTAACTTCGGGTACCCGAATATTGCAAACTTTCGGGACCTCAATTCGACCCGACCCGACTGCCATTTCGGGTACCCGAAGTTTATAAACTTTCGGGATCCCGACCCGACCCGAACCCGAAATTTCGGGTAGCCGCACACCCCTAATATTCTTGTTATCGCTCTTGTCACCATTTTGTGGTCGAACGAAATTTTGGGAATCGTCGCGCCTTCCCACGCGTCCAAGGCAGAGTCTGCCAGAGCAGTCTTGCCGACGAGTCCTCCTGGCAGACTCGGGACGAAACGCGGCTTGTTCAACTGTAAAAACTAGTCACTTAATATTAATTTGCCGAGTGATATTCGCGAATGAACACCCCTCGAGTATATTGTCGGTTGAATTTTGCATCTCGCTATATACCAACGCACACAGCTAGTCTCACACGTCGCAGAGACAAATCAATCGGAACGACTATATGTAGTCGGTGAATCGAGACGGCAAACTAACCCCGAAGTCCGTTCCCACCCTCCGATGCATGTCGGCTCGCGGGGGTTGCTATCGAATCCCGGGAACAATGCCGTCGCGCCGTCAACGATTCATTGACGTCGATCGCGCGCACTCCACCGCGGCATAGCGGCCAAGGAATTATGCGCTTGATGCACCGCGATGCACTTAAGTCGCCCGGGATGGCATATGCGCGGGCTTTGAGACGGCCGCGTACCATCTTGCGTCGATTTCCACTCGACGGCCTCGAAATGCATCGACGCACAGACTCGGGGACCTCGAACCCATTATTCGATGATCGAGTGGACAATATGCGAGCCTGAGTCAGAAATTATCCGCATTTCTTTTAATGGGGTATGTATTCCGTTTTTTTTTTCGAGGCTGTTCCTGCACGAATTTTCAGGAATATTTCTCAAAAAGACCATTGAGAGCCTTTTCAGTTCGGATTTTCTACAAATATTCATCGGAAGTACGCGTGTGATTTTTCATCAAAATTACACGAGTTCTATATCTTTTTTTTGTAGAGTATGTTTTGCAAAACATGGGTCAGATCGCGAACGAAATAATGGAGTTGTTTCTCTCTCTTCTCTCTAAATCGGTGTAAGTTCATAGTTATGATCCAAATTAAATTAAAAGTCCTGATTATTTACAAAATGGCGGTATTCTGAAATCAGATTACTGTTTTCCTTGATGCTTTTCCTCGATACATCCGTTAACACATTATCGACCGGTGATTATTGCATGATTTTTAAAAATCTATGGTACATGATGTTACGAGCCGAGGTTCAGGCAGCTATGCGGAAACCGAGGGTATTTTGGAATTAGAGATTTTAGAGCAAAGTAGGAAAGGTACACGAGGACTAGCCGATGTCTATCTCACCACCGGGTCGCCTCGAGGGAACAAGGGAGTGGACTAGCCGATGTCTATTTCACCACCGGGTCGCCACTTTAAAGGATAGGGTATTCACAAGAACTAGCCGATGTCTATCTCACCACCGGGTCGCCTCGTGTGACCAAGGGTGTGGACTAGCCGATGTCTATTTCACCACCGGGTCGCCACCTATAAGCTATAGGGTCGCGGTTCCGCTGACTCGTAACTTATCGAATTGAGATAGATACACCTTGAGCGGCAAAGGTGTATCGTCGTAGTATACTAGCGACTGGGAACTCGAAAAGGGAATATGAATAATCGATATTTGAACCCTTAATAAGTTCACACACAATAATATATTTTTGTATTATAAAAAACGTACAAATGTTCAGTGTAATGTTGTCGCGGTGTCGCGGACTAAACTCTCTCAGTTTTGACGCACCGAGAAATGCGGAGGCAATCTACTACAGAGTGGTAGACAAGAACTTCAACAACCGATCTAGCGCGAATTGACTTTCGACGTGGAACGGTACGTACTGCACGTATTCACTTGAATCAACCCAACTAAATAGGAAGGATCCATGCCCTTATATAGTACTCAAAATCGGATCTAGCGATGATGGGGGCCACGTGCTACTCCTGATTAGAAATGGATTCTTAGAAGTTACATTGCTTGCAAGAGCCCCTTTATGATCCGATTTTGAGTAAGCCCTTTGTTCTTAAATAGGCCCTCTGTTTCGACACATAGGCCCTCTGTTTCGATAAATCGACGATTGATTCAATCGATTGATTTAATCGTGAATCGTTGAATAAAAAAAAAAGGAATCATCGAAAAATCGGATGATTTAATCAATTGTTGAAGTTAATCGCCTCACGGTCTTTCCATAAATTGTAATAAGGAGGGACAGAGAGAGAGAGGGAGGGAGCAGAGAGCGGATGGAGAATTGTCAGAAATAATAATATATTTCAACAAAAACATAGTCGTAGCTTTCCAGGAATAATAACTTCAAACATAAAAGCACGTAAACAGAGTTTGTATTATAGACCAAATGACAAAACATCTAAACTCAGTTTACATTTTTTTCAGTATTCATACAGTTCTGATTACGTATTTCATTTCGAAATTTCAGCAGTTAATCATTAATCAATTATCCGATTGACGATTCGTAATCGTTAATCGCAATTAACGACTAACGTAGAAATTTAATCGTTAACCGCAATTAACGATTAATAAGTATGTAATCGTTAACCACAATTAACGACTAAACGAGGAGATTGATTGTTAATTGCGATTAACGATTGAAGTAGAAATTTAGTCGTCAATCGTTGATTAAATTTTTGCCCAACTCTGATGGAACCTTCAATAGCAACAACAATTCTCATTGTGAGCTAACAAGTCACCTTCAATAACGTCGTCTAATAGTATCATTTAAGATTGCAATGTAAAAGAAAATTTCTATGCTCTCTTTGGTACAGCACAATTATTGAAAATCCTATTAATAGGCTTCCGGCAGGTAAAGTGTTAATAAAAAAACAGAGATGATTTATTGTAAAGGGGTTAACATAAAAAGATGATTGTTTCAGGGTACTTGAGGTCACGAGAGTGTTGAAAGTAACGAAAACGATTCATGCAACTCATTTCACGAGTCCGTATCGCGGTAATGTCACAGTGGCCCATATAATTCGATTCAATCAAATCAAAAAAATTTTAATTTATGTTATATACGCTTGCTTTGCCTGTGGACAACCGCAAAGATTCCCAGGAATAAAACATCCAGTGTCGCATAAAGGCGAAATTATGAAGATTCGAACTCGGTGGCGCAAAGAAAACAGTAACTTTTATTTCATACGGCGCGGCGCGTATACATACCTATGTTTGAATATGTAACGCGAAAATTTAAATGAATGTCGCAAACAACGGGCGTGACTTTACAAAAGGAACGCTGGAAAAATTGCTGTTGTTGCCGAAAAAATAAAAATAAATTCCGAAAGCCCTTCCGCGGTTTCACGAGCCATTCTCGCAACAGCCTGTGCACGACTTATGAACGAGTTTTCGAATTATTCGCCGGCAGAAATGGGGGACAGTGGCGAAACAACATTTCACGAGGTGCATTTCAACCCGACCGTAAACTTGTTTGCGGCAAACTAAAACTACTTGGACCGGCCTGGAAGGCCACAGCGATACTCCTACATATTTTACAATGGCGCGCGGATCCATTTAATGACAACAATACCACCGTGACGCAAATTTATTTGCTGGAATTCGCGGCGGTTAAACGCCGAAACGAAATTCTGATGAGTTTATGGGCTTGCGTTATCGGAGTAGCCGTGTAACAGCTAATGGGCAATTACGGAATTAATCCACGGAGCAAAATATTAAATAAAATTACACAGTGCATGCGAAACACGACGAGATTAAACGGACACAAGCACCATGTCAAATATCACAAACGATCGTTACACAAACGATATCAACCATCAAGGAGTGCATACGTGTAATGATTCTGAATCTGATGTATAGTAACACATTGGATTCACCGAGAAAATTTTTTCAGCGGATTTTTAAAGGTTATCTAAACTTGTTGATCGTACGGAATTAAAGAGCCTTCAATTTAAATTAATCCCCTGGAACTGTGCAAACGATTCCTTGTGAGGTCTGACTCGAAACAAACCCAACTACTGCTATCTAAACCTTAAATATGAGAACTAATTACCACAGCGGTAAAGAATAATCATTTTCAATCGACGACACTTGGGTTGTTGATCTTCATCCAATTTTCACCAAAGTAGCTGTTAACAAAAGCATTTGGCAAAATACGGGAACAACAGAACACTATATGCCGAGCATAAACGACTTCGTTAAGCCAGAGATGAAATATAGAGCTATTAACCTTTGTTAAGACATGTATATTTCATTGTATAGTACCAAGCTGCACAAACCGTAAATACATTAACGGGTTCATTAAAAGGCCGACACGTAAGCACACCAGGGTGGAACGAACGTAAACCTTCGTGAAGCCATTGCAGAAAAATTGCATTCGATGTTTTCGTTGAGTTTTTCTACAGGCAATCGTCTTTTCAGTCGCAGGCACGGATCCCGTCCCACGCGAATATCAATTAGTATCCGATTAATAGTTGAGCTTTTATAGGGGTTCGTTAAGCCAGCTCGCATATTCGGTCAATGAGGCCCGGTCGAGCAATTATTTTTCCGTTTCTGCGCGTTCTTATCGTTCCTTTGAATCGCACAGAGGCCGACCGGTTTCATAACGCGGAACACTCTCCTTTGAACTGACCTTTCCACCCCTTCGGATCTCTTTTCCGCCCTTTACCGCCCTCTTCTCAGACTTCCGCTTCTCGAAAACTGGGCCGAGTTTTCCCCGCCGCCGTTTCCACCACTCGTGTTTATTTTCCTCCGGCCAGGTAGGTAAATCGTTAGGTATGCTCGCCTCGTGAAAAATGCACCGCTGAACGGCGCACATACGCCTCTCTCTCTCTCTCTCTCTCTCTCTCTCTCTCTCTCTCTCTCTCTACTCTCTCTGAAAAATTTTATCTTCCCGCCTGGAAACTTTTACAAGGACAAGGAGTAAAATGAGGCTTCCTTCTGGGGGGAAACGCCTCGCCCGGGCGTCTTGCTGACTTTATTGCCGACAACGAGACGTCGTTTGAATATACTGCTCCCTGCTCCCGCAATTTTCCACCCCGAATCTTCGGCTGGCCTTTTGTTTGTGGAATATAATTAAAAATTCACGACCACTCGTAACTCGCCAGCACACCAACGTTATTAATAAATATGTTATATCTTCTTAAAAAAAACGATGCTTGCGCGTGTCTGCGTGGAGCGCTTCTATATCTTACTTGTACATACATCTGAAGACCAAGTATCATTCCACCTACAGTCCCTGCTCACTTTATTAGACTCACCTGTATAATTATGATATTTCAAGTTTTACCATGAATAATGGGTATAGTAGCCTTATGCAAATATCACTTAATGATGACCAATGAATTTTCCATATATTTATTTTACAAAAACAATGGATACAAACACAAATAGATCAATATAATTCTTGAAACACTAATATTTTTTTAATCCGCTCTTAGCTGCTCTTAAAGCCGCAACTCTTCTGGGCATGCTATCTATGCAAGTTTGTGCAATTTCTTTTAATATAACGTTATGGTGCCAGTGATAGATTATTCTCTCTATCAACTTGGTCTTTGTTGTTGTATTTTCTTTGGCTAGTTCTCTTTTCAGGCACTCCCAGACATTTTCAATCGGATTCATGTCTGGTGAATTGCCGGGCCAAGGTAAAAGGAGGATTTTTTGCTCTTGCAAGAAAATTTTACATTTGGATAGGCAACCTAAACATAAGGTAACCTTGTAGTACGAAATCATTACCCCATAGGTTGAAAACAGCGTTGAATTCCTTATAGGATTTCAAAAAGCATCAATTCTTCAGGTGAGTCTAATAAAGTGAGCAGGGACTATAGTAATTATATTTTCACAGCAGAAGCTTTGATAAACAGGCCGAAAGTAATAAACTGGCACTGGGTGATTGGACTCGCGCAAAAAGAGCATTCCGAAGCGATTGCCTCTGTGGCCAGTTGATAATATTTTACCAAAAGCAAGAACGGTCCGCACGATGATATTCATTATCATTTTTGCAACAGGCGATTGCGCACCCCGCGAGTGCACCAAATAATATCAAGCGGGTTCCGGAGACAGGGGAAAAAGGATTACATGAAAACGCGTGGGCGGAGTATCTCTGTCCGCGTGAAATATTTCAGGGGGAGCGAGCCCGATTAATTCTGCCTGGTGTGAATTAACGCAATCCGTCGGAGCTAGATTTTATCGGTGTCCTGGCCCGTTTCAAGCAAGTCGCCAACTCGTGTTACATTTGCGAATGCCATTATATCGCATCCACCTACGCGATGCGTTTGTTCGGTTCGCCGCGAAACCCGCGACGCCCGAATAAAACTGCGCGGTAAACGAATCAACCGTGAATTCGAGGGAAACGTCTATTAATGAACTTTTGATTTTACATATCAATTAGACCAACCCTTTCGATCACCGAGCACCGAAACGCTGTCCAATCTTCTTCGATTTTATTCCAATTACAAACTGGCACACGGATTTCTAATCATCGAGCAAGCTTTATGAGCAAAAGAGTTCGTCGACGGAAACAGTTAATTGATGAATGGACTGAGGATCTTTGGGTAAATACGCGTTCTAGCAGGTCGTGAATCGATTTTCTTTGCTAACGATTAGACTACGGATCTTTATGCAGAATAAAAATTTTCTATCTGAATTGCAACAAACCAGAGTAAAATAGAAAGTTATTTTCTTTTTTAATATGTTTAATAGAACAGAACAGAACAGAACAGAACAGAACAGAACTAGAACAAAACTTCAACAGAACTTTGAAATTATCCTGATAGTTTCACCGTTTTAGATTACACCAACTAATGTTTGTTATAAATGCATAAAATCCGCAGTCTATTAGTGATACTGTTATTAATCTTCATAGTACATATTTAAAGAAATACTGAAAATAACAAGGTTATACATAGTTCGTTCAGTGTGGCATCCATGACAGGTGGTAGACAGGATAAAGTTTCACAGCAGTAAATAAAGGATATTTTGGAATATATACGGCAATATTTGGAGGAATGAATAGCCTGAGGTAATCTGCACATATGGAATCGTTGTTTCTCTTCGCTGGCTGCTGGAGGCCTCCTAGAAGCTAGCCCCCCACTTGTTAAATTAAATAATTTCGACAGTTGTGCTGAGTTGTGCTAAGTTTGTGCTACATTGTTCTCGAATATTACAGCTATAATATCAAAAATAACACTAAAAATGGAAAAAACCGATTTTTAGAGTAGCCCCCCACTTTTCATTTTTTTCAATTTTCTCAATTGTACTAAGTTGTGCAAGGTTGTGCTAAGATTGTTCCAAAGTATTACTTCATAAAAATAATAAATAAAGAAGTTATGGTAAATAATCGTTTTGGACATCTAATTAACGTAAAATATCATAATTCGGCTTTCCCTTCATCCCAGAAACCTGATACTGCATATCTGAGTTGTGCTAGCCTAGCACAACTCAGCACAACTTCCGATTTCTCCAGCACAACGATTTAAAGGGCACTTTACTCTTGTCCGCGGCCCTTCGCGTTTCCCGAATATATCACAATTGGGCTTTCCCTTCATCCCAAAAACATGATACTGCATATCTGAGTTGTGCTAGCCTAGCACAAGTCAGCACAACTTCCAATTTCTCCAGCACAACGATTTAAAGGGCACTTTACTCTTGTCCGCGGCCCTTCGCGCTTCGCGAAAATATCATAATTGGGCTTTCCCTTCATCCCAGAAACATGATATCATGTTTCTGGGATGAAGCAATATCATGTTTCTCGGATGAAGCCCAATTATGATATTTTCGCGAAGCGCGAAGGGCCGCGGAGAAGAGTAAAGTGCCCTTTAAATCGTTGTGCTGGAGAAATTGGAAGTTGTGCTGACTTGTGCTAGGCTAGCACAACTCAGATATGCAGTATCATGTTTCTGGGATGAAGGGAAAGCCCAATTATGATATTTTACGTTAATTAGATGTCCAAAACGATTATTTACCATAACTTCTTTATTTATTATTTTTATGAAGTAATACTTTGGAACAATCTTAGCACAACCTTGCACAACTTAGTACAATTGAGAAAATTGAAAAAAATGAAAAGTGGGGGGCTACTCCAAAAATCGTTTTTTACCATAACTTCTTTATGTATTATTTTTATGAAGTAATACTTTGGAACAATCTTAGCACAACCTAGCACAACTTAGCAAAATTGAGAAAATTGAAAAAAATGAAAAGTGGGGTCCACTCCAAAAATCGGTTTTTTTCCATTTTTAGTGTTATTTTTGATATTATAGCTGTAATATTCGAGAACAATGTAGCACAAACTTAGCACAACTCAGCACAACTGTTGAAATTATTTAATTTAACAAGTGGGTGGCTAGCTTCTAGGAGGCCTGCTGTAGTCTTCGCGAGGTGACTCGAAAATACGATCTCATCTGCAACAGAAAAATTACTGCACGCTGCACAATATACATTCTGTCAAAAAAGTACCGGGAATTGGTCAATGAAACACAAAATATGTATTATTCATCCAAATTTATTGTATCGCCTTCAGAGTAGGCCCCTTTCGAAATAATACACTTATGCCAACGAATAACCCAATCATCAAAACATTTTTTAAACGCATTTTTTGGAATCAACTTCAGTACTCGCCGCGAATTCTCTTTTATGTCATCTATCGACTGAAAACGGGTGCCTCGAAGTGGTAATTTGAGTTTTGGAAAAAGAAAAAAGTCGGCCGGAGCCAGTGGCGCACCCAGGATTTAATCTTGCGGGGGGCCGAGTTGAACGGACAAAATTTTGTGGCCTGGTGCAAGAATTGCCAATGTACAGTTAGCTCGTTATAACTAGTGATAATAATATAAAACACAATGAATGGCCTTTTTTTCGTTTTTTAGCCAAAATATCCCCTTACGGTACCCAGGGCTGTTCCACGATTTTGCTTTTAGAAGCTAAACATGCTTTACATACAGAGAACCGGATTAATATTCGGGCGCTCCAAAAAGACGATAACTTTTTTAATATTGTACTATACGATTTGAACTTTTTTGGGAAGCTAGAGCAATAAGTTTACTACAGGATGTGTAAAGAAATTTTATTAAAAATTGCAATTGATCGGAATTGTACAAATAATACTAAAAGTTGCATTTTACAACTTTTTTATGTGGGCCTATATTGAAAATTTAAAAAATACGTTTTGTAGATCTATGTCAATTAAAAATATTCTGAAAATTTCGACAAAATCAGTCGGCGTTGCAATGAGCTACAAACGTTCAAAGATGGTAAACATTGCATTCCCACATCAACCGATTTCGATGAAACTTTCACAGTGCATGTAATTGACACAGACCTACAAATTTTTAAAATTTTCAATATAGGCCCACATAAAAAATTTCATCAATTGCAATTTTTGAAAAAATTTCTTTTCACATCCTGTAGTAAACTAATTGCTCTAGCTTCTCAAAAAAGTTAAAATCGTATAATACAATATTTAAAAAGTTACCGTCTTTTTTGGAGCGTCCGAATATTAATCCGGTTCACTGTATGTGTTACCGTAGTTATTTAAGCTTTCTAATATTGTCTGAGATAAGTTTTTTCCTGTAGTATTTGTTACAGGAACAAATTGTAAGAATTGTTCACAAAGCTTGCTATCATTTTCTTCGTCTATATACCTGACACACAAGGAAAGTTGCTCAGTGGTAGAAATGTCACAAGTTTCATCAGCAAGACTAAATGACAAATGACGCTCAAACTCCGCGTGAGTATAGAGGACAGTTGTGCCAACTTAGCTACAAAAAGAATTTCAACAATCCCTTTAAGCGGGCTTTTTAAATGATGGATTCCCGGTACTTTCTTGACAGAATGTATGTGCTCGTAAACAATGTACTAGCTAAGAGAAAGAAATCATTAGTTCGTTTGGAAAAATCATCCGTAAAGATGATATTATTTTCGAGACAGTTGACCAAGCCCGGCCCGTTAATAGATCCCATCACATCTGATGGCTCATGTCACATTGGAATTGATGTCGCAACGGTTAACCGTGTTCGCTTACGAATCGGCGGGGCAAAAAGTTTCCGGTGTTCCAGCATGACCTGCGCAATTAATCTCATTTCCGACCCTAACCGGCAGATATTCCTTTGAGCCCACCGTGGACAAGCGCTCCGTCACGGCGATGTCTCGCATGGGGTTAGCGTTTCAGTAAATTAGCGTTAATTAAACCATGAGTTTTTAGCCTCTGTCTGGCAGTCCACGAACGACCCGATGACGGTGTATAATTTTCTGTGCAAGTGTTCCGCCGAGAGCGGGCTGGAGAGAACGCTATGCGGGGTGAAGGACACGTTGACTAAATATTCGTGAAACCACTTGTAGCCAGGAACGCTTCTACTCATCATCGACTACAGTGGATTCCGGTTATTTGGGACACGCAGGGACTACTGTTCCTTGGCCCGATTAAACAGTTGTCCTAATTAGATGCGAAATATCGCGTGACCGTTTACGCCGGAGATTGAAATAAACAATTGAGTGGGTGTCCGGAAGAAGAATCTATGTCAGGTTTCTTAAATTTTATAGAAGCGCAACTTTTAACTCGAACGTAAATTGTAATAATAAAAACCAGCTGAAAATGGCATAGGCCCTTCTTCCATTGGAACAAGACTGGAAACTGAAAGACTATTTATATTTATACGGTTTGTTTGATTAAATGTTAAAGCAAAATAGGTTCCTAATTGCGATCCTAAAAAACCTGACATGAATACATAGTTTATACTGTACTTTAACATAATTCAACTCAGATTTGTAGGTACATAATTGAATATCTCTTCAAAATGAACAGCTTAGAATCCAAAATTATATTGTCCCAATATTTTCGTGACCAACTATAAACACAAAGTCCATGTCGGTGAAACAAATGTCGCTGTAAGCATTGTCGCTGAAATCAATATCGGTGGAACGTTGTTGATTTGGATATTGCCGGAGAAATGATCGTCGGTAATTTAATAGAAACCGCTCGATCCCGCCGCGAATTTAATGGGATTTCGAAGCGTTTGGCAGCCTTCAAGCCTGGTCCGCACATCATGAATTTTCACGACGCCTTGCCAGCCTGTCGATTACTTATGCGACAGTTCCAGGACTAATCCTTACGACTTATACCCGATATTTCCGGCGGAAGGAACGTAAGGAGATACTTCGCAGTTGCCTCGCTTGCCTGCCAGAAGAAGAGGAAACGAGCGAAAGGAGGTGGCAGAAACGCGGAGCGTAATCCTCCCCGTGCACACATGTTCATGCACGTCCGTGTGAATACGCTTAATCCAGCGCAAAGAAGACACTTTGGAGCGGTTCTCAATTATCCGATACATACTGCGTGCCGCGAAGGCACAGAAGGCCTGTTAAGTCGATTACGAAATCTGTTTACGAGAGGCCCGTCGCGTCGTGTCGAAGATACATAAGCTATAAACGCTCACTCGTCCTCTTCGATGAGCAACTGTCGAATTTTGTTCTTTTAAACAACTGCATCCGATTTGGGAGAAAATAACGCGGTGTGATTCGTTATTAGCTGTTATCTGTTGCTTACAAAGGACCCCGCACTAATCATATGGAAGATCTATCCCGGTAAAATCAGTTGGATTTTTCGTATGTTGTAGCTTATGATCTGTTACTGTTTAATTAAAAAATGATCTTATTATGTATTTTCTGTTGTGGTGGTCTCTGATTTGAATATTCAGCAGCTCGAATTTGTCATGTTTGATTGATTATAACTCGAAAACTGTCCATTATCGAACTTTGTGCCCATTACATCTTTTGTTCAGTAGATCATAAGCTACAACATATGAAAAACCCAACTTTTCCATATGATTAGTGCGGGGTCCTTTCTGGCAATTTTCAAAGATGGTAACATTTTTAACGTTGGACAACTTGAATATTCTTGAGCATTCAGAACAATTAGTTCGTTACATGAGGCGAAACAAAACGGAAACTTTCAAAGGAAAATTTGTCCACAACAGAATGTTCACAAGAAACGAGGCGTTCAAAATCAATCGAAAATTGATTTCTCGCAGTTTCAATATTGCACACGTAAATAAGCGCGCGTCGAACGACCCCCGGAACGTACAAGTTATTTCGATCATCCGGGGTATAAGCGCGGCATAATGAAGCTGTTAAAACGCATGCCGCTCGTAATTCTCCAAACAGCGTGTAATTAAGCCGCGGGAACACGTTTCGGGTTGAACCAGAGGAAAGGGGTTCGGTCCAAGGACCGAGGAAATATTCTTGCGGCTTTACGCCGAGTAATTTCGAATTAAGAGGGCCATCAACGCCAGGAATATTCGCGAATCCCATATTTTCGCGGTATATCTTGCGCGAAAACCACTATTATTATTATTATATTAAACTCGCTTTGTAGTGGATTGTCGTGATATGTTTCACTATGTGCATTCCGGGAAGCATTTCGACAGATAAGATAATTGACAGAATTTATAAAATTCATTCGACGATTGTATATTAACCCTTGGACAACGGACGATTTTTATAGCTATATAATTGTCAATGCTTAGGACCGTTCACAGCTCTAATTAATAATTTTTAAAAATTTACTTTTGATGATATCTCGTTTAATTGCCACAAATTGAGTACTTAAATGACAATTTGGATGCTCCCGGTCAAAATAGACTCAGGCACTCAGACTTCAATACGTATTCCAGAATTTCTTTAGACAAATTGAAAAAGTTAGTTGTCGACATAAACAACCCAATATCGTAGAAGGCGTCGATAAAAATAAGGTTGCAGACGGAGGGTTAAAGAGATCTATGCAGTCTGGTGATCAGAAATCGTAAAAACGGTCTCCAGCGCAGCGGGCAAAGTTGAATCAGCATTCGCGTCGGAACAAATGAAACGAGTTAAAGACACAGTTCGACCGTGTAAAACGATTTCTGTATTGGCACCGAACACAGTTTACGGAAACGTTCGCCGCCGCATTGCATTCCCGTTCCTCTCGAGGCAAAGTTAGCAGCGTTTCCACTTTCTGGGGCAGTTTTCGCGCGGCGAGCTCTCGAGTCCTCGTCGGAAAATTCGAGTATCAGAGCCAGGCACGGTGGATTCGCGAACAAACGAGGTGGTTTTCGGTGAGAAGTGAGAAAAAACACGGTTGAACGCGATGTCGCCGGGGGCGGTTTGCGCAATTTGTCATCGCGGGCTCCGCATAGCGTGAAACGCCGTAAAAGACGCGTCGACGCGACGATAGTGTGTTTTCCGCGGCACTCTTTGCAAGAACGAATCTCATTCTGGTCATGAATATTTACGGACGTGGCCCAGGCCACGTTGGAACGATGAACGAGGAACGAAGGTCCGAGGAACTTGGAATCCGTCGCGACGGCAAAATCTCGGGAATTAATTTCAACGTTATTGGGACGGAGCTGAGACGCGAGAATTTATCGAGTTCTGTTTTTCGCTGAAAGGGAAGAACGTGGAATGGAATACCGCGGCCGATTTCCGGTGGACCTCGACGATGCCGTCGTGAACGGGGATGCCGGCTGTTTGCCCGCATTTCCATGGGAAAAGAAGGGGAACCGAGGAAAACGGTGGAAAGGTGACCCGTAAAAGGTTCTGGCGCGAACCAGCTACTTTCATGTCCGCGCATAAAATATCGCGGCGGGCTTTGAATTGTAGATTAAAATCGGCGGTCGAGCCGTCTAGGGCGCCAATAAAATCTCCTTTATTGTGGAAAATAATTTATCGCACGTTTCGCGTTAACGCCACCCTAAAACCAGCGGCGCGGCGCACAGTGCTCGACAAGTGCGAAAACTGGGACAAAATGAATTTCACAAATTTAAAATAGTTATATATGTGGTAATAGTGTTTTTTAAACTTTGTTTATTAAAATATAAGTGTAAAAGGGATCGAATAGACATTAGATTAACTGGTAATACAATATACTACTCTACTCGCAAGCAACGCATCAGACCTTCACTGTTCGCAATCAACCCAGCACTAACTGTTCTCTCACAAAAATGTCCTTCCCCAGTCCCCACTCATACACCCGCACTCATCCCCATAGCCTGTGTGTGTCACCCTGGGAAAACCCAGCCGACCCTTGGGCCTGGTTTTCGTTGGACACGCTTTCTCTTTAAGAACTTCTTCCCTTGGGCCTGGCGAAAGTCAGGCCTTTCTGTTTTATGGCCATCTTCCTGCCATTGAGGACCCAACGACATCCTGTCTAAAAATACGTTACTACATATAATTTGTTTCATTAATATCTGGTACGCGTGTCTGATATTTTCGAAGATAAATAAAAAGAACACAAGAGCCATCGACAGAGCCATTGACGAATTAATTCCTTGCAAAATTCTCGCCATTGTCTTCCTCGAATATCATCAGTAGACTGCGGATCTTCATGCAAAACAAAAAATTTCTTCATCAATTGCAAAATACAGGCGCCACCTAGACATTTTTAACTTCCCGATTTTATAGGGAAGTTATTGTAATGACCCCGAAAATCGAAAATCGATTTTTTAGCAGATCTTAACGTTTCATGGTCATTGCAGTCATTTTAGACTATTTTCAGCAAAATGTTCGTATGTGTGTGTGTGTGTGTGTGTGCGTGTGCGCGCGTATGTCCGTTTCTATGTAATCAAATTTTTCGTTAACGTTTTCAGAAAAAGTAACAACGCGATCAGGATGATGAATGATGCAATCGATGTGCCCCGTCGTAACTTAGAGCTGATTAGATTTTGGTCCATATTGGTCAAGTAGTTTTTTAGATTTTTAGTTTTTTTCGAAAAGAGTTGATTCTACAATGCAATTTATAAGGGAGGACGAAAATTTTCCACCAGAGAACCAAACGCAATTACATAAAAAAGAATTTTTTTCTTAATTTTTTTTTAGATTTAAAAAAATTTTTTTTTTTGGATTTAAAAAAAATTTTTCTTTTTTAACTGATGCTAATGTTACCGCTTGGAATAATCGAAAGTTATTCCAATGCAACAGTGAACTTATCATCTCTACCCCCAAGAATACATTTTGGGAGAATATCGATGAAAGTACAAAAAAAAACGATGTTAGCGATGTTGGCGAAGGAGTAACGAGTCGGGAAGTTCTTTGTGTGACTCTTGGAGAGTCACACACCAAATAAAAAACATTAATATCAGTAGGCTCTACTAGCCATGCGTATCACTAACCCTCTCGCAAGAGCAGTCCTACCCGCGAGCTCGCGAAGCGAGCGAGCAAAAACAACCCTACTCGCGAGCGAGCGAAGCGAGCGAGCAACAATAGCCCTCTAGTTTTTTCTTCTAATTATCTTATGCAGTTAAAACTAATAGGCTGATGTCCTTAAATCGTTTTAATATGTTCACTGCTTCAAATTGTATGCACCTATTTTTGCGATAAAGCATAAAATCTGCAGTCTAGTTATCAGTTTTCGTTCCCACCAATATTTTCGTCTGTGTTGGCCACATATCTCGCGTGCGAAACAATTTGGGCAACCGCTCCATTATGCGACTACAAAACGTGTGTAATATCCGGCCCATTCTGAATTAATTTTGTGTGTACGAAACGGTTAAATCGCGCGGCCAATTTGAATCCGTCAATCCGAGAGCGACGCGTCCATTCGGATCCTCCGCGAACGTAGCATTGAGTGACGTTTATCAAAACCCTGCCGTTGATTTCCTGTTGTTTACGGAGACGGAGCAACGCGAGCGGTTCGTGACGTCGCTACAGGAGTGTTATCAATGTACAGAAGATGAACGATTGCTGCGCCGTCTTCCCGGTGCATAATCGACGAACAATGCGGCCCAATAGCGAGTGCCAGCGACCACAATGCTCGTTAACTCTAGTCCACAATAATAATCTCCCATGCGTGTATACTCGATGATATTTTTCTGCCTCGAATCCTCTGCGATAGAGGGGATTATTTTACCTATAGCAGTCGAGGGTTGACTCAGAATCGCCACTAAAAATTGCTGTACCATTATTCGCAATATTGTATAGATTATTACTAAACATTTAAGTATTCTGTGAGGTATTCTATCAATTGCGTGTCCATAAAATGATAAAAATTTTAATTTCCGAGTTAAACTACCTCCGAATGCAAAGGGTTAAACTTAATTAAACGGTGGAAGAGATACGATTGACCAACGAGCGGATCTAGATCATTGTAGAGACTTCTTATAGATTTGTACAGAATTTCTATAGAGAACGTCTAGAGATTTTCGGGGACGAAGCGCGGATCTAAGAACCGCAAGCATTTTCGGGAGCAGCTGCAGCGATGAAGAGCTTATTACGATTTCTGGGTAAATTGTGGCGTGACCTATCATCCGAATAGAAATATAAAATCCTGGGGATTGCTTACGGATAGGGGTCAAGCTGCCACTCATCGCTCCCTCTGAAAACGAAAGCTACGCCGCGCCGCGCCGCCGCTACGAGCAATTTCGCTGTCCGTAACGCGTGTCCTGTACTCGCTGAATTGAAACGTGCATTGGTACCAATCTGCTGTTTCGTTTTCGAGTTATGCCACCGACGTCACACTGACAAGCTTTTTATTTTGAAAATGTATGTTTTGCGTTTTGCGTTACATTTTGGCATCATTAATACATGTTTTCTTACTGATATCCGTTTTTATTCTACAATTATTTTCGAGATACGCGATCTCAAAATTCTCAGTTGTACAAATTATACTGTTAATTATACTATAATGAACCGCTATAGTATACAACGTTTAAAGGGATATCGGAAGTAGCTGTTTGATTTAGTATTGGACTGTAATCTTTGCCTTTTAGTGTTGGCACCTTCTTACTCTAAATCAGAGGACCATTAAATTGTAACAGACGAATTGAACTCCTGTATGTTCATTTTAAACGGTCAGTCTATACGTTGACACCTCTAAACTCAGCTTGCATGAAAGACTTTTTCATTTTCAAGTTGCTTTCTCGTTATTAAAAAATAACCGACAACTGGCTCCCTTTTTACCATAAATTTTCCAATTTTGTTGCCATTCGCAATAACGTATGTACACGCGTTGATAGCTCGTAATTGTCTCCGCTAATCCAGTTTCACAATTTTACAATTACGAGAAAATATGAAAAACAATGCACGCGACACGACAGTCGGTATTGTCCTACATTCTCGTCGACACGGCGAAAGCTATTAAAATGTAAAGTTTGTATACGTTTTCATTGTGGGTCGTGTTATAAATTCATAAAATTCGCAGCATGATTGTCGGGCAACGTTAAAACTGAAGCAGCCCGGATTCATTGTTCTTGTAGAATCCTCTAGTTTCTAAAGAACTGGAAGTTTCATTCTCTCGTGGCCCGCGGATCTTTTTTCGCGTCGCAACGCAATGTAATAATAGTAACAACAACATAATCCCCGTTGCATAAGAGAGATAATATTACATAACAATAGAAAAGAAATATAACAAATATAGCTGCCGAAAGGAAAGTTTACAAGAAAATCAAAACGTGGGAGGACGGAGGGAGAATACGTTGTAAATAAGAAAAGTAAGTAATCGCACAACAGACTGGACGAGAAAAATGGAATGTAAATGGGATGAGCAAAGAAAAAGCATGCTCGGTAACACACGATGTTGCTTAGGGGACTGTCTACTGTCTCCATGATGACTAGACTGCGGATTTTATGCATTTTACCACGTTTCTTACCACGTTTTTATTAGCTCGCTTTCTTGTCTGTCTGTCTGTTGGTCTGTCTGTTTGTCCGATACAAATTTTGCAATTGATTTTAAACTAACTTCCCGATGAGCTAGAGAGTTGATATTTTAAACATAGCTCAGAACTGGATGACAATGCAATATTTAAAAAAAAATGTTTAAAAGCCTATGCGTTTAGGAGATATAAACTATTAAAAATTTAACCGTTACACCTCCCCGCGCGACGATCGGTAGTACTCACTCGGTTCCCACTCTGACTCATCCCCACTCCACTGACCCGCTTCGCATCGAAGGAGCTCAGTGTGCGTTCAAGCTCCGTGCGGCGTTTACAAAGTTACTACGTATTATTATACTATAATGTTTGTTTACCAAGCGAAAGAACAGTTACACCGAGATTCTCCGTCGAACCTTTATCTTTGACATTTTACCACGGTGTTTGGTTTCGATATGACGCGTCGCAATACCGTCTGAAATTGACTACATGTCTCTGTTAGATCCCGTTCAGACACGGCGGAATCCGCGCGTTTTCGACCGCGCAATTTGAACCGCGCGGACGTTATTTACATTAGCGTATATGGACTCGTTCACACACATCCGTGCGGACGATCAATCAAAAACAAAAATTGCGCGGTCAAAAACGCGCGGTTCTCGTCGTGTCTGAACGGGGTCTTATAATCTCATCAAAATGTTCAAAATCGTTTGTAAAATGTCACTCATACAAGACTAAAAAGCAGAAAATAATTATTTAAATAAAAATAAATGTTTAAAAAATGCCACGTTTTTAAAACGGACTAAAAAATATAAAATAAATTTTTAAAAGACACCACGTTTAAAAAAAGCACTAAAAAGTATGAAATAATTTTTTCTAGCCCCATATAGATTCCTAACCCCGTACAGATAGTCCTGAAAATTTGTGATTGTGATTTTTGAATAGCTATGAAAATGCTTGTAAGATTTAAAACGAAAAACGTGGTGCGCAAGATAATACATAGTAAGGAGTGTAGAGAGTAGCTGCCGCTGAGAAAACTCGCACAATAGTTCATATCATTTGCAGTGCATTAGAATTGTTAGTGATTTAGGTGTTCATGCATCAATTATCTATTGCATGCGCCCCACGTTTTTCGCTTTGAATCTTACAAGTATTTTCATAGCTATTAAAAATTCACAATCACAAATTTTCATGACTATCTGTACGGGGTTAGGAATCTGTGAATGGGGCTGGAAAAAATTATTTTATATTTTTTAGTTCGTTTTTTAAACGTGGTGTTTTTTAAAAATTTATTTTATACTTTTTAGTCCGTTTTAAAAACGTGGTATTTTTAAAAATTTATTTATATTTAAATCATTATTTTGTTTGTGGATTTAAATAAAAAATATTCGAAAAATTTAAGCTATTATATTAATCTCGGCCTACTAAACGTAATAGGCGAAAAACAATAAATTTCTACTTCACTCCAATTTTTTTTGGAATTTAGGTAAGAAATTTGTAAATTGCATAAAAATACGCAGTCTAATGATGGTAATCTCTATGGTGACTATGATTTTTTTAATGTTAATAAGAATACGAAAACAGAAATGTTTTCTCGAAATTTCGGGAGAAATCCGAAGATGGAAGCGGAATGATCGGAATTAGCGTTAAATTGATTTTCAATGATTCGTGACAGAAGGTCGGCAGGTGGTTCGAAGTGCGCGCGATTGTCGATGACAGTGACAGTGACAGTTCCATTTGTTTACAACGGTGCATGGGGGCACACGGTTTGTCGCCTCCTTTTAAAACGGGCCGTCGATTCACATATTAGATTAACGATTTAATGGATAACTCGATGAATGAGACTCTATGTACGGTACGTGTCGGTGCGTAAATTGAACAAATTATAGAAGAATGCCTCTGGTGTTGGTAGATGGACACCCTATGCACGTACACATTGTGGCAGCGTTGCAATAGGGCGCAACGGTTCTCAGTCGTGTTTCTTAATTGTCAGACATCTCCGGACCGAATAATGAGATGTGAACTGCGGCCAGGTCTTCTCTGACCCGCGTTGCGACTTTCCATGGTGTCAGAACTGAATCAAATCGCCAGTCTTCATATCAACGTAACCTCTATGACGAAAATCGAATTTTCTGTTTCAATAGTGCCATAAATCGTTCCATCTTAGATTTTCTAAATAAATCTGTAAAATATCGAAAATTGATCTTCTCCGAGTACACCGAGTCTATACACATAATAATGTGTTCACGTAGGTGTTTATGTTATTATAGCTTGGCAGAAGATTACTCTTCAAATGGAAACATTCTTTTCGATCAATAAGGTAAATCCCCGTCGAGAAACCGAAAGATATCTTAACTCTGACAAGACAGCACCGGTCAATATTGACTCAGACCCGTTGATCCTGTTAAGAAGAAAACCATCCCCCATGGGAAAACAATCTTTGAAGACAGAAAATAATATAACCCGCACTACTTCATCGGTTTATTACTTGTCAAGGACAGATCCCACGTTTTCGCAGATCGTAACAATAATAATTTCACTAACAAAGGATTCATAATGGTCGAAAGAGGATTATTTTAATGATCTCCAAACATAACTGGCTGAATGTTAGACAAGACGAAGAAAGAGGAAGGCTGCTCTCTCTTTCTCTTCAAGGGTGACAGTGTCATCAACGTTCAGTAAAGAGAAAACACGATATTTGAATAGTGCAGAGGTGGGCATTATTTGGCGAAAAAAATATTTGAAATACTATTTCATATTTTAGATTTTATTTTGCTTAAAGAAAATAGTATTTTAAATAAGATGTAGAATTTCGAAAATAAAATATTTCTATTTTAACAATCTGAACCTCAAAATAAAATATTTCTATTTCAACAATTTAATCCACGAAATGAAATATTTCTATTTTACCAATCTGAAACACGAAATAAAATATTTTACTTTTGGCATTGTTATAATACTCTGAGAAACCGCATAAACATACAGAGTCTATCTTATCGTTAAGAAACGATTTACACTCAATCACTGTATTGAATTCAAACCATTATTTTCAGCAATAATATTTAAAATTGAAATTGAAAATAAATACAAAATACAAATATTTTCAATATTCTTCAAATAAAATACTATTTTCAAAAAAATTACTGCCTCAAATAAAATATTTTATTTTCAAAGTTGTACACATGCTTTAAAATAAATAGGACTATTTACTAATTACTATTTAAAATACTATTTTCCCCAGCTCTGCAATAGTGGCACCATTAAAGGAGTCAAAACGATCCGCTTCTAATTTTTCGTTCAAGATCATTTGAAGGTCATCGAAGGTGTTGCAGGTCATTGAGGTCGTCTTCAGATGTTGTACAATGTAGCAGCACGATAAAAAACGAATATTAATAATCGAGAGAAATAGTGACGACCTTGAGAACTCGAACGCAAAGACCTTGATGCAAAAAAGTTATATGTCACAATATTTGTTGTTCCGAATCAAGCAACTTTGCCTTAAAAATTGTATGAAAATCGAGTTCCTTGCAATCTGAATCGAGAAAAAAAATTCAATTACGATGTTGAAAGATAGAGGACCCAGTGCACGAGTGAACGAATGCGTCGCGTGGGTCACGGCATGAGCATCCCTGAATCGCACAATGGGCAACTGGTCATAATTACGGGCGACAAGTGTGCGTGAATCCAGCGTGTGTGTCGGTCAGTCAGTGTGCGTTAAGATCGTGGGGAACACGATCACCATCTTAAGCCAAGATCAGTGTCTCGTGAAAAGTCGAAGGGTTCACGCGTGCTACGCCACGATTCCGAGACCGTGTCCTCCTCGTTCTTCGTTTCGCGATTCCGAGGGTGGTGCAGCGTGTGTATATGGTTTTTCTAACATGGTGCTCTTCGGTTACGTCCTTTGCATTCTCATCATTGGTAAGTTTAACAAATCATTCATTTTTAGATACCGACTTGCACTCTTTTCAGTGAATCTGTCCCCTTATCAATTTTATTCAACCCCCACGTACAATATTCGTTATAAAAAATATTTCCAGAGCTTATCTCCTAAACAGTGTTGACTTCAAATAATTGCTCAATTTTGTATTAATGGAAAGACTAGTTAAATTATTTATATAAGAAAATCCATCAAATATATGAATTATAGTCTCTTCGGAACTATTTACTCGCAAGTAATCTATAAATGAAGTCCGATTTCTATGAAACACACGCACAACCATGCACTCATATTCCAACATCATCGAAATACAGTCTATAAACATCATTTTGGGATGACACTTATGGAAGAATTTAACGACATACGATAGCATTTTTCCGGAACTTATGACGTTGTAAAGTCCAATGGATCCATTTCATGCAGTTTTCCGAACCTGATAGTGGAAATTAAGTTAAATAAATCATTGGAATCTTGATAATATGCAACAGGATTAATTTCAAATAATCACTTCCATAACTTCCTTTCCTAAAACTTACTTTCCACGAATCATTCCGACATTCGATACGGTAGTTACAAACATTAATTACCGTATCATGTACAAACATATTTGATAGTCCACTTCGTTGGGAAGCGGACCGAATACTCTTGAAAATAAACTCTTTAAATGAAGATATATTTGAACATCCCCGTTGCGACATGATATATACACGACCCACGATGTACCTTCGCTTGCATGGGCTGTATTACTTTGAAACTTTATTACAAGCAAAGAGTTTGTCTTCATTACATTTTTCCAACAAGCCCGACACGGTGTCCAATATTTTTTTAACACTAAATCTACCCTTGTTGGTCAAATCAGATATTCTTCAGATATTTTAGTTCAGAATTATTATAATTCTAAAGATGTTAAATTTGTTTATTTAAGATATTAAATGTTCAATTCATTTATCCAAAGATTTATTATCCAAATCGAGGAGCAGGAAAGTTATTCATTTATTAATGTAAATATGTATTGTATATATGCAAATAACCGTACAGAAATTGTGTTTAAATTAAATTTATTCAAAGATTTATTATCCAAAGCGAGAAGCAGGAAAGTTATTCGTTTATTAATGTAAATATGTATTGGATATATGCAAATAACCGTACAGAAATTGTGTTTAAATGAAATATACATAGACAAATCCCCGGATTTGGTTGTCAGAAGGGTCACACGACCAAACTAATCGGTTCTAGCAGGATTATTGAGGTCGCGGCTCTCCAATTACGTTGAACGTCTCAGTGGCAGCACTAATAACGATTTAACGACTATCTGAAATCCCTCCTCGTAGATCTTCTTGCTGAATAAAATGAGACCAGACCGTGATTTCTTTGAAACTTTTAAGGCGGGTTGGAAATAACATGTTCGAGGAATCGAAACACCATCGAGAAAACTCGAATCGTTCGGAGACCCTTTTTCCGCTGTGACAAGCGTCGCGCGTCGCATCGCTTGGTACAATGCCAGTGACAGTCCACCCCCGCCAGATAAAATCTTTGACGCGTGTACGCGGTGTAACTTCTTTCCCTGCATCCATGGAATTTCGCCGACGGTGCGGATTAATCCGCAACAAAAAATGGAAAATTTCCAACAACCAGCGATTCGTGCCAATGGAAATATAAATCGATCAGATTCCGTTCGAAAATTCACGAGATAAAATGTACAATGCATCGATCATTCTGGCATTCGAACGGGATATTCTTACAAAGTTATCAAACCGAAATTTCACAAATGCGGAATTTATTCTTTCATGACAGAAATGAGTGGGCGAGATGCGAAACTGTTTAAACATTAAACGAATTTAAGGATACAGCAGGATTTTAGGAACAAAAACAGAACAAAACTTCTGTGGTTTAAACAAACAATTCGGTGAGACATTGTGGGATTGTGATAACATTTCCAGCATTTGTGTCTTCGTGAGAAAGAGACGGTTAAATTTTGGGGAAATGTTACTCTCGCTTCGCTTGCAAGGAATGGCCGCCAACAAAAAAGTTCAGATAGCAAAGGGAGGTGATAAGAACGGCTGATATTCCGGCTCTTCCGAGTCCTACAATTCTATTCATTTTACAAGTCTCGCAAAATTAAAATGACGCTTTTAGAACTCTTGTGGACGTAAAATTGTTGCTGTACATTTTGGCTGGCTGTACAAAAATGAGTTAACGGTACTGGAACTAAAAAAATTCGAATGAAGTACGTACGACTTACGCGAATACTTCTCTCCTTCAATGATATTAATAAACTGATACCAGCGCATGGACTTTATTAATTGTTTTTAATCGATCTGCTGTTTTAAATTGCACGTGCTCGTTTTTGTCATAAATGCATATAATCCGCAGTCTACTTACGACTTGTTATAAATTCGTATAACTGTGACTCTCAAGATCGAGAAGCAACTTTTGTAAACCTTTCCGATAGAGAGTCGCTTTTAACAAGAAAGAACCGACTGTTTAATACAAACACATATGATTGACAGTCAATCCAACATTGTACGTACACCTTCAACCCCAGCATTCAATTTGTTCCATCGACCTCGTCGAATGTAGCATAGTTTTCGAAATTTTTTGTTTCTCGTCACCGAAACTTCGCTCCGAGGTAATGAGTTTTAGGATTCCCATTGGCGAATAGAGCACGAACAAACCGAACGAACGGTAGACACGCGAGAATCGCGTTAACACTCCCCGGTAATAAACCGATGGCGTTTTAAACAACCGCGCATTTATTCAATTTTCGCGAAACTTTCCCAATTTCCTCGTTGCGAATTAAACCGGCCCGGACCCGCTGATTCGTCCGGCAAGATTTTTTTGTCCACCAAACAAAGATACGGCACAGTCTTGATCTTAATAAATAAATAAATTGTTCAAGATGTGCACATTTTCGTCCCCCTTCCCAGAAAAATCGATCGCCCCGCCGCGTGAGTACCCCCAAATTGTTCTAACGGGTCCTGTTCGCAAACACCTGAAATTACGAGGGTACTCCGATTTTCTCGATCCACCTCATCTACCAACACCGAAAATCTCGCCTCCCGTTGTCGCAGCCCCGCATATATAATGCATAGGAAATCTGCATTGGAGTTTCCGTGAGGCGGTGCGACGCGACGGCCGCGTGCAACTGCATCGCGGACTAGAAAGCGAACATTATCTCGTAACAATAGAGATGTAGCGGCGCGGAGAGTTAGAATTCCGACCGGCCGACAGAAAGCGGGGAAAGGGAAAGCGAGTCGGAGCGAAAATGAGCAGACAGAAAAATGTATCGTTGTTGGTTTCCAGCGGCACCGTTCGATCGAATTTCTTTTTCTCCTGGAAGTATGGAACGAACGCGCCTCGGACTAACCATGTCGTTCGTAAATTATTCAAAAAATATTTTGCCATTCTCTTTTTATTTTTAACGAGCACGTACAGTCACTCGTAATAATATTCGGACGATAATGCAATATTTATGCAAAATAAAAAGGAGGTATATACATAGAAACTTGATGAAAAACAATACGATCAGATTCGTTTAGTCTTCAATTGCGTCCATCCGTTTGCATGCATAAAATCCGCAGTTGTTCCGTCGTTGAACGACTTTCATCAGCGTCTCCGATTGCAGCAGAGTGTTCCCGACTAATTGAACGAATCCGTCTTGCTGCAGGTAGTCGTGCGGCGGTAAACAACGGCTTCAAAAGTTACCCAACGACGGTGAAGACGTTCGAGAACGATACGGTCCTGCTTCCGTGTTACGTCGAGGATCTCGGTGAGTCTCCGAGCAAACTTTTCCAGCATTCTCTCCAGCTCCGCCATCAGCAGCTTCGAACCTCAGCAAATTGCCAACGCGCAAATACGTCTCCTCGGTGTAATTGATTGCGGTTCGATCCTGGGGGCTGGTAAGTTGGCCCTCGGGTTGTTCGGACACCAGAACATTGAACCGTTGAATCCGAGACATTGATGTTCAGACAATTCATCAGCACCGAGAAATCCCGGACCAGAAAAAACGTGGCACTAGCGGGAGACCTTCCGGAACTGTTGTAAACAAATAATCACCTGTTGCGTCTCGTAAATTGCAACAACGCTGTAGCTATCGGCTCGTTGCGATCTATCTTGCTTGTTCGCGAGATCCTTTCCTCCCAGAAGAAAGATTTTGCCGGGGGACGATAATATATTGGATCGTTCGAAACATCTGTCTCTTGAAAGATGCGACCCTGGCTGATGGGTTCTCATAATCCATTTAGAGGGGCCGAGAGAAATATTTGTTGCGGTCAGAGGAGACATCCGAATCTTCATAATACCCGTGCTCACCAAAAGGCGATGCGATTTATTCTGTTCGCCCCTGGAAGTGGCTTCACCCCACTTTGTTTCTTTGCTGGGGTGTACCCTAATCTATTGCAGGCTTCTTGGGAAGCTCCTGATCGCGTTCTGCTAGCTGTGATTGTCGTTTTGATAGTTGGGATCAGATCAAATTGAAAACAGTTGGATGTTTATTGGTAGGGCATCTTTCGTGACCAATTTTATCCTTGTGTACTAATTATTATCTTTATTTGCGAACCGTCTTGTTTAGTTAGAGATCAACATTGATCACTACTGATTTAACAGACCAGGCGAATAAATGTCACAACCTGGACCATCGTTTCAATAAAAATGCACATCTAAGGGTTAAAAAAGTTGTTAAAATTTGCTTCTGTTGGAATTTGCGAAATGCAGCGCCGCAATTCCCAACGTCTCTGATAGAGACTCCTGGTGTGGCAATCGGGCCGAGATTTCGCATGATAGTCCCTTTGTGGCGATCCCTTAGGGTCCCAACGGGGAGCTGCAATTTCGGGTTAGTGATCGATACTAATTTGCCTAAGCAGCGTCGGCGTCCAAGGCGACACTTGTACCCGGATAGATATGGAGAGCAAACAATTTGCCGTACAATCGATCGAACTGTCATCGGCGGTTTTGCTAACGGGATTGCCTGTCAGTCTGCTCGCTTTGCCATGTCGCAACTTCGACAGGAGGTCACGGTGCGCTAAGACGATCAACGGTTTTCAAGATCGCTGGAGATTAGGGACTTGATTCGGATTAAGTACCCGACCCTTCGACTCTCCGCGCCCCGTGAACACGAACTTTGCCTCCGGTGAACTATAACTATAACTTCGACACTCCGTTCGGCCGGGATTAAGGTCGAATTAGGTCGAAGGAAGAACACTTAACTGACTCCGCGGTTACGTATCAGTCTCTTGGCTCCGATAAATTGCAGCTCGATGCGTTCGGTAGACCGAACGTTCGTTAATGGTACGCTCTGATACGTCCTTCGACGTATGTGCGCATGACTATAATATTAACGCATCATCTGCCGGCGATTATTTCGTAATTCTTTAAAGTCCGTGGTCCAGGGATATTTTAATTGATTCTTTAACGAATGAAGATAGAACTTGAAAAATTAGCTTTGCATTCGAAAATCGGACATTTCGCATGGAACGAATATTTGTAAAATGCAAAACGACCACTATTTTCCCTCGAACCGGACAGAAAACTCTCATTTCCCGCGGTCCGATATAACCGTAATGTTCGTCGTACAGTAGAAAAATTTCATTTGATCTATTTTGAACGTCGATGTACATTTGATTGAACCGAACTGTTAAACGAACAAACAGAAGCGCGTAGAGATGTTTAATTTAAATAAGATTAAACATTCCCTGTGGAAACGGAGTCTCGAGGAAATTGAAAACAGTCTTCTATTCGTGCGTCCAGATAACGTGGAAGCCAGGGTGAGATGGTGGAGGGACGGCATCCTTTTGGCTGACAGCGGCGAACCACGACACGTACCGCCCGAAAGAGTTAGAATGTACTCAAACAGGAGCTTGGAGGTTTCTCACGTGAAGCGAAACGATACCGGGGAGTATGTGTGCCAGGCGACCCGACCAGCTCCCTGGGGACACGCCACGCAAGTACACGAGATCGAAGTCATGTGTGAGTACCACCCACCATCGAACTAACCTCCGTTTAGCCTGCTTATCCCGCAAATATCCACCAGCCGACTATCCGGCCCCCCAAATTCTGCGGATAAGCCTTCCGGATAACTTCCCAAGAATTGCGTCCAAATTTATTATTCTACTAATGTTTTTTAACGAAATTACTATAGCTCAAACATTGACAATTTGTTTAATAGAATTTATTTGATAAATTCTTTACTGTATAAAGAAAATTAATGCAAATAACTTTTATCTGCTTAAAAAACCGCAGGCTACCCATCGCCTACTGTATTACGATACCAGTCACAAGTCACATTCTTCGCGTGGAATCGAAGTTTCAAGTTTCAAAGCGGTTGCGGGGAAGAAGGCTTCCGGTTCCGAAGGCTTATAAATGACTAATCACGGCTAAACCCCCAATTTCCAGAAACAAGCTCAAGGCCCCGGGATTCTCCCGGTTGGACTTCCACAATTAACAGGAGCGATCTTGATTGTTTGATAATTTCGCTGCGGTTTAATTGGTAAAACTGGCAGCGGAGCACCGTTGCTCGCGGGACGCGACAATTAATTCGAATCGATAAAATTTAAACCCGCCGCGCCACACAGTGGTCCAGGAGTCCGCTTTTTGTGGTACAAAACTTTGGTGAAGAAAGTTACAAAAAGAAATTTTTTCTATAAAAAATAAAGGTCACTTTCAATTGTTTAAACATTAACATATATTTTTTACTCGATGATATTCCAACTGGTATCGAGAAGAATCCAACAACCTATAATAATATAATATTAAAATCCTGGATAGTGTTCCTGATTTCTCAACATTTTTCATTTCTCGAGAAATGAGAAATAAGACTATATTTCTCGAGAATTCTCGAGAATTTTTAATGAAATAACAAAATATTGAAAAACTTATATGTGATATTTGGAATATCGTTGATAATATTTACCGAAAGCGCAGAAAACCTTAACTCAATGTTTATTCCTATGTTTACTCAATATGTACATTAGGGTGGACCTGAGCTATTCTTGGAGAAAAATTTTTATCGAGATACAATGCACGCAACTATCCAGTATCGTTCCTTTAGATGAGAACAAAATTTGTGCAAAGTTTGAGATCGATCGGATAAAAGGATGACGTGGCGCACTTAAATTGAAAATTTTTAAAATTGTGAAATTCACCTTAACTACGGAACATGGCACATAGTTGGATTTGTCTTTTTTTCTGAATAGGAATATAGAATAATTATATGAGCTCCTTTAAATAAAAATAACGATGATCTTGAAATTTCGAAATATGATTTCCAAAAAATTTTTTATTCAACAGTGCAAATTTCTCCTCTGACATTTTTTCGTATTATCACAAGTAACAGAGATATTTAAATACCTACATTACAATGTAGCATATTTTGCCTGATGGTAGGACATATAGTAAGGAGCATAACTGATTTCACACATTTTAAATCAGAACAACTTTTTTACGAATGGACCAAACGACTTCAATTTCTCTGTAAGGCTAGAAGAATTAGTTTAGTAAATGATGTCTAAAAAATATATTGAAAAAATGCATCTGGACGGAATTGTAAAAAACAACAGTAAATGTTGATTTTTACTACTTTTTTAGAGGGCCTGTTTTGTCGCGGAACTGTAGATTCGCGAATGTTCCGGATCACTGCCCGCCAAGTTAATCTTGGGCAGCTAGTTCAATGTTTTGATGATCGCAAAAGACAATTATCGTTTCGCATGAATTGAAATACGCATGAATACGTTAAAGAAAGCGTTTCGTTCCGGACCTGCTAGTGGACTCGTCAGTAAGGCTGATCTAGCAGGTCCTGCCTTATACGCGCGCAGATAATGATATAATTTCGCGTTTCTAATTGTAACGCACGCAAGGGATCTCGACTGATGTGATCCCGTACGCGAGGGATCTTGACCGATGCGATCCCGTTTTGTCGAGTGTCCTAACAGTTAGACACTGAACTACCGTGATGCTAATTTTTCGTGTGATTAAACGATTGACAAGACAACCGCTCGTGCATTGTACTTGTCTACCCGAGGACTAGAGAATGTCGCGACGTTAGAGTGTAAAACTCAACTGACGAACGCGGTCTCAACGCGATGTTCGTCAGGCTTCTCGAGCAGGAAATAAGATGCACTGATTGGTTCCTGCCGAAAGTTGCATTTCCCAATCAGTACACTTTTGACTATTGGAACCTCCTTCCCGTAGCTCTGAATGAGGCCTTGGAAGGAGGAGTGGGGCGATCTCTTACTCGGTCGACGACGCGACGGGTCTCGGTAATTCGACACCGTGCGTACCGATCGCGGGCGGTCCTTCGGAGGGACTAGATTTATGACACTTTGTATTTTCGAGGCTGTATAAAAACTGAACATTAGCCAGATGCCTTGACTGGTCGCCGACTGACCCTAGTTTGTTTAATTCTTGAAGAGGATATTTACGCACGTTCGCATCATAAATCTTGTCCGAAGGAAAACTACGAATCCTGTTCCTGCGCGACGGAACAGGGCCCAATAACGAAAATTCAAAATATGTGCCTGGTCAACTGGTATAAATTCTATACGCTCTGAAAATTTCATTGAAATTAGTTAATTGGTTTGCGAATTATAAACCATATAAACGGCCAGTTAAAAAAGTTGTAAAAATCAATTTTTCAAATGCATTTTTTTAACTTATTTATTACACGTCATTTACTAAACTAATTCTTCTAGCCTTACAGAGCAATTGAAGTCGTTTGGTCCATTCATATAAAAGTTATTCTGATTTAAAGTGTTAAATCAGTAAAGTAAAGTTAAACAGTAAAGTGTTACTGTTGTATGTATTTGTTCATTTCCGAAAATATGTTATGAAATAAATGAGATTCATAAGAATTTTCCTAGATTTAAATTTCTCGAGAAATGAGAAATATCCAATTACAAAATTTCTCGAGAAATTCTCGAGAAAGAATCCTCGAGAAGGAACACTACCTCTGAACCACTGTGCGCTGTGGCGACGCGACGGAGGAAAGAACGAGAGAGCGAAAAGAGCCGTGTCCGGGTCCGTCGAAACCCGAGTATCGATCCTATCTGGCGTATCACGTATCACGTATCATAGTTACGAGTACAATTGGGTTTTCGAGGTCGAATTGTGTTCAAGTTAATTTTACGAATTCACACAAATCCTTTCGTACACATGTTCTATAATACTTATGCTTGAAGAGAATAAAAAAATCGATTTTTTTGACAAGGCCACATGAGAACGCCCCCTTAAATTGTGTACGAGCAACGGGCGCCGCTTTTGTGTCTCGTATCGCGTCGTCGCTCCGCAAACAAATTCCGGAGGAAAGTTTCCCTCGGTCTCCGAGGTAATCCTCCAAGGAGTTTCCGGAGCCGTGAGGATTTCGCTCCCTCTCTAAAACTATAGCTGTCGCAAATAAAAATAAGGAAAACCGTCCACGATCCCGCACGAAATCGAATTTTGCGGTCGTCCCGGGTCCCGCGGGACCGGAAACGACCGTCCTTCTCGCGAATAACGATCCCGCGGACTAGATCGTCTTCGTGACCGTCTCCGTTAGGTTTAATTAATATTACTGGACTTTAAATGGAAAATCTCGTTCGCCCGTAACTTCTGAGGACTCCAATCTACGGGATCCAGAATAGTTCCGTTGCGCCATGATTAAATTACTTCGAATTAAACGGTGAGAGCGCAGAATTGATTTTTGTCGATCAGAGACTTTAATCTGTTGGTCGGGGATGTTAACTTGTCGCTGGTATTCTTTTCTTTTCTCGGGCTTCCGAGATTCGATCTTTGGTAGATCGAAGATCCAATTAAGAGGCGCATCGCATCGGACAAATAGACTTCCAATCGAGGCGAATGCATTTCCATCGATTCTATTCATTTGGAATGCTGTTGAACGGCCACTGTATGATCAGATACGAGACTATTATAGGCCGCGATAATTGCTAATGAATGGGAATGGGAAAGGAGCTGCGATAAGCTGCGCACGAAAATCAGGAATGCTCGATTTAAACGAATGCACTTTAACCTTCGCTGCAAAGTGCAATACCGAAATATGTGAAACGAAATATTGATGGCATCGAGAACTCCTCAAGATATTAATCGCCGATACAAATTTTAAATGTTCCTCCTGTGTAAATCATTTTAACAAAATTACTTCAAAATTATACCTACAACCATTCATCATACTAACATTAGAAAAAATGTTAGTCCCATTAATAATAATAATAATCCATTAATCGATTCCATGGAAATCACCGATTTCTCCGACACGGTTTTCGCCGACAACATTTCACCGACTCCAGATTTGATCGACAATAGCTTTGGCCGACAATGCCTCTAACCGACAACGAATTTCATCGACAACGATTTGATTCACAACGAATTGAGACACAGTATGATAATATTGTATGATAATACTGTATGATAATACATACTGTGGTCGTCTGAAGTTGTTGTGGATCAAATTCGTTTTCGGTCAAAATCGTTGTCGATGAAATTCGTTGTCGGTTAAAGGCGTTGTCGGCCGAAGCTATTGTGGTTCAAATCTGGAGTCGGTGAAATGTTGTCGGTGAAAACCGTGTCGGAGAAATCTGTGTCGGTGATTTCCGTGGGACCCGAAAAAAGAGTCTTCCGATCTCTTTATCTCGAAACAAAACTGTACAAGGCCTATAAGTATCAGACCTATTTTTTCATCACCCTGTAATGCAGGCCTGGCCAACGCGCGGCCCGCCATGTTAAATTATGCGGCCCGCCAGGCGATTATATATTTCTATTGAAACTTTCGTTTCTTGTTGTATGTATACAAAAAATATTAAATCAATCAAGTGTCATTGTTATAATGCGCAAGTTGCGACTACGAACTGCAGTTCTATATCTTTGATATAATTGAGTTACGGCGCAACAATGAAATGAAACAAATTTTTGCGTCCACATAAAAATTGAATTTTTACAATACTTATATTACATCCTAGAGATATTCCAACTTAAGATAGTTTGCACAACGAGTTGTAAGTTGTAACTGCTTTTGGATCCACATGTTTGTGAAACATTTTTCTCGAAGATGAAATTTACGAAGAGTTCATCACGTGCTCCATTAACTGATGCCAATTTAGAGAACCAGCTAACAAAAGATGTGCAACATCGAACGTAAATATAGATTTACAAAAATTAAGTGAAAGAAAGGATAAACAAATATTTCATTAATTAAGACTCGAGAGTTAATTATATTGAATCATAGTATAACAATAAAGTTTTATTCATTTCGTATTTGTGTTACATTTTTTAAAAGCATGTTTACCTAAAGTGCGGCCCGCTGTAACGTTACGCGTCATCAAAGTGGCCCGTGAAACCATTTCGGTTGGCCAGGCCTGCTGTAAAGGTTCAGGAACGAATGAACTCGTTTATAGTCGAGCAGGGTAACTATGAATGAAGCGAAACCTGAGAAAATGGTCGACTACCAATCAGAGAGCGACTGTTGCAAACGGAAAAACGTTGCTTGCAGATCCACCGACGGTCCATTCAGTGCCCGAAAGCGGCAAACTGGAAGTCCATTTGGGGGAAGAGGTGGATATGGCGTGCGTGGCCAAAGGTGTGCCGTTGCCGATCATATCTTGGAAGAACAAGGTAATCGATGATCTAATTTGTAAGTACATATATCGGCAATAACCAACGATCGAGTTTTCGGCTTGTACCTATATGTAATGTATCTACGACAAAGTAGAAATACGTGTATCGGACAAGCTGACGAGCGTGTTGACACTGAACGAGCGCTTCCAGGCGGAACTCGAACGTCGAACGTCCAGAACAGTAATTGTGTTTATTTATTGGCAGGATGGGGAGATACCGTTCCTCTATGACAGATCGCATCTGCGGTTCCATGCTGAAAACCCTAACAACGCTGGACGTTACACTTGCGTCGCGAACAACGACGTCGGCGAACCAGCCACGGCCACCATAGAACTGTACATTCGATGTAAGTTCAGAAGTTAGTTTGATTTATGGTTACGGCGAGAGGTTCCTGAACCTGGAGACACTGGGGATTTAAATTTTTACGCCTCGTCTCGCGATTTTGAAAGGGTGATTTCTCAAGATAAAAGTCTACCCTTATTGTTCGGGATTCAAAGAGAGGAATTTACCGGTCGGTACGAGACACGGACAAACACCGCGTGATGTGTTTGTGTCCTCACGTGTTATTGTATCGAAGTCGCGTTCGCACCGTCTCGTCATCAGAAACCGTAAAATCACCTCGCTTTGAATCCCGAAACAATCGATTCGGCGAGCGAACTAGGCCAATCGTAACACCACGTTCGCCGAATCGATATTTATCTTAAGGAGCCTCGGTCGTCGGATCGAGACCAGGCAGTCGGATCCTAGCGCTCATGTTCATATGTTCAATCGCATATGTTCAATCACAGCATCGCGGTGATTTTCAAATAAACGTGACCAGTAGACGAAGGTGTTAACCAGAAAATGCAACGTGTTTCATAAAACCTCGTCCTCGCCTTTTCCTCGCGCGCTCAGTTCTGAGTGGTCCCGGCATCAGGCGCTTCTGACCGTCGGTCGACGCCGAACACTTATTTTTTTAAATAAATTCAAAAATATCCGCAAAAATTGGTGCAAAAGTGGTGTCTCTCCGTCTTTAATCATTGTTTAAACATGTTTAAACAATCATAATGTATTAATATTGGATATCACTGTATTCGGGAAAGTCTACAGAATCTTTTGCTGCAAAGAACAATTCAATATCTTTTATAATAACATCACAATATTTGTTTAAAGTTGAAAAATATGTTTTTTTTTCAAAGCCATGTTCCTCTAAAACTGTGCGTATACAAGAAAAATTAAGGATAGATTCGGAATCAGCGCAAAAAACTCTATAATAAGGACCAAACAGTAATTAGGGAACATAAGAAAAGTTGAAATTTGAACAAAATCCGAAATTTTACTCCAAGAAGTGTCCGTTTTCGCGTGGAATGACCGTATTGTAAGAGATTGTGTCGGTAAATTGCAACATTTGGGAAGCCACGATCCACAAGAATATTCTTTGAAACGATAATGCGATATTGTTGCTTAGCGTAGACGCACGCGTTTAGACGCAGTGGCTCGCGTCTAGACGCAGTTCCGATGAAGTATGACGAATAGAGTATAAAAGACGCTAGGACATGAAAACGCTGCGTCCTGACGCGCAAAGGAGATCCCACCTTTAGACGCTGGGATTTCGGAAGGCCGTTGAGGGCGGTATACATATGTAGGGATCAGTGACGGATCAGGTAATCGCGGGAAAAGTTCTTGACCATTTGTCCATTTTGTGACGAGTGTAGGAGGTATCGCCACACCCAACATTTCTGCCGACCTAGAATATTTTCATGTATACGACATTTAATATTTCCTGCAATATTTAAACGTTTAGTTATGTATTAAATGCAAATTTAACGATGGTATCATTTTTGGGCCAGAGCGCGGAGTGTCTCTGCCGCTTCTTTTATAAAATGTCGACGTTGGATTGATCTTATCGGTAATTTTGTTACGTCTGCGTGTGGATGTGACAAGAGTTCTGCGCGATGCACCTACCTACGTCCGACTTAATCATCGGCATCGCATATGTGTAGCACGGAAGTAATCGCGTGCGGCATCCTGCGCTTGCTCTTAAACGATCACGATTAAATTAGGAAATTGCCTGGCATTCCGCCCTTTAGTATTCCGAACAGACATCTGCACGATCTAATTGCAGCCACGCGACGTTCGGCTGCGTCGAATCGTTCGCCGTCGATAATCGTCCCACGACGATCACTATGATTCTCGTCGGGTGAATCGAAAGTGTCTCGGGAACGGAGTTCGTCTTCCACGAATAGGCTTTTCTTTCTACGATCGGGCCGACTCATCGCATCGAATAATTCGGTAATTAAGGGTGTCGCAATATTAATCGGGGCTGACTGACGATTAAACGCGACGCGCTGATGCAAGCGCACTGGTGCAATAGTGGAATCTTCCGAGAACTTCGTTCGAAGAACTTGACACGCGCTCTGGAGAATGACATTTGCTGCCTTTTGATCACGGCAATTGCAGGTTTCATGCACTTACGACAAAAACGAGTTAGTAAAAATGTAAAATAGTAAGCAAACACTGCGGTATTTATATTATATTATAAAGAAATTACCTCAAATCACCTCGGGAATCGCCGCTTTCAAGGACGTACAACGTTTTTGGGGTACCATGTATATCTTCCTACTTTCTTTTCTATCTGCAGATAAGCCAAGGATCGAGATGGCGAAGACTTGGATGCACGCACCTCCCGGAATCCGCGTGCAGTTGAATTGCGGGGTGGCTGCTTGGCCGGAGGCGACGGTGAGCAATTTTACAAGGCAACGAACGACGTAATTACTACGCTAGCAATTAACAGTTCGAACAGCAATGAGCGATCATTCGCTGCGGGTCGATCCTCCTTCGGCTAGCCCACGAGCATCCCGCCATTGTCAGACTTTTAATTACATTCGTGTCTGCAATTCCGCTCTCGAATCGAAAGTGTCGAAACATCGATAAAGACCCATATTCTTGGCACGTGGCTATTGCATTTGCATTAAGGCTGCTCTTCAACAGCGCTTAATCTGCGATCGTACGAAATAATAACGATGACTGATCCCATTCGTCAGCCACTGATCAGATTCGCGCGAACTCGTGTGATTCTTAATATTTTCCGAGTTGACCGAACGAACCTGCATTTAACATGGACTATTTAAAATTTATTTTAAGAACATTGTCTGCATTCATTGTAAGAGTCAGTAGTCAAACAGAAATGTGTTTCTTCTTCTCATAATTTTAAAAAGTTGAAAATAATGTATTGATATTTTCAAATACTTTCAATATTTCTAATCTTTCACATTTCATCTACCGATTGTTGTCATAAACGCATAAAGTCCGCAGTCTACTATTTATTCAATGTTGAAAATTGGAAATTCAAACGACGATTTTGAGCTAATGTTTTCCAAAGTTTAATCTTAATTCAATTCCCGTTTCGATCAATCGAAGACCCACTAATAATTCTCACGAGCATGTTCACGATTTAATTAGCTCGCATCCGTTGTAAATGTCGAGGAAAGGCAGGGGTATTTAAAGGGTATTTAAATATTTCACGGCGCCTTTTACCCCGTCGGACGACTTTCAAGCTGAAAGTCTGAAAGTTTCGGACGAGCGTTCGCGAGTGAATATTTCAGAGCTGCTCCAATCCGACGATAGTCAACGTTACTATACAAGTACTTAAAAATTCTTTCAGAACTGTTTCCCTAGTTCCGCCAAATATCCGAAAATTTCACGATCTCGCCGCGTTAAAAACACGGTAGCGGAGAATGGGGAGGGGAGGGGGGGATTGCGGCGGCTAAATCGTAAGAAAATCGTAAATTAACCTGTAAAAAGTTCTGATTTTTGTTCGACTTCTTTCGATAAGTGAGGCACCGTGGCGTCGTTCCCTAACTGGGTGAAAGAAAAAGCGAGCAATTGTACGCGTCGCGTCCCGTCGTAGCAAACTAACAATAACGTTGTGCACGAGGTCTTGCAGACGCGAAAGGGGTAATCGATCAGATCTAAATTCGATGGAGCGTAACTTGCGGGCTTGTTCGAGGGGAATTAAGCTCGGCGAAGCGACCCGCGGCCCCGATGGCTCGAACACACGAAATCTCGGGGAGCAATTTCTCAGCGTTAACCCTTTCGAGCCGGCAGCGAGTGACAAATCGATTCCGCGGGGGAACGTGACCCGCGAAAAGTACCCGGTAGGCTTAAGCTAAAGCTGACGTAGCTTTTCTTCCGGATTCTCTTGGACCAAGCGAAGAAAAGCTTTGGGCGCATGCTACTTTTCTCGGTTGCGTCATCCTGTGCTCGATAACTCCTCACAGACTTTCGGTAGCAATCGGCATCTTCGGTGGGAAGAGCTCATAAATCGTCGCGCTTCGTTCGTAATTGATTTAAATGTTTTAGAACTTGCAACAAGCTTTTGGCAACCCGTTGCGAAAAACTATTCGATCACAAAAGTTGCATAACTTTCTTAAAATTTAATCGAATGAATAGGGATTTTTTCCACATCTTGGATGAATTAGTTTAGTAAATAACGGGTAAACAAAATTTTTGAAAAAATGTATACACAGTGAAAATTTAATCGAAATCAGATATCGTTCTTACGCGCTATAAACATTTAAAGGTGATCACTAGACCGCGGATCTGTATGCAAAAGAATAATTGCATTGTTTGTATCAATTGCTAGAACCAGAAACCAAAGAGCAATTTAATTCCTTGATTTGTTATTAATTTAGCAGCTATTATAGTCATTATAGCCTCGTCTGGTCGTCTGGTCGTCTGGTCAACAATCTTTGTAAAGCAACAAATTGATGAGAATAATATATTCGAATAAATCATAAATGATTATATCTGTTCATAACAGGCTACTTTCCTCTACCAAAGATTTGAAATCTCATTATTATCATTTGCATTTGAAGTAGTGATGCCGATCCATTTTTTCTTTCTGTTTCCATTAAGAAAATTGGGATTTCGTAAAGGCGAGAATTTGGTTGGCACAGGTGGAGTGGTTCTTCAACAACAGGAGCGTGAAATACTCGTCGAGGATAGTGAAACACAACTCGGCCGGCGATCACAGTTTGGTGATCAGGAACGTCAGGACGACGGATTACGGTTTCTACTTGTGCAGGGCTTCTAATTCCCTGGGAATCACTGAGGCGGCGGTCGAATTATCGGGTATCGCGAACCCGGCCGTCTTCAAAAGGACCTCGCACAGCCTGGCTAAAACCTCGTACAATTTCATCTGGGAAGTCTACAGTTACAGTCCCATTGATCAGTACGAGTTCAGGTTTCGTAAATACAAGGTAAGATTCCGATGCTGGAATGCCGGGGATGATGAAATTCGGGTTAAATTCGACCAGGGATGAAGCTCGTGATCGGTGCAGGAAATAATCTTTTAGATTATTTAGCTCGTAGATTAAATACTCGCTTACTATTCTACATTGATCCTTTAAGTAGTCATTTAATCCTCTTAATGTTAACCGTGTACAATGGGGTATTGGACCCCATACATTTTTCGAGAAAACTGAAAGAAAAAATTTGCCTAGACACTGCACAAGTGTTTGTGAAATTCTATTGATTTTTAAAAGATAAGTCTACAATTTGAAACATATCACAGATGGAATTCCTAGATAATTTTTCGAGATTGTCCATTCGTCAATTTTTTATTTCCATTTTTGTCAGCCTGGGGTGAAGAGAGAAGGTTAAATGGCTAAACTGCAAGATCTTTATGCAATTTCCTATTTCTGTGAATTATTTGATGAAAGTCAGCGGAAGAAGTAATTTTTTATTCGACGGTAGCGTATACAGGGTGTTTCGTCTAAAACAGGACACCTAAATATCTCTTCAGGTTATTGTGATGCAAAAAATATTTGTTACGTAATGTGCATATCATCAATGGACCAAATATCTGGCAAGAATATTTTTTTCGAAAGGTCATTTTTTTCGGAGTTATCAAGGTCATCGATGTTTTTTTATACATAACTCTACATTTTTATTTTGTTGCATCGGGTAACTGATCGAAAAATACATTCAGATATGTATACGTATGTATATACATGTTTGTATACATCTGTATACATATACAGAGAAAGTCTTATTATACAAATAACTAATAGTTAATTGAAGTCATCTGTTAAATAAAATAATACGTTCAACGAACAATTTGCAAGATTGAGACAACACAGATTAGTTTCAAGGCTGCAATTGTTAGCGTGTGTCACGACAGCAACACTTCTTACATACTAATTTCGTGAAAGTATCGCTGAAAAATTCTGAACGCGAAGCTTCTTTGAGTTTCCTCGAGCATTTGAATATTGTAATCTTCATCTATCAACCTAGTGTTTTAGAAGATTTGTACAGTATCTTTGGAGGGACCGTGACATTTCCTATTCCGACGAAACAGTGTTCCATTACGTTACATATTCGATTAATGCTGATTTACGTTTAATTAGAACGGCGTGCCCGGCCAATGGCACACGTTGCACATACCGAATGGCAGCGACGGCAACAGCTACGTTCACACATACTCGTTCACGCTGACAGGGTTAGAAGAAGCGAGTCACTATGAGGCGGTCGTTTTGTCGAAGAATCGTTACGGCTGGAGCAAACCCTCGGAAATAATACGATTCGCGACCGAAGGCGCTCGTAAGTAATAATGACAAATGGCCACCACTTTGTCTTCGGAATGATCATTCGCCTGGTTTTCTGTTCTCACGAGCCACGTAACTAGTTTCAGCCGACGAGGACAACTACGTGACCAACGCGATACAGGAGGACAAGATCGTACCTGGTGAGCGATTCTTTGAAAAATCAAATGAATATGAAAATGCGACAAAAGAAACATCGACGGATTCATAGTCAAGGATTTCGTAATGATTTCTTTGATCCTACGAGAACGATGGCTTCGAGATTGTCGATTTCTTTTTGTATGATTACTAGAGGTGTGCGAGACGCTACGGGAATTCCCGAAAATATTCAGAAATCCCGAATATATTTGGGAACATTTTCGGGAATCCCGTGGATGTGTTCGGGATCTCTTAAAATGCTGGGATTCGAAAACGTGTCTTGTTTTCTTGAATATGACAATAGTGTTTGATTTATCTAAATAAAACATCAAGTTTTATTTTACTTGATAATTTATAACTAAACAGCGGATGTTTATGCAAATGCTTATTTTTATAGAAAGTAGGTAAAGTTATGGGACTTGGACAGAAATTTACGTTGTTAAAACTTAACCAAACTCTATACGCTTCCACTACTGAAGGACCGAACGAAATTAATGCAAGATATTGGAAAAAATACATATATGCACCAATTACGTCTTGTGATCTTGAAAGGACAATTCCAGGTTTGGCCTTCGTCTCAGAGATCCCGAACACATTCACGGGATTCCCGAATATTTTCAGGAATATCCGAATATTTTCGGGAATACCCGAACATTTTCGGGATTCCCGGATATTTTCGGGAATTCCCGTCCAGTCCAGCACACCTCTAATGATTACATTAGTGTTAGGTATACAGGATGTCCCAAATATGTTGTACTTCCTTGAAAGGGGTGATTTCTGAGGTGATTTGAAATAAATTTTTCCTTTCCCAAAATGTTCTTCGCGGCTTTGCCAATCAGTGCGCGGTTTCAGCACGCTTTTCGTCAATCACTCCTTAACGAAACCGCGAAGAATATTTTTTTGCACAGGAAAAAGTTACTCGAAATGACCTCGGGGACCACCCTTTTCAAGGAAGTACAACATTTTGCAAGTACAATATAACTGATTAAAGAAAAGATTTCGTAGCTACTATTTGTTTATTACTAGATTTGCGATTGGTAATGCGTTAACATTCAAATTATTTGATATACAGCGGTACAACTAGCATCGATGTCCCAGCACTCGACCCTAAGTGCTGACAGAAGCGGATCGAGCCTAAACCAAGCAGAAATTATGATAATGATTCTATTGTATATTTTTAGCGTGAACTTTTAAGCGTCCCAACAGAATAAATTACGATATAATTCGTCTTAGGAAATAAGTAAAAGAAGATTATTGGAAGTGATTCGTGTCCTATATTAGGATAAACTTAGGATAACGATGATAAGCTTTAAAATTGTATATAAATTTGATGCCTTCTTATATTATGATTGTGTTTAGAGATACTCAAAACCATGTCATCTCTTTTTTTCAAGAGATTATTAATATTTCTCGAATTAGTTAATGGAAGTAATAGAATTTAGCTTCCGATTTAAATACAGCAGTCACATTTAGTTAATTTATATTGACTGTAGCACTTAAGGAATTGCTAAGTTATTTTCTAACAATGCAAAGATATAACTATAAAGCATACTCGGTAACAGTTTACGTAGTATGTAATAATATTTTTAAGCGTGTACGCGCATGTGTGTGTGAATGAATAAATGAAAATCGGTAGTGGGCCAGCAAAATTTTAACTTTTGTTAACAACACCTTTTAGTCAAATTATCAAAAATTCCTAACATTGCGTTCAAATGATCCCGTATGTGGGAGCCTGAAAATTGTTTACGTACATAAGGCCTCTAAAGGTCTTAATCCGACAAGAGGTTCTGCAGAGGATACTGTAAGTCTCGGTATACACACTAGATTTTGGAAACAGTTTTTATTTTACATTTATGTACGCATTTATTAAAAATATGCAGCATAAATTAATATATGTATGTATGTCTTGAGACTGTTGCACTACATTTTTACTCTATTGACTGTTACCAATAAAATCTATGGAGATAAGTTACATATACGGTGATTAATAAAATTATATCAATGAAAGAAAACAATAGAAAATAAAATATGTGTTTTTTGTTCTATAACCGTAAACAATGCATTCGTACCACGTTAAATTATTGTAGTGAAAACTGTAACCGTGCAGAACGTATACGCAAAATTATTTTTAATTCGTGCCACTTCAGTCGTAAGATACAATCGCAAAAATCATTTACATAATCCGCAAAATTTAAATTTATTATCGGTCCACCTATCGGCAAAATGCTCAAACTGAAAAACAAACATTACCGACAGTGAGTTCTACCACTACAGGTATTTTATCAATTTATCTTTGTAATTATATCACAAACGAGATATAGGAATAGACCTGACACCACCGACAAGATACTATTAAAGACTGCCAGCCCCTGTGCTATTTAGCGGGACCAGTAACCGAGCGCGACTGGGCGCGGGCATAACGTGGAACTTACAGTGATCTGAAATACCACATTGCTAAAAGTTCTAAATATTGCCAAAATAGTGCCAAAATATCGTCTGAAATATGGCGGAGAATGTAACATTTAATAATAATCGATATGGTTTCGTGATAATTCGTATTCTCACCGATGTGTCGCGATTAAAGTCTCCTCAGTGGTCATCTTCACCGACAAAATGCCGTCGGTGGTAGTGATGGGCATTATCGACTAAATTCAACTATCGACTAATTACTATTTAGCTATTACATACTATCGAATATTTAGTCGATAGTTTTTAGTCGACTGAAATTTCGTTTTAGTGATTACGTCTAGATTGCAGTCTATACTCTATGCCTACCCAGATAGCACAGGACGACTTTAAGTCGCCGTTTTCATGACCGTTCTACGTCTTTACGTATTACGTCTCAGTAAGACGCTTTTTAGACGTCCATGAAGGCATCTTTTCTGGGACGCCGTTTCCACGTTAGAAATGAGATGCATAAAAGGCACCTGCCTTCAAACGTCAAAACGTCGTCCCAGCAGAGGTGCCTTTATGGATGTGTAAAAGTTACACGCTTCAAAAAGAAATAACTTTCGATAGAAATGAGGTAGAGCGATGAATTTTTTTTTAAATTAAAGCTGAAACTTTGCAGAATATGGGAAAATAGGGAGATTACGGTACGAACGGTTTTTAACCTTGAGAAAATTCGTTAAACTTTCACAATTTCTAGAAAATGTGGTTTCTGCGTTACCACGGGCAGAAAATTTTTTTTTAAAGTTTTGCTATATATCATTTCCCGTAGATTTTTTCACGCTGATTTCAAATCTGATCTCAAAATTTGTCTACGACTTCTGGTTTTTTCACGAAATCGATTTTTGTGACAAGAAATTAATGAAATCATGTTTTCGTTGAAATGATTTTATACACTCATATACATCATATACTCATATACACAACACAATATAACTAATAATAATAAAGTATTTGAACGTTTTAAGTTACGAAACACATGAAGCACCTCACATCTCGTCATCACTTGACGTATCGCTGACATTACTACTGGCACTTTCTGTAGGCTCTGTGTAGCTGTAATGTATAATAATATGAATTAGATATGTATTGTTCATAATTATACTCTTATTTAAAGAAGGTGAGTTCTTTTTAACTTACATGTTTTCATCGACGAAATTTCTAACTTCTGGTGCAACTTGATTTCTTCGACAGAATTGTAATCGATCTGTTATTAAGATCAGTGATATTTTAGGATCGGTTAACTATACTGCTCGATTAAAAACCAGCATAATTTGCAGAAGCTCTGGAAATTGATGTTCAATCTGTAAAAAATATTGCGACAATATTATTAGTGTTTAAGTGTAAGAAGCCTTTAAAAATAAGAGTGCTTGAACAGTTCTGTTGGCAGTCGTATTGTCTCCACTATACACTATTTCCATGGTCTAGAATGAGCCCAACGTTACATAAATTATTAAAACATGGTTGCGAAATAGCACAGCAGTTTGTATTGCCAATAGCGTACTATTCAGAGGATGCGAACGAGTCATGTCATAAGCTTTATAGGAACACTATGATACTTCATTCCAGACAAAATAATCGAAAAAAACAGATTGTTAGACGTTTTTAATCGAGCAGTACAGTTAACCGATCCTAAAATATCACTGATCTTAATAAAAGATCGATTACAATTCTATCGAAGAAATCAAGTTGCACCAAAAGTTAGAAACTTCGTCGATGAAAATATGTAAGTTGAAAGGATTAAGTACTCACCTTCTTCTATAAATAAGAGTATAATTATGAACAATACATATCTAATTCATATTATTATACATTACAGCTACACAGAGCCTACAGAAAGTGCCAGTAGTAATGTCAGCGATACGTCAAGTGATGACGAGATGTGAGGTGCTTCATGTGTTTCGTAACTTAAAACGTTCAAATACTTTATTATTATTATTTATATTGTGTTGTATACAGGGTGGCCCACATAACGCTGAACAGCTCAATATCTCGAAAACTATGCCATCGATTTTAAAGTTCTTAGTCTTAAATTGCATGGAACTGAAGGGCCTTTCTGACTACATAAACGTGAAGTGGCCTCCCTTGCCCTTTAACGGGGCAGGGGAGGTACCTTTGTAATTTTAAATGGTACCCCCTATAAAATGTTACATATTTAGATTCTACCGGAAAAAACAAGTCAATTTTGTCTGAAACATTTTTTTGTCAGATACTTCCATGATGAGATATAACAGTTTGAAGTTTCGAGTTCTAGGTACTTGAAGCGCTCGGAAATAGCGTTATGGAATTGTACATACGCGCTTGAGTCCTTTGCTTATTCGTGAAAAAATAAAATGTACTTTAAATTAAATGTTCAAAATGTCCACCACGGGCTTGTAAACATTTATTTACTCGAAACATCAAAGTTGTTCTAACATTTTTTAACATTTCGGGAGTCACTGAAGCGCAAGCGTCACGTATTCTTTGTTTCATATCCCCTTTTGTCGTCGGTGGTTCAAACATAACTTTGTCCTTTACATATCCTCATAAGAAAAAATCTAATGGTGTTAGATCGGGGGATCGAGGAGGCCATTGACGAGGTCCCCCACGACCTAACCATTTGTTCCCAAATTTTTCGTTCAAAAATTGCCTGGTGATGATTGCAAAATGTGGAGGAGCGCCGTCTTGTTGGAACCACATTTCTCTTCTAACGTGCAGTGGCACATCTTCCAAAAGCGCAGGCAAATGATTTTTTAAGAAATCACAATAACTTGCAGATGTTACAGTTTCATGAAAAAAATAAGGTCCAATCACAAAATCTCCTATTAGGCCACACCAAACATTTAAAGACCATCGATGTTGAAAGGGAACACATCGCATCCAATTTGGGTTTTCCATGATCCAATAATGCAGATTATGTCTATTTACATGCCCTGAATTCAAAAAAACCGGCCCCTACGTAGTCACAATCGCTAGATAAAAGACCCACCATTACGGGAAATGTCCTTATATGGCCTACTTTTGCGTTTTCGAGGCGTAATTTGCATTATTCGGCAGCATGTAGCGCAGTTTCACAAATATTGGGTGAAGCGACAGTGCTGCCATTGTCGAGACACATGCATTTTCTTAAATATCGAGAGATTTAGGGTTCTTATAGAATAAAATATTTACATCCCGTTATTCAGGGTCACATACAATGTCAATGAAACCTTTATTGTGTTAAACTACAGGGTGTCCCAAAACTCCTTCAAGTCCGGGAAATGGGAGGTTCCTTAGGTCATTTGAAGCAACATTTTCCTTTGCACCAATGTCAGCCGCGGCTTTGTTTAGGAGTTATTAACGAAAAACACTGACCAATCAGAGCGTAACTTCGACGCGCGATGGTACGAACAGCCCGGCGCGCCGGGAGACGAGCGTGGTGTAACGCCACGATGCCGCAACGAACAAGAGTTTCTCGAGATTAAGTGAATCCTTCCCGATTTGGCTGAGCTTTGGATATGTTGTCAAGACCATGATTCTAAACAACATTACCCTTTACATTGGATATGTTTTTGTCGGCCGGCTTTAATTTACGAGATAAGTGTAAAAACTTGTAATTGTAAATCGATCGATGTACTATCTTCTACCCGATTTCGATGAGCTTCGGATATGTTGTCAAGACCATGATTCTGAACAACATTTTCCTTTACAGTTTTTTTCGGCCGGCTTTAGTTTACGAGATAAGTGTAAAAGCTTGTAATTGTAAATCGATCGATGTACTATCTTCTACCCGATTTCGATGAGCTTTGGATATGTTGTCAAGACCATTATTCTGAACAACATTTCCTTTAGACCTTTTGGCGGTCGGAAAAACTTTACTTGTCAATTCATATGGGTGGATCTCTTTACCCGACTTACGGCAACTTTACCCGAACGAGAGAAGAAGCAGAAACTGATTGTAATAAAAACTCACTTATTCAGCTGTAAATCCATTTGCTGCATCGAAATGTGTGTCACTGGGTCACTCGGTGACGAACTGCACAGATGTCTTCGGGTATACGGCAATACCGAAAGGTAAGGGACGTACGGCCAGGTCGACGAACTGCACAGCCGGTGGTAGATAGTAATAAGGCCTAAGGGATGCGCGGTCAAGTCGAGGATCCAGAATTTCACTTTCACTTTCGAATCGATAAATAATTCGTATGTTTATTTCACACAGATGCCTTGAAATTTTTCCACACACACAATCACTGTTCACATTTGTCTACACACATAGTTATACACTAATAATAATTGCCATATCCGCAGTCTAGTGATTAGTTTAAATATCACTATCAAAAACACAACTAATGGCAACCGTTAGCTTTGAATTGACAAATCTTTGGAGATGTTCTCTCTACCGCGGCTCGAACGACACTGATTTTCCGCAAGATTTTGCTAAATATTTTAGGAAGGGCATTTAGAGTGTCGAAATTCGAAATGCACGCTGTAGCACGTTTACGAAAACAACGGGACGGTTAGACGAAAGACAGGTTACGAGAAGGACCGCTGTAAGATTTATGGCAATCACATGTTTAGTTTTTCCTGCAGATTGGTACGCAGGGTCGATGGGTAACCATTCGAAAACGTCATCGGTCCTTTCACCCAGCAAGGGGTAAAAATGTCAGGTCAGCGTAGCATCCCTATTATCCTATACCTTCCTTAAGAAACTTTCTAAAAGAAGGACAGACGACATTTTCGAATGGTTACCCATCGATGCTGCGTACCAATCTGCAGGAAAAACTAAACATGTGATTGCCATAAATCTTACTGCGGTCCTTCTCGTATCCTGTTTTTCGTCTATCCGTCCCGTTGTTTTCGTAAACGTGCTACAACGTGCATTTCGAATTTCGACACTCTAAATGCCCTTCCTAAAATATTTAGCAAAATCTTGCGGAAAATCAGTGTCGTTCGAGCCGCGGTAGAGAGAACATCTCCAAAGATTTGTCAATTCAAAGCTAACGGTTGCTATTAGTTGTGTTTTTGATAGTGATATTTAAACTAATCACTAGACTGCGGATATGGCAATTATTAGTAGTGTATAACTATGTGTGTAGACAAATGTGAACAGTGATTGTGAGTGTGGAAAAATTTCAGGGCATCTGTGTGAAATAAACATACGAATTATTTATCGATTCGAAAGTGAAAGTGAAATTCTGGATCTTCGACTTGACCGCGCATCCCTTAGGCCTTATTAATATCTACCACCGGCTGTGCAGTTCGTCGACCTGGCCGTACGTCCCTTACCTTTCGGTATTGCCGTATACCCGAATACATCTGTGCAGTTCGTCACCGAGTGACCCAGTGACACACATTTCGAAGCAGCAAATGGATTTACAGCTGAATAAGTGAGTTTTTATTACAATCAGTTTATGCTTCTTCTCTCGTTCGGGTAAAGTTGCCGTAAGTCGGGTAAAGAGATCCACTCATATGAATTGACAAGTAAAGTTTTTCCGACCGCCAAAAAGTCTAAAGGAAATGTTGTTCAGAATCATGGTCTTGACAACATATCCAAAGCTCATCGAAATCGGGTAGAAGATAGTACATCGATCGATTTACAATTACAAGTTTTTACACTTATCTCGTAAATTAAAGCCGGCCGACAAAAACTGTAAAGGGTAATGTTGTTCGGAATCATGGTCTTGACAACATATCCAAAGCTCAGCCAAATCGGGAAGGATTCACTTAATCTCGAGAAACTCTTGTTCGTTGCGGCATCGTGGCGTTACACCACGCTCGTCTCCCGGCGCGCCGGGCTGTTCGTACCATCGCGCGTCGAAGTCGCGCTCTGATTGGTCAGTGTTTTTCGTTAATAACTCCTAAACAAAACCGCGGCTGACATTGGTGCAAAGGAAAATGTTGCTTCAAATGACCTAAGGAACCTCCCATTTCCCGGACTTGAAGGAGTTTTGGGGCACCCTGTATACGTGTTTGAACACACAAAACGAAATCTAGGAAGTAGATCCCTATAGGGGGGGTTTTGGTGTAAGTATTGGTGCCCTACGCATTTTTAGCTAGGAGCGCTAGTGCTTTTAGTCATTGTTTTACCGATATTTTACCGATATAGTGACTGAATCGGTAAAACAGTGACTAAAAGCACTAGCGCTCCTAGCTAAAAATGCGTAGGGCACCAACGCGTAGGGTGCAATACTTGCACCACCGACGAGATACTATTAAAGACTGCCAGCCTTATGGGAGTTGGTGTCTCTCGAATTTGTCGGTATTTCTTACGCCCTCTAGGATACATTCTAGCTCCATCCAGAGAAACAGAAGGCCATCGACGGCATTTTGTCGGTGAAGAAGACCACTGAGGAGATTCTCGTCGCGATGCATCGGTCAGAATGCGAGTTATCACGAAACCTTATCGATTATTATTAAATGTTACATTCTCCGCCATAGTTCAGACGATGTTTTGGTACTATTTTGGCACTATTTAGAATTTTTAGCGATGTGGTATTTCAGATCACTGTAAGTTCCACGTTATCCGCGCGCCCATCGCGCCCACTTACCCGTCCCGCTGAATAACACAGGGGCTGGCAGTCTTTAATAGTATCTCGTCGGTGCTTGCACCAAAACCCCCCGTATAGGGATCTACTTCCTAGATTTCCTTTTGTGTGTTTAAACACGTATAGTTTAACATAATAAAGGTTTCATTGACATTGTATGTGATCCTGAATAACGGGATGTAAACATTTTTTTCTATAAGAACGCTAAATCTCTTGATATTTAAGAAAATGCATGTGTCTCAACAATGGCAGCACTGTCGCTTCGCCCAATATTTGTGAAACTGCGCTACATCCCTGACAGCACACCGGCTCGATTTGGGCCTGCTTTTTATGCGCGCCATGGCCCGGAAATAGCCAGGCATGGGCTCGAGCCCACAGCCTGCCGGCCGTGCCAGATTTCAGCCAGATTTCAGCCCATTTACAAGATTGCAAGGGTGCGGTATTTGCGTTCTCATTTCGTGATAATACAAACATGGGTTTTTTCAGTAGTCAAAAACGCCAGATAAAGATCAATCTAGGCAGCAAACGCCCTCAAAAGTCTTATTTAAGACAAATTTAATAACAGTAAAGTGGGTTCTATTTCCTGCTAAAGATAGTGTAGGTTCTGTTCCATGCTAAAGATGATGTAGGAGCTGTTCCAGGCTAAACATGATGTGGAGAGAGAAGATGTCGCGAGAAAAGTTGGGCTCAATCGAAGCACTGATTGGCCACATTAGTGTGACCGTGCTGCCCTCTCAAAATCTGGCTGAAATCTGGCACGGCCGGCAGGCCCTGGGCTCGAGTCCATGCCTGGCTATTTCCGGGTCAATGCGCGCATAAAAACCAGGCCCAAATCGAGCCGGTGTGCTGTCTGGGTATTTAGTAAATTTAATATTTATTTAATATTTATTTAGTAAATTTATTATTTATTATTATTATTATTTAGTAAGTATTTAGTAAATACGTTACACGTGTTCTCGCGTTACATTTGTTCGTGTAACAAATTTGTTAACTTATTGTCTCAATAGAATAATATACTGTCAATTTAATTATAGTTAATTAGTAATGCATAATTCGATTATGTGGATTACATTTTTCTTGTCAAACATTGGAAAGTAATTATCTCTTTTCTTTACATAAAATAAATATTCATATCATTGCGCTACTTGCATTTAGTTGATATTTTTCAATTCACACATATGTAATTTATACATATATAATATGTAATTTATACATGTATATAATATCTGTTTGTTTTATCGCTTGGGATCGTCCGAATAAATAAACCAAATTAGTTTCTGTAAATAAGAGAAACGACAATTAAAGTTCGTTATTCGCCTCTCCTTCCCAACTCTCCCTCGATCGTCTATGTGGTTTATCGCTATTGATTAATTTGATATCAGCACGTGCTCTCTATTGTAATTCTTTTAACTCTCTCCCTCTCTCTCTCTCTTTCTACCTGGCTGTCGATTCCTTCAATGCTCCACGAGACATCTAGCAGGTGTCTCAGAAGCGCGCGCGCAGCATACTAAGCGCGCTAAATCTAAAGAGAGTATGTTCTCTTTACATATATAATATGTAATTTATACATATATAATATGTAATTTATACATATATAATATGTAATTTATACATATATGTATATGAAAAAACTCTTCAAACAAAAGTTGTAGTGGGTCATTCCATGCCGAATCGATCACTTTTTGCAGGCACCATCGCCGATTTTGTTCTAAATAAAATATGTTGTAGTCCATGTGAAATTAGGGGGGGTTTAAGTCATCATTTTGCCGGTTTCGAATTTTTTTAGAAATGGCAGGCCTTCAAATTTTTCAATTTTTGCCCATTTCGGCGAAAACGGACCACGCTTACGAATTTTTATCTCGGGAACTGTTTGCCCGATTGAGCTAAATTTTTTTTTGTTTTATTCGGGAAGGATTGGGCTATTACAAAATAGTTTTTTCAACCTCGAAAATAAACTTTATAATGTCGAAAAATTTAAACAAGTTCTTCTTTTGCGTTTTTTTTAATCATGGTGCTCAGTGATTTAAATTTTGAAAAAAATATGGCAATATTCCTTGAAGTTTCCTCTTTAAAATGAGCCCTTGAAAAAGATGGTATCATTAAAATTGGCGTCGCAATGAGCTGGTAAAGGACGCCGTGTACCCCCGTTTCAGGTAGAGGTGGGTCGAGCGCACCGCTGTTATGGTCCGTTGTCTATACCGCTGGTCTCGAGAAAATACCAGCACACTGTAATAACTCTATTTATACCTGGAGAACAATATTAGTAACCACTCTTGGACAACAACAACTTTTTAATCATGACTTCTTTTATAGATATTAGTTTTTATAGGAATCATATATGTTCCACAAAAAAGATGTCGTTGCTCAATGGAAATCACGAGAAGGTGGTTTTCTTCCATCGGGGAGGGATAAGGAGGGTTTATGGTAACAAGTATGGATAGGATCATTGTGTGGGATGGACTTAAGGATTTCAAGGGCTTTTCAACGGCTCATTTTAAAGAGGAAACTTCAAGGAATATTACCACATTTTTTTCAAAATTTAAATCACTGAGCCCCATCATTAAAAAAAATGCAAAACAAGAATTTGTTTAAATTTTTCTATATAAACTATTTTGTAATAGCCCAATCCTTTCCGAATAAAACAAAAAAAAATTTAGCTCAATCGGACAAACGGTTCTTGAGATAAAAATTCGTAAGCGTGGTCCGTTTTCGCCGAAATGGGCAAAAATTGAAAAATTTGAAGGCCTGCCATTTCTAAAAAAATTCGAAACCGGCAAAATGATGACTTAAACCCCCCCTAATTTCACATGGACTACAACATATTTTATTTAGAACAAAATCGGCGATGGTGCCTGCAAAAAGTGATCGATTCGGCATGGAATGACCGAGTATATAAGGATGTGGATATAGTATCAAAGAAAAAACAATTTTTCAAAGTTATTATTTAAAGTTTTTAAGGTCACGGATGTATTTTCTATCAACAACTGTTTATGCTACGTATGGACTCTTAAAGAGAAAAAAGACAAATTCAACGATATATCATAACGTCTATTTATGACAAGATTTAAAAAATTCAAAATTTTCAAATTTGCTGCGCCTCATTTTCTCGTGATCCAAACGGCCCCATAATTTTTCCAGAACATTTTCTCAACATTTGTTTCAATTCTGGTTTACGGGACCAAAAAAGTTTCATATTCGAAAAATAAGGTCAACCCTAATGTTACATACACGTAAATTACGAGAAGCAGTAAAGAGTGCTTAACGTCGAAGACGAAAATCCGGGTAACTAACACTTAATATGTACTACATTCCACGTTATTAGAATAATTGTAGTTTAATTATGATGAATATCAACATTTGTTATATATTTACACCTATAACGCCACTGTCTCGGAAGGAAATGGACATTTGAGAGAAGCAATGAAATTAGAACATCATTGCGAAAAAAGATGAGTTTGCAATAACCTCAATATTCTATGAAATTCTATTATAATTATAATTATGACTGTATTTTTTTATTATAGGAAGACAGAAGATCAAATAAACTTGTGTATGCTAGTAAAATCAATTTATACATATTATACAATTTATTCTATTATTTGTTTAACAACTAATAAATCTACAAATTGTTTCATAAACTAAAAAATACTTTCTGCATTTTCGTATACTCCAATCAGTCCAAATAAATACCATCAACCGGTTCTCATATAACAATTTTTATTAATGCAATTATGACAGTAACAAAACGTTTCTATTTAAAATGAATACATATTTTGAACATAGTTTTTACATTTTTAATTTTTTGGGAGGTTAAAAATGTACTTAAAAAAGTAATGAGAAATAACAATAAAAATCGCTGCACGGGGATTCGAAGGCTAGCTCCAGATTGCGATTCATGCGCTCGACGGCTCGACAGCCGAATTTCAGTTTCGTTTCTGTAAACTGTAAAGCAATACAACATGGCAAGTGTTAAAAATAGATTGTGGCTGGCGCAAGCGCACAAGCAGCGCACACAATACATATAGTAGAGGTACGCTCGTGTGTGTAGCGCGCGGGCGCGTTGGGAAAGGAACGTTCTGTTTTTCACTCCAGGCAGAATATATCCTAGAGGGCGTAAGAGAACACCGAAATATTTGAGAGACACCAACTCCCGTAAGGCTGGCAATCCGTCGGTGGTTCAATGTCAGCCGCACCGACGAGACAGTATCTCGTCGGTGCCAGCTGCATCTAGCGGTAGATTTCGAACTAGTTGGTAACGAAGTTTGGTTAACAGTTTCTGCGTTTTGCCGTCGCGTCCACTGGCGCTGTGTGAACTCTCAGAGAGCGTTGATGTGATTGCGGAGTAAGGTGCCGGAAGGAAAATAAACCCTATGTGTTTTCTTTCTCTTCTCTTTATTTTTTCTTAAATACATTTCATTTCTTATAATAAAAATAGTATATAGAACTGTTTAATCTTTCTGCTGAAACCACATTAATTCAAACAAAGTGCTTCAGGATCAGGAATATCTTGCAGCCTGGGCCCTTGGGGCCTCTGGCGTAGGTGAAGCCGCCATGGCGGTCAGGAAGCAAACGGATACTTGATCAAATAATAAAAAGAGAAAAACACAGGAAATTACTAACTTAAATACAATGGAGACAGAAGTAAGCGACTTGGAAAACATAGAATATACTGTTAACTCCGTCAAAAGAAGACGGGAATTCGATGTAAACCTATATCCAGCTTCCCACAAGGGCTCAGCGTACGTTGCAGCCATCTTTAGTAAGACAATGGCAAAACCTAGAAACTCTCAGAATGCTCTTTTTTTTAGCTAAAACCCTCAGCAAAAACCATGAAGGCGTGGAAGAAATTAAAAATGAAGGTTTCGGAAAATTTAACATTAAATTTAAGACACATATAAGAGATATAATTAAGAAAATAAAGATCTACAGGGAATTAATATATTCATACCTAAATACCGCATCTGCAGAAAAGGCCTAATAAAAGGCTTCTCTACTGATTGTGATCTCGATGACATTCTGAAATATTCTGACTCACCAGTTCCTATCCTGAATGCCAGGAGACTCAATAGGAAAGTAAGAAACCCACAATCAGGCTCTTGGGAGTGGATTCCTAGTGAATCCATTGTTATCACCTTTGAAGGAACATGCCTGCCAGACTACATTAAACTGTACAAACTGATACGCACATCTGTTGAGCTGTATATTGAACCTCTTAAAATATGCTATAACTGCTTTAGAACAGGGCACACTGCAAAGTTCTGCCGCAGCGAAATGATCTGTAAAAATTGTGGTACATCGGGACACAACATTTCTGATTGTCAAAGTGATACGCCAACTTGTGCTCATTGCAAAGAGGCTCATCTTTACATTCATCCTTGCATTCCAGCTGCTCCGCTTTACAAACAAAAAAAGAAATAAATAGACAGATGTCCCTTCTCAATGTTAGCTTCTATGAAGCGAAGCAAATCATTACAAAACCCAACCCAGGTAAAAAATATAATTCCATACAGGACACCAAAGAGAACTTTCCTTCTCTTTGTTCAAAAAGCCAACAGAGCATCCTTCATCTCAATACAATAGGAGGACAACAGGCACCTGCTTCGTCCTTACCCACTTCCAAACCTACGACTCTAACATCCTCCAAAAATAATATCTCCTATTCAGCACCTACCACCACACAGGTATTTAAAAACAAAATAGATAATATCTCAAATGTAAATAACTCCAAAATTAAACAGAACTCCACACAATAAGGAAAGACAGGCAACATCGACAAGGTGGTGGGATCGTAATTTTCATCGCCAAATATTTGAAATACAGTCCTCTCCCTAATCTCGAAATTTCAGACGGGCAAACAGAAACATGCTGCATTCAAATTACCAACCTATCCGAAAAAACTACAATAGCAGCATGCTACAGACCTCCATCCAACAAAATAATGGATGCAACCTGGGACACATTTCTTCAATCACTCAAAGACATTGGACCTTTCATTATTATGGGAGATTTCAATGCCAATCACATGGAATCGAACTGCCCAAAAATAGACGTACCAGGGAGGACATTATTGCAAATATTAGATAGGAATGAAATAGACATAATCAACCACAACTCTTCATCACACTTTGACGCCAGAAACAGCTCGTTCAACAACCTTGATCTGGTCTTAACATATGGGAGTATCGGAGAAGAAACCACTGTGACCCAGGAAGAAGATCCCTTTGGCTCAGACCATTTCCCACTACATATTTCAATCAATGTAACAAAAAATGTCTACAAACCTAAGAACAATAGACTATCCTCACAGAGGACTAACTGGGAGGAATACGCCAACAAAATGGACTATCACCTGGACACTTCCAATCTGACTCAGGAAACATTCCATACAGAAAAATACAATCACTTTGTACAAGGTATGATACAAGCAGTTCTCGAGAGCACACCGAAGAGAAGGTCCGTTAACGTACACATCCATAGAAACCCACTACAGTAATTTTTCGATCGGAGTCCCAACACCCGTGTGTTGAACGGACTTGGGTAGCGTAGAGAGGCTATTTTTTTATGACTCCGTCGACCGCGCCGAGACTTCAAACGACGAGCCGAACATAGAGAAGGACAGAATGAAATAGGATCGTGTGGCCGAAGCGTGTCGCTGTCGCCGGCACAGTTTAAAGGCCCGTGCGTCATCACAATGAAACACCAAAATCTTAGCTTCTTTATTTTCTATGATATCATTATGGAACTTTCACCAACATATTCGTGGCATTTTTCTAATGCAAAATGATACCAAATACGATACAATTGGGCCAATATTTAGTAGTTTAATCGACGATGAAAGTTTCGAACGCAACGAAGAACAGCGACAACGCGGGCCTTTGAACTGTGCCGGCGACGGCTACTGTTCGCGTCTCTTTCTCTTCAATACGCTCTTCTTCGTTGCATTCGAAACTTTCATCGTCGATTAAACCACTAAATATTGGCCCAATTATATCGTTCTTGGTACCAGTTTAATCAGCGAAACGCCAGGAATAAGCTAGTTAAAGTCCCATAAACCGATCATTAAAATTAAGAAGTTTGAGACTTCGATTCAGTCGAGTCAATGTGTGGTGTTCACACCGATATACCCGAGCCGAGATCAAACATCGCCGCCCTACGGCGCGGCGCAGCGTTGGCCGGCAGTGGAGTGAGTAGGCACTGGACTACGGTTAGATAGGCGACCCAGGACTCCGATTGAAAAATTACTGTACCATGGTGGGATCAGGACTGTGACAGAGAGGTCAGGATTAGGAAAGCCTTCTTCAAGAAATGGCAACACCAGTCAACTACTACCAACTGGATATTGTACAAAAAACAAGTAGCGCTTACCAAGAAAATATTAAAAAGGAAAAAAAGAGATAAGAAAGAGATTTCGGAACTTCGCAGCAAATCTATCCCATAAGACTTCACATTCGTACATCTGGAACCACATCAAAATCCTAAAAAACAAGTGGACATCAGTCAAGAAAAAAGAAGTCATAAACAGCAAAATACTCAAGGAAAATCTTAAGACAGCCACAGACAAACTCTCCCCGCCATGGGTTCCGACTAATCCTATCATGAATATAGAAATTACTCCTAACGCTTTTCTGGATTCTCACTTTGACCTCACCGAATTCAATGCAGCTATAGATGGTTCCAATCCCAATTCTTCACCCGGACTTGATGGAATAGATTACAAGATGATCAAAAACCTTTCAATTAAATCTAGACTCCTCCTTCTAGACGTTTATAACGAAATCTTCACCAAACACATCATACCAGAAAATTGGAACAAAACTCATGTCCTCTTTATCAAAAAACCTGACAACCAAAACTTCAGACCAATTTTTCTTACATCTTGCATGTGCAAAATTATGGAAAGGTTAATTTAGAACAGATTAAGCTGGTGGTGTGAGACTGAAGGTCTCATTCCCCCAACCCAATCAGGATTTAGAAAGGGTCACTCTTCCACGGACAACATCCTCAATCTAGCAACATTCATACGCTCTGGATTTGCAAAAAATCAATACACTATCGCAGCATTCCACGACGTCAGTGCAGCCTTTGACAATGTACAATCTAACATCTTCTTGAAACTTCTAGCAAATATGGGTATCCCACTCAACATTCTTCACTTCATAGCAAATTGGTCTTACTGCCGGTTTGCTTGGTCCCCCAGTTTCCATGGTATGATAATAATATACAAAGGCCTGCCGCAAGGGGGAGTACTTAGCCCTCTCCTTTACAACTTATACGTAGCGAACATCCTCCAAGACCTTCCCAGTAGTGTACAAGCATCCCAGTACGCAGATGATATTGCTATCTACACTAGAAACTATATCCTGGAAAAAGCCAAAACAGAAATAGAAATATCTTTCAAAAAGGTAAGATCCCATCTTCTCGCACTAGGACTTGATCTTTCTGCAGAAAAAACCAACATTTTAATTTTCAACAACCTTAAATTAACAGCTAGAAGTACCCAATTTCAATTAGACGCAACAGAAAAGACAGACGTTGACGCTGCCAAATTTCTCGGAATCCTCTTTGACAATAGACTTAACTTTAAAGCCCATATCTACTCTTTACATAGCCGTTGTTTACGGACCATGAACATAATTACATTCCTCAGAGGTGTCTGGTGGGGAGCCCACCCTGACACACTTATAATACTTTACAAATCTCTAATCAGATCCAGATTGGATTATGCATCTCACATCTACTACCCTAGCCAACAGGCTCTTATAACCAAGCTAGAATCCATTCAAGCGCGTGCCCTTAAACTAGCCCTAGGTCTCAGAATGTCCACCCCTACTAATATCGTTCTTGCAGAATCAGGAATTCCCTTCCTACAAAACAGAGCATCCTTTTTAGGCAAAATCCATCTCACTAAAATCACATCCAACACAAATCATATATGCAATAAAAATCTACAAGAACTTTACCACATAATCTTTAATAACCCAAGTACAATGCTCAACAAAACCTCCAATGTCCTCATGAATTGTATCCTCTCTGTTCAAAAGATCTCAGATATATGTCACAAAGATTATCATTTTCCCTGCATAACCGTACCATACAGCGTCCCCAATTTTCATATTTCCTGCGATCTTTCAACAGGACTTCATCTCCAAAAATCCCCTCACCCTAATGCAGAATTTATAGATCATATTATGACACACTATCCTAATCACCTTCACATCTTCACCGACGGTTCCAAGGTACAAGGCGGGCTCTCAACAGGTGCAGCTTTCGTCTGCCCGGAAATAAAAATCGCAGTCCCCATTAATATTAACCCTACAGCATCGGTTTTTACAGCAGAATGTTCTGCTATATCAATAGCTCTGGACTACTTCAAAAGCTCAGACAAACCACTGCTAATC